>CM075816.1:13115450-13528330 GCA_037975025.1 Excoecaria agallocha | reverse complement strand
AATTTTATATGTGAGTCTCTTGGGTGAAAATGTGGACGTTGGTCCCCAATTTATTAATAAAATATCCTAATTCTTTACTATAAATGTTTTTTGTGACATTTTTCATTTACGATCAAAAAAATCCTTTTTATAATAAAGAGAGAGGGGTTGCAGACTTACCCATAATACTCACTTGGCTGCACTCACAAGAGGGTTACCCACAATAATAATAATAAAAAGAATATAAAGAAAAGTAGAATGAAATATATTAAAAAGAAAAATAAGAATCGAGCGTGTAGTTTGAAAATGTACTGGCATGCATAAAATGACATACGATCGACACTTTTTTAAAAAAATGATAAAATATATTTTAGGCCGTGCATCCCATGACGTACCGGTGTGCATCAGGTGATGCACAATCATATTGGCCTAGCAAAGGCTAGTTTTTTTCTCCTTTTAAAATAAAGTCCTTATCGATAATAGATCTAAAAAAGGGAGCAAAAAGGGAATATTAATACAAGAAATACGATTTTTAAACCAGATCTTTGGGGAAAACAACCAAAAATAATAAAAGGAATTTTACAAGAATAGCCTAATAATTTCTATCACATGGCAATCTACCCATTGAAAAGGGGTTTCACAACCTATGTCTAAACAGAAACGAATATACTGTGAATGTGCAATAAATAAATTTGATAAATAAAACTTATAACATTCAAAATGACAAATGTATAAATTTTATACGATTAAGAAACTGAGTCGAGAAAAGGAAAGCTATTTATATTACCTTCAATACACTTACTCGATAAGATCATTGGATGTCAGATTCGTGGACCCTTCTTGTGTTGAAACGGTCAAAACATATTTAAAAAGTAAAGAACTAAGTGCCAAAATTGACCTTTTGAACTTAGAAAACTTTTAAAACTTTTATGACAACAACAATTCTTAAACATCAAAAATTTTCAACCTTTTTCAAAGTGATCGGCCAATTCCTTATATAAAGAGGTTTGCACACAACATACACCAATATGCAATCCCAAAAGTCAACCCACTTGCCGACTTGCATCTGAAAAGTTGACCAACTTTAAGTTACATGGGCGTGCATTCAAGGTTGCAAGGGCATGCAACTCAAGTTCTTCAGGCCCCTTGCTTGAAAAGGTAAGATTCTTATTCTGTTCGGTCGGACAATAAGTTGTGCATGAGCGTGCAAACCCAAAAATGAAAAAAAAGCTAGCAATTTGGCCAAACAATAATGATATTCTCCTTATGAACGGGTGGTAAACCCTTAAAACTTGCTTAAATTGTCTTTTAAGCTCTCAATTGAGGATATTTCTCATTGTTCGATCCTTTACTCCCCTCGAGCGCTTAAATCAAGCACGAAAAAACTTTAAAATATTTTTAAATAGGGGTTTCAACATAGAAAGGACATCACTGTCTTTTATTTACTATCTTTTAAGGAGAAATTTTTATCATTAGATAATCCTA
The DNA here is from genome assembly GCA_037975025.1 of Excoecaria agallocha. Taxonomy (NCBI): domain Eukaryota; kingdom Viridiplantae; phylum Streptophyta; class Magnoliopsida; order Malpighiales; family Euphorbiaceae; genus Excoecaria; species Excoecaria agallocha. The sequence continues at coordinate 13,526,866 of CM075816.1, read as the reverse complement.
ACAAAAGCCTCCTTATGACCCAATGTCTACAGTAAAAATCCATAAAAAACATGAGTATCAAAACTCAACATAAAACCAATTTCAGTACCTAAATATTACAAATCTAAATTATGTAGTGGGTGAGTGGGTGAAGGAGGACGATCTGACTACTGAGTGAGGTGTTACCCCTATTCCTCAACTCTTCCACCTTATTCTTTAGCTTGGTTATACATTCGGACCATATGCTGACTGTGTTCTTTAGCTGAATGACTCTCTCAGTAGATTGGGACTGCCTACTAAATGCAGTTGTAGATGATATGGAGGAATATGAATGGAATCTATTTACAATAGAACCTCAACCAAAAATCCTTCCACGACTGTCCTTACCACCAACTGCTTGAAGAAAAATCTAACTCTCATCAACATTTTTTGAGCTCTATCGCTGTCGAATGAGAGTCTCTTGTATTTGCTCCTATCATTATAATAGTTACAATTAATTAGCTATTTTTTCATAAAATAATTAATATTAATTTATAAATTTTACATACATTGAGTTGTCTGCAACGGGTGTTGATGAATGTCTAACCATCATGCTTTTTTGTGTGGGTGTGCATAAAGACTTGAGGGTATTTAGGCTTCTTACCCATAGACTTTTCATGCATAATATGAGTTATAAATGAACTCAATTTTACAAAATGTTTAGTAGAATTTCCTCTATTTTTATGACGTTTACCTCCTGTGAAATAAAAAATTTATCTCGACAACACAACCATCCATGGAAATAGACATTTATGAAACTATCATTATCTTACATTTTTATTCTAAATTCATACATTAGATTCAATTAAAGTGTAATTGGATTTAGTTAATACATAAATAAAAATATAAGTATAAAATTTAAATATTTACCAGTTTCTTTGCATGCTCGTGATGGCTTAAAGATCTTCCAGTGTGGGCCGCTAAACTATCTCCATTCGAGCCTCCTCATCTATTTAAAGAATTCCTTTTTTAAATGAAAATTGTTTCAGGTGATGCCCAGTATTGTTGCCAATGATCCCATATTTTTTTTTTAAAGTAAGAAGGTTGTTCACCACTCTTGTGTAAATGAGTAACAAATTCTTTAAAGCATGCACGAGCACGCCTTTCCCAAACTTCATAAATGACATCATCAAATTTTAAATGCCAAAAAAATTCTTTTTGATAAAAAATACATAATATAAGTACTTGTAAAGTACAATATATATCTCATTAATATATGAAATTGGCTACTTTAAAACAAATAATGTAATTTATTTTTTGTACCTCAAACACCTGATAATAAAAATCTTTCATCTCCCAAGAGATATTCTTTCATACATAACCCTCAATTTCTATTCTTTCTTTGAACTTGGATGCAATCCTTTTGGAGCAAAGACCTGATGGAATCAACCTATTAATATCAACAAATTTAGATCAGTTTCAAATTAGATATCTATACCATCAGTATAAACTTATATATTTATCATCTATTATAAAAAAATTTTATAATTTAACTCATATATCATTGATAATCTTAATGTAAATTCTTCCATCAACTCTATTTGCACAAGGATGGAGACCTCCTCCTCCATCTTCAGTGTGTACCCCTGATATATTTGTTGGTATAGATTCAAGGTCTGGTATGGAAGTGGATGTATCTACAAGTTATGATGTTCCTGATATATTTAAAGTGTTGGATGTTACAGTACTTGGTAGATAAAAAGAGCCAACAGGGTCTGTAGTTGGTGAAAATGATGCCTCATATGGTTGGTGAGGAGCTGGAAATGAGGCACCTAAATCTATAGCCCATGCAGAATGAGATGGGTGCACTTGTCATGCACTGTCGTCTCCATTCGATGCTAATCTAAGCCTAGGTGGCAACATTCCTTTCTTTTTCTTGGGTGGTATATTTTCAACCTGAAAATCAAAGAAATGGATTATTTTACTAATAGAACAATATAATTTCAGCATATATAACAATATATCATTGATGCAATAATAACACATTTGGATTATGATAAAATAAAACGTACATAAATTAATCACTTTCATCACTTAATTGCACATCAAAATTATCATCGTATTCTGTTCCTGAAGACTTGGAATCAAAGTCAGGCTCATCTTTAGATCTCTATCCATCTATAGATTCCTCATCCTCTCCAGATAAAATTTTCACATATTCATTATTTGGATCGTTCAAAGGTTCATTCTCATAATATGTTACATATGCATTTATTTCATATATATCTTGTTCTTTTTCTTGGAATGCTTCAGTTTCATTTGTCTTGCTTTCTCCCTTTACACGTCCTTCAAAAATATTACTTTGCAAATGGCCAACTAATCTGACTTGTCCCATCTTAAACTGGTATAAAAGACATAATACACCTGGGTTGCTTGCATTGCCAACACGAATGGTTCAAATTGTTTAAATCTTCTCCATTGGTTGATTTCAACGAGATTATATCGGCTATGTACTTTTGTTCCAACATTAGGAGTATAATCAAACTATTCACACTTAAATAGTACACACCATCTTATTAGTAATATAGGGCATTCAATTTCAAATATCTCAATAATTTTGCCAAAATAATCCATCACATCCCCTGTATGCAAACCCCATTGTTTACTATTGTTATGTTATGCCCATGATTTTTTGTATGAAATTTGTATCCATTAAAAAAATGCACTAGATATGATTTAATAGTTCACAAAGGTCCTTTTTTAAGATCACATATGAGCCTGTTTTCTATTGTATTTTCAAAAGCCTACATAATTAAAAAAAATTTAATCAATAAATATATTATTCTGTAATTTTAACTGTAATTTATTTAAACATTCAATTTATTGCAAGCTAAAAACTTACATAGTTTGCGAACCATTATGGAAAGTTCTTTTCCACTTCTTTATTGACGTCATCCTGTGTTTTTCCTGGCATTAGCTCACTTAACAAATCCTCATATTCACTAAAAACATTGTAATTTATCTTAGCTACAAACTTTAATCCCTGAGAAAAAGAACTTAACCAATTTCAAATATAACTTAAACTTATTACACGAAAGGTTGAATTTCTTAGCAATTCAATAAAATGTAACAATGGGCAGCCTATATTTCTTTCTCTGTTAACATTCTTCTTGTTGATCGTCCATGTGTTTGGCCAAGATATGTGAAAATAGATAAGTTATCATCATCAATCTGCTCACCCCTATCATCATTACGATGACCAATTATCATAGAACCAACACTATCACTCTTGATATTTTTCTTTTTTCAAGCTCTCTTATAGAATTTATTGTTTTTGTTACTAACTAGTAATAATATCTGAAACTTTGGCTTCTCTTTTTGATTTAGTTATTTCTTATTTTGGTTAGGCTTTAGAGAGGGTTTTTGAAAAATTATCATTATCTAAACTGTAAATGTATCTAGTTCTATAAGTTTAGCAAAAACTAAAAAGCATAGAAGTTCCCTATTAACAACTTCATTTTATACTCAATTTATCTATTATAGGTGACAATAAGTTTATGTTTAAACATTTGTATGACATATACAATAAATAAAATAGTTTATCAATTTCATCAACATGAGAATGCAAACACAAAATAAATATAAATTATCAATAATGACTTCATTGCGTTAATGATTATCTGCCCACCAGCACAAATGATGTTTACATGACATACAAGCATATTTCAAGATAAATAACCGAAATGGAATTAGAATAAAAAATGAAATAAAAACATTAGGATTATTTTTAAAAATGAGGACTTTAGTGTATTAACCTCTTAAATTAGCCAACCCTTCATTATCAATTCTACATGTATCCAAGTTCAAGCTCTCCAATTTGTCAAATCTACGTAAAATTAGAAAATACAATATGCTATTTCTAATGTTTTGTCAATAATTTTACAACGCAAACCAATTCATATTTCCAAAATTTAGGCATCAAACTATAACCATTTCAGAAAATTCAAAACACCCATACACAACAATAGCTCTTACCCAAAAATAACCAAAAAGATTAAAAAAAAATCCAAAGCAAGTGACAATAGTAGCACCCCAGCAAGGCAACCCACAAAAGAAATTGTAACCATCTAAACCCGGCATTAGAAACAGGACTTTACCCAATAAATGATAATTTCAACAAAACAACCACAAAATCGATTTTAAAAGAAACGAAAGCAATTACAATTTGAAAACGGAAGAAAAGATATGATTAAATAAGAAAAATGAAATTGAGTTGTTATATCACATATGAGATTATATCTCATCTCAAAAATCTGAAAACGGAATAAGAGAAGCAGAAAAAGTAAAAATTAAATGAAGAAAAGAGTACAAAACACAATAAGTAGAGAACAAACTACCAGATGAGAAAGATAGGAATACTTACATTTGATTCATGGTCAAAATATGAAAGAACTGATAGAAAATGGTTGAATTTTTAATGAATACAAGATGGTAGAGTCACAGAAATGAGCCGAGGGAAAAGGGATCCTAAGGCGTGACAACAAAAGATAGAGATAACAAATAAAATGATCGATTTTGTATAGAAGAGCTGAGGTCAGAGAGAAACTAGGGCGTGAGAGACAGATGGTAAGAATGCAGAGATGAGTTGAGGGTTTCAGATTAAAAAGTGGTCAATCAAGAAGAAGAAAAATAAGAAGGAAAAAATGAAGAATAAAGGGGGAGGAGAAATTTTGGCTGCAAAAGAAAGAGTAGAGTTAAGGAAAAAATAATTTATACCAAGGGTAACAAGTATGAAAAATACTTAAATGCCCCTAATTTACCAACGGAATTTGATTTTCGTGGAAAATTTATAAACGAAATTGTATTTTTGCAGGTAATTTACCAACAGAAACAACATTCCATTGGTAAATTACCAACGAAAAAAACATTTCGTTGGTAATTTACCAACGAAAATGCAATTCTGTTTGTAAATTTCCAACGAAATTTTATTTCCGTTGGTAAATTACCAATGGAATTTTATTTTTGTCTTTAAATTACCAACGAAATTTTATTTTCGCTGTTATTTTTTATTGAATTTTTTTTGCCTCAATTGGTGCCTTATCTTATGACGGTATCAATATTCCATCACAAAATTCGATCGTAAAATTTTGGCACTAAAAGTTCCCTCCATTTTTAACGATGGAAGATAACGATTTCCCATTTTTATTGTTAAAGATGAAAATTCCCAACGATTTTACCAATGAAAATTTATTTTTGCTGGTAACTAAGAATGAAAATTTTATTTATGTTGTTAATTACCAATAGAAATAAATTCTATTGGTAATTTTTCGTCATTAAATAAGCATTTTCTTAAAGTGTACCTTGCTTTTTGAGCGGCTGCTGGTTGTATGACATGTGGTTGTGATTCTTTAATGGTTGTGCTTGGCTTGCTGGGAAAATTAACCCTTTTCCTACAAATAATTGATTTCTTACTCATTTTTGTTTTTTTACAAAAGCTTTGAACTCCTTTATTTTTTATAAAGTATAGCAAAACCTAGTTGTAAATAAGCATACAAAGATATTACATACAGAAGTGAGTCATCTAAAAGAGAGATATGATCTTCTTAAGGACATAGTCATTATGGCGTGTCCTTTATCAAAGTTGATGGGCAAGTGACCATTTGAAAAAGACAACAAATGGGTCATCTACCACCAGCCTAGCTTGGGCACCAGTTTGTAGTTCCCACTCCATCCATTTGATGTCAGTATGTCGCAAGGATATGGGGTAAGACCTAACCAACTCAGCTTGAACGGATAGAGACCGGTTGTTTGCTTTATAGTCCTATGCAAGAATCTCAACATCGCTCCATTTTTGGAGCTGGTTATGTATTTTTTTCTATTTATCTAGTCAGGGCGATGGAACTAGTACTACTTCATAAGTAGGAGTAAGAAGAGGCTTTTTATTCTTCTCTCATTTGTAAAGGGATTTAGAGAGAATTTTTTTTATTAGACACAAATGAGGTTTTGGCATCAGTTTGTTCTAATAGGATAAGGTTAAAAATCTCAAGGACAAGGATCATGAAGAAGATCCGATGAGCGACCACTCTGTTGTCCTCTATCGATGAATCAAAACCTTCTGAGAGGGGAGAGGTAGAATGTGAGACATAGGATTTTCTTCAGTCATGCATATCGTACTTGTTTTATGCTTTTATGTTATTTTGTAAAATTATAAATTATTGCGAACTTTGCAACTTCAATGGATCTTCAGCTTTCAAAGGACATTGCCGAGCGAACAAAGAAGGCTTAGGAGGCTAAAAAAAAAAAGAAGTCATCAATACCAAATGATCAAAGTAATAGGACAACTAAGGTCAAAAGATTTACTCTGAAGGCCTAATCGTTTGACGCTGCATCCACTGCTTCTGTAATTTCTGAATCGATTTTTGTGTCTGATTTTACTCCTCCTACGTCGATCAAGGTCTCTACTCCAAAACCCGATGAGACTTTGGCAAATAGACCTTTTGCTTTGGCATCCTCTAATTAGAACTTATCTGTAGGTCCATCACTCCAGTTGTGGTGACTCTGACTTCTAAGGTAGGATCTCTTGCTCTGAAGAAGATCATTTCTCAGAGGTTTGGTGAGGGGTATTCCATTCAGAATCCCTAAGTGCTGGATTATTTGAGTTATGGTCTTATATCTGAAAAGGATTATCTCAAGGATGCATACTTACCTGGAGCCCTTATCCAATGGGTTATTTATAGTGTGTGCTAAATGGTAGGTTTTTTAGGTACTTGAGTACCTAGATCGAGTAGTCTAACATAGTTGGTATACTAACCGTGATGAATAAGCAGCTTGTGTCAAAGGATTTGAAAAGGTAGGGGTCTGCCAGATTGGTGAGAGGACAAAACAGGTTCATGTCCAATCATTTCGAATTGATTACTCATTCCGATCAGAGCCAGTTATGCTTGGACCCGTGTTGCCTTCTTTCTTAGACTGATTGGGCCAGAGTCAGACGATAAGGGTATTATCATGTATGATTCCTCAATTCTTTAATGCTTTTCACCCTTTAGAATATAGCTATTTTGCATATCTTTGAGATGGAAGATGACATTTCAATTTGGTTAGCCACCGTTTGTGGTGAGTTTAATGTTGATTTTGCTCATCATTGTCTATCTGGTGTGCAAGATAATCCCAATAGCGTGTGGAGTTTTTGTTGGTCTTCGAAGGGACTTCAAAGGATAAAGTCTTTCCTCTAGTTAGTCTCACATAATCAACTTTTGGCTATTGTTAAGAGAATGAGATGAGTTATTGTGAGTTATATTATGCTTGTGAGATTTGTTCTCTTATTCAAGAGAACTTCCTTTATACGGTTTCTGATTGCCCTAAAACTTTTTTGGTTTGGCAGCATCTACTCCTTTTCAATTGAGCTCAAAGTTTCTTTAATTCGAGCTTAAATGATTAGGTTACCTTTAATTTCACTAATAACATATTGGTCGATGGTGATATGAGCACGACCAAGCACGTCGACAATAAGAGAGATGAACTAGCACTTTCTCAAGGACCAATAATAAGAGCAAGGTCAAAGAAGCTTAAAGAAGTCCTAAAAGCATTCATGATACCTTATGTGGAGAAGATGTAAGTTCAAGAAGAGAAAGAAGCTAAATTGGACTATGAAGACAAGTTTAGGCCGAATGGTGCAATAGGCCTTCAAGCTACTTTATTTAGTTTCTATTCTTTATGTAACATTTAATAAAGTATATTTGGACAGCCTAGAACCTAGAAAAACGAATTGGGCTTTATTAGAATAGGTTTGCTTTATTTTGGGCTTATTTTTCTGTTTTGGGTAGTTTAAGTGGGTAGGCTAAAGTTGGGCTTATCTCTTCTAAAGAGTTGGGCCAAAATAACTATTTGAGGCTTATAATACCTAAGGGGGCCAAATTTTACATGGGAGAATTGAATTTTAATGGGTTTGGGTCAGATTTAGGTTTAGGCCTACATTGGTGAACTTAGGGTCCTAAATTTTAGGAATGGATTTTCCTTGATAAATACTTATTATTTTGGGATATTATTAAGTAGAGTTTGAGGGAGAAATAATAGCTTGACCATATCTTTAAAGGGCTGGCCGAAATTCACTTTTAGCCAACATTAAGTCTACATTCATTCATTCATTTTCTTAGGATAATAAGCATATTTATCACTTTCTGTTAGGATTAATCTCAAATTGTATTTATCTTTATTTCTTCATGTACTTAGTCCATATTATGGCCAAATACATGTAGATAAAAGGTTAGGAATTATCTTTGTTATTTATTTTATTATTTATCTCTTAGAGTTAGTGTTTGATTTTAATTCATCTAGGGAGGGGTGGCTGCCTAGCCTATATAAAGGGCTGAATTCTTCATTTGTAAGGGACTTGAATTTTGATTAATGAGAATTTTCTTTGGCTTGGCCGAATTTGTGAGAGTTAATTTATTATTGATTCTTGCTATTGCATGAAGAATTAGACTTAGGCTATTTGCATGGTTAATGTATGCTTGATTCTTCTTCTTCTTGTTTTCTAAATCAATCTATCATAAGCGTTTCCAATCAATCTTGTTTGGGGGTTCTTTAGATTGGGGGTTTATTATCTTAATTATGTTCAATATTCATGGTATGTTGGCGTTCTAGTTTGGCATATAGGCTGGGGTTCCGCATCAATTGGTATCAGAGCATAGGCTAAGGGGTAAATTCTTAACTATCCTTTAATTTTGCTTTTAAACTTCAATTTTCTATTTTAGCCGAATAGGATCTTGCATCTAGTTCCTTATTTGGTTCTTGCTTTATTGTGTTAATTACCTGTCCTTAAGTATTTGATCATTAGTTTGGTTAAAGTTTAAAAAAAAAAAGAAAAAAAAATCAATTAGAAACAGCCTTGTTATCAATTCGGATTTACTATCTTGTTAAGTTTCATATTTGATCAATTGATGAATCTTGTGTTCTTGTTGAATCCGAATTTGCCATTGAATATATCAAGGATATAATTTGCAATCTTTGAGTGGTTGAACTTGGTTTGGATATAATTTTGATCTACAAAGTGCACGAAATCTTCTTCTTGTGTACTAATTTCTGATTTTTGTTCAATTTGATCAATTTGCCTCTAGAGTTGGTACCTTATTATTCTTGCTAGGTATTCATTGTTTCTCTTAGTCAATTTACTTAATTGTGCATGTTGTTTGAGTTTATTTCTGAAATGCAATTGTGAGACATCATTTGTGAGTTGAGAGATAAACAAGAATGAATGGCATAAAGGAGAGTGTGAAGTTGTTAAGGCAAGACCTTAATGATATAGAATTGCAATTTAAACAATGGTTCAAACAACTAAGTAGATTGGAAAAGAGCAAAGAAAAGAGAAAGGAAGAGGAAGTTATCCTAGAAGAAATAATTTGTGAAGCTGAAGGGGACACTATAGATATAGTTTTCTTTGATAGTGATGTTGTGAGTGATGAAGAAATAATTGAAAGAAAAGATGTTGTTGATTGTTTGAATGAGAATGAAGAAGTTTGTTTAGTTAAGATGGAAGATCAACAAGTAACGATTGCTCCTCTATTGCTTAAGGTGGAGGAATTGCACATGGGAAACGAAGGAAATAATAATCACATTCGCAAAGATGTAACGATGACTAACCATGTTTTGCCTAGTTTCTTTGTCAAATTGCAGGAACATGATGAGTTTTTTGCTGAAGAAGCGTTCATATTATTTCCACCTATCCCAAAGATCATTTATGAAGATGAATTTATTCCTCAAGTTTCAATTCCCAACTTGAACAAGACGAAGATTCGAGGACGAATCTTTTCCGAAGAGGGAGGGGATGATATGAGCACGACCAAGCACGTCGACAACAAGAGAGATGAACTAGCACTTTCTCAAGGACCAATAATAAGAGCAAGGTCAAAGAAGCTTAAAGAAGTCCTAAAAGCATTCATGATACCTTATGTGGAGAAGATATAAGTTCAAGAAGAGAAAGAAGCTAAATTGGACTATAAAGACAAGTTTAGGCCGAATGGTACAATAGGCCTTCAAGCTACTTTATTTAGTTTCTATTCTTTATGTAACATTTAATAAAGTATATTTGGACAGCCTAGAACCTAGGAAAATGAATTGGGCTTTATTAGAATAGGTTTGCTTTATTTTGGGCTTATTTTTCTGTTTTGGGTAGTTTAAGTGGGTAGGCTAAAGTTGGGCTTATCTCTTCTAAAGAGTTGGGCCAAAATAACTATTTGAGGCTTATAATACCTAAGGGGGCCGAATTTTACATGGGAGAATTGAATTTTAATGGGTTTGGGTCAGATTTAGGTTTAGGCCTACATTGGTGAACTTAGGGTCCTAAATTTTAGGAATGGATTTTCCTTGATAAATACTTATTATTTTGGGATATTATTAAGTAGAGTTTGAGGGAGAAATAATAGCTTGACCATATCTTTAAAGGGCTGGCCGAAATTCACTTTTAGCCAACATTAAGTCTACATTCATTCATTCATTTTCTTAGGATAATAAGCATATTTATCACTTTCTGTTAGGATTAATCTCAAATTGTATTTATCTTTATTTCTTCATGTACTTAGTCCATATTATGGCCAAATACATGTAGATAAAAGGTTAGGAATTATCTTTGTTATTTATTTTATTATTTATCTCTTAGAGTTAGTGTTTGATTTTAATTCATCTAGGGAGGGGTGGCTGCCTAGCCTATATAAAGGGCTAAATTCTTCATTTGTAAGGGACTTGAATTTTGATTAATGAGAATTTTCTTTGGCTTGGCCAAATTTGTGAGAGTTAATTTATTATTGATTCTTGCTATTGCATGAAGAATTAGACTTAGGCTATTTGCATGGTTAATGTATGCTTGATTCTTCTTCTTCTTGTTTTCTAAATCAATCTATCATAAGCGTTTCCAATCAATCTTGTTTGGGGGTTCTTTAGATTGGGGGTTTATTATCTTAATTATGTTCAATATTCATGGTATGTTGGCGTTCTAGTTTGGCATATAGGCTGGGGTTCCGCATCAGATGGCGATGCATAAAACATTTAAGTCACTTGTGCTTATCGATTAAAATATTTTATTTGATACATAAAATACTTAAATCTCCGTTTATTTAATTAAGGTTGTTTTTTATAGAATAAAAATGAATATTTTTTTTAGAAAAATGATAATAAATAAGATAATAAACTTTTGATTTTCTTCGTTAGATATTTTATTTTATTTGAGTTCCTGAAAATCTCACTTTTTGGTCTTCATGCTCGACTCTCACTCATGTAGTCTAATTATACCTTTTATTTAGGTGTTCAGCTAAATAAAATTATAGGTTTGCAAAAAAAAATGATTATAATTGTTAAAAATAATCAATAAGATTAGTGATATTTCTAAAAATATCTAAAGAGAGAAAGAGAATTGGAATGGAAAAGCAATGATTCAATCGGATCAGACAGCCATATGATACTTGCAAAAAAGAAAGAGAGTGCTCGATTGGACTGGGATAAACACTACGATGCCCGAGTTAGTAAGACTTTTAGAAAGAGAAAATTTAGAGAAAAAAGGCCTTAAAATGGTATTACCTGGAGCATTTGAGCTGTGAGCTATTTATAGTAGTTTTGACATCATATATCGAGGCACTCAATTGCCTATAAATAGTATGATAGGGTAGGTGTATTAATTGTAATGGATAGACAGCTTTTGTCAGATGACATGACAGGAAGAGACTTTGTCAGGTTGACGATCCAATGAAGTGATGTGATGGTGTTATCTTCGCTGTATTTCTCTAGTTCGATCGAATTGCACATGAAAATGGCCGGACAAAGCATAAATTTTGGATCTATTTTGGACATTAATTCAGAAATACATTGGGCCTAAAATAATAATATGAGTGTTATCAATTAGAGAATAAGAAGTTCGGTTGAATGAGAAGCGCGATATGGATGGGATTCAATTTCAAACCCTTTTGATTTATTGGCATTAATTTTAATCGTTTGATTAAAGACTATTGACTATGAATTAAAAAAATTTATCCTTTACAAGCTTTTTTTATATAAAAATAAAAAAGTGAAGCAGAAATTCGAACTTGAAAATATCTTAATACATTAAATTAATATTTAAATATTCAATTGGAACTACTATTTACCAACTTAATCAAAGAAAATTTCTTAAAATACATATGATCACCATTTGTTAAATACTTATTTCACCCATAATTTTTGTTTATATTTTTCTTTTAGTCTATTTTAAAATATAGTTCAGTTTTCTTTTTTATATTACGATTAACTTATAAATTATAAATTATATATTTATTTAGTTTTATCTTATTAATTCAATATAAATATTTTATAATAATAAAATTTGTCCCTTAATTATAATATAAATAATCAAAATTTTTTAATATACGTGAAAAAAAAAGGTGGAAACAAAATTATGAAAATTAGGAATTACATGTCGGGAATTACGGTAAGACCCTTTTCACATTAAAAAATATTAATAAATAATTAAATAAATAAAAGAAAAATTCTCTATATAGACCTCACTCTGCGACTTCATTTTCATTCAATCCCCTCTTCTAATATCTCATTTTGCATTTTCCTTCATTTTTCTTTGAAGAGGGTTTGCCATGGCTAGGTTTGTTGCTGTCCTTCTCCTGTCGCTCATTGCTATTACAATGCTTCAAACTTTGGTAAGACCTTATCTCTCTCTCTCTCTCTCTCTCTCTTTCAAGATTGATGAAGAAATAAAAAAAATCAAAATCAGTTTCTTATTTAACTGTTGTTTTTAGGTAATGGCATCTCATGGTCATGGAGGTCACCACTATAACAATCAAGTAAGTTATTTTTATGTTCTTACTAAGTCTTCAGAATTACTTACATTTTGCTTATATATTCTATTGGCGTGATTAATGTGTTTTGCTTTTGATTTCAGAGGCGATACGGACCTGGGAGTCTGAAGAGCTTCCGTAAGTATTACTTGCATTGTTCCTCGCTAGATCTCATTTTTCTTTCATTTTCTTTCCCTCCAAACAAACAAACAAACAAGAGATCCCACTTGAATTCCATTATTACCCTTCCAAAGTGTAGAAAATGACAGTGTCAAACTGGGTTGAACAGTGGTCAATTTGCCAAAACAGTAAATATTGGAAACTGTGTAATCTTTTAGCGGAAGTTACGGTGGTAGGATATTTAATATTTTCCATATTTTGAAATTTAACTTTATATCTGTAATTATTTTTTGGTGAAATGACCAGAATGCCCATCACAATGCACTAGGAGGTGCAGCCAGACCCAGTACCACAAGCCATGCATGTTCTTCTGTCAGAAATGCTGCAGAAAGTGCCTATGCGTGCCTCCGGGGTATTATGGTAATAAGCAAGTGTGCCCCTGCTACAACAACTGGAAGACCAAGGAAGGAGGACCCAAGTGCCCTTAAAACCCCTCTAATTTCCCAAAGTGTCCCTTTTTAATTATATTTTATTATTGCCATGCTATATAGTGGCAGCTCTACGTACTTCTAACTATAGAAATTGTGTGTTTTGTCTCTTGCATATGTGGTGGGCTTTTTGTTCAAGCCACTCCTTTTAGGGGTACCCTAATACGAGAGTGGCTCTTCTATTATTTAAATTATTAATGAATTCTTATTCTCTATTAATTTTGCTTATATTAATGAGTTTGGATGAATGGATTGCTTTTTTACATTCATTAATCATACGGGATCGGGCCTGTAATGGCCAAAATCTATTTTTTTTGGGCATCTAGATTTCACTAAAATATGCAATTGAGCTTCTTAATTTAAAATTTATTCAATTGGACCTTCAAACTTTCAGATCCATTATAATTTAGCCCTCAGTTGTAGATTTTGTTCAATTGCATGAAGTATAAATATGCTTACCTATTGCAGCATTTAACGTGTGGATATCTATTATGTCATCTTTTTGGAATGGGTAATCTTTTGCTTGGGTTGAGTTCAAATTAAATTGCAGTTGGTATTGGATTTACCTAGGTAGCATTTGTTAAATCGACTCAGATAAGAAGTTTTCAGATAAAATTGAAATACTTTTCGAACCAAGATATGGAATAGTTAAGATAACGCTGAAAAGCATTCAAAAAAATTTTTTCAATCGTTTGTTAAATTTTTTGGGATGAATTAAAAATAAAATTTCTTTAATTTTTTATTTATTTTTTTATCTTGAAAGATCAAGATATGCATATATTGAAATATTAAGATATAGGTAGTTAAAAAAAAAAAATTTGTGGGACCCATTTTTTTTAACAAACGCTTGAAAAGGTCGGAAAAATTGAAATGATTTTATTTTCTTTCCATTTTAACCTTTCCAAGGTTAACAAACACTACCCTAGTACATATGATGGGTTTAATTACGTGTGAAGTCATTGAATTTTTTAGCTTATAATCAAATAGTGATAATAAAATAATTTATAACACAAAAATCATCAAAATTTTATTTTATTTTAATTAAAGTAAAAATAATCTGAAAATTAATTTTTTATATTACTAAAGTGACAATTAAGCAAATTATATATAATTATCATGTCATTTTAACATCAATTAACTCTATAATTATTTAGATTTTTTTTATTTTCTGTACACATCATTTTTTTATAATTACTTGATGACATAAAACTTTTTTCATATATTGATTTAACTTATAAAAGTTATTGATCGTAAAATAACGTAATAATTATATATGGCATGCTTAATTATCACTCCAGTGATATAAAAAATTAAATTTCAAATTATTTTTATTTTAATTAAAATAAAATAAAATTTTAATGATTTTTATATTATAAATTAATTTATTATTATTATTTATTTATAAGCCAATAAATTCGATGGTTACTGATGTAATTAACCCCGTATAGATTGCAAAATTAAAGGCTCCCAAGTTGCATAATTGATTCGTTAACAGCTGAACAGGAAAAGCAAAAGGGCATTTGAAGTGCCCTTTAAAAGGGAAATTGATACCCCACAAGCATGCAGATATGGGACACTCTCATTATTAATTTATCTCTCAAATTGGGGTGTGGGATGCTAATTAATGCCATAAAATAAGGAGCACTCATGGTGTATAAAGGTGATTTAAAGTTGTCATCAACTTTTTCAAGTTCATCCTCTTGTCTTTGTTGGTCTAATTAATGGGGTCTGTTGGGGTAAATCTCCTTATTACCTATTCAGATATTCCTCCGTCCCACCTTTTTATTTCACAATAATTAAAAAATACAATTAATTTTTTAAAAATTATATAATTCACTCGTATTTTATTAATTTATCTCTATATTTATTAGAGATATAAGTAAAAAATATGGTATTTAATATTTGTAGATGATAATAAATATTAAATAAAAAATTAAAGAATTAAACATTTAATGATAGTATAAAAAAATAAATGGATTATAATTTGAAACAAATAAAAAAAAAAGTATATTCATCGATATGATATAGACATCAACGTGAACTTGTAAAACTTTCTTTTTTGTTTTTGTATTTTTCCTTTGATTGGTCCAATAACAATTTGGGCTTTTCTGTTTTTCGCACCAGCAATTGTTGCTGGGGTTCGTGGATTTCAATTCGGTATGATGGAACAAAATAATATTTGGTGGTCAATTGATTGATTAATTGTGCAATTCAGGTCATATGCATCCTCCAATTTAATTTGCATTTGAAACAAAATAAATTTGGACATTATTAAATTACCCAGAACTTGGTTAATATGATTACAAATTTATAACTATTAAGTAACAAGAGAAGTAGAGGTGCAAAGTATAATATTCTTCTTAGATAGCTACTAGGGTGCTCATGAAATTTTATAATGTATGAGTAGGCTTATACACCAAATCAATAGTGAATTATTGCATAAATAAAAATGATTATGATAAAATATCATACCTGATCATTTAGTAAACTTTTTTAATTATTATTTTTATTTAAATGGCAAAATACTATTAGCTTGGTGCATGGATTTTCGAATACTACTGGCACGTTTCGACTGTTATATTGTATTATTTTATATAGCGTTAACCTTTATGGTATTAGTTTATATTATTTAACATGTATTATTACATATATTATTTGGTATAAAATTGTATTTGTCTATAATATTTTATATTATATAATATCATACTATATTAATATTGTAAAAAAATTAAAAATAAATAAAATTAAGTTATTTGTGTTGTTATTAATTTAAATAAAAAATTATGATTATAAAATTCAATTTTGATATATATGTTAATGTTTTATTAAAAAATAAAATTCAAATATTTTTTTTTTGTGAAAATAAGAAATTGAAAGAAAAAATAAAATATGGCATCAAAATAAAAAATACATACAAATTAGTAATTTAAAAACTTGATTAATTGAAATAACAATTATAAAATATAATTGCCCAGTGAAATACACCACTGCACTCATATTTTTTTTCTTTTTTTTTTTAATTTTTTGAATCCAAAATGAAGAAAAAATTTGACATGAAAAATTCCGGAAAAAAGACCACGCCGGAAATAGAAAGTTACTAAATATGGTGTTTCCTGTATTATATAAATCCCAAAAAAAATTATATAAATCCAGTATTTTATACGGTATATGTTGATTAGTAGAATCTATATTATATCATATTATATTCACATTAATTTTTTAAAAAACTTTTCTAATATTGTATCTATATAGGTTTCTTCTATAATATACCGTATTTATATTAGTATGTCATTTAAGTTATACCGCAATACAGTCAAGTTATTTCTAGTACTAATATTGGCCATGTTTAGTTTTTTGAATTTCATATGAAAAAATATAATATAGTACAAGCTAATACAAATATACGGTATTTGGAAGATTTTCTAAAAAATTAATGTGAATATAATATAATACATCATGAGTCTCATTATCCCATAAACACTATATAAAATAATACATCACAAACAATTGAATTTATGTAATACGATAAATATTGTATTAATACTAAATACCGCTCCATCACCACTGTTGCTGCTACTACTACCACCATCATACTGCCACCGCTACCACCGCCCCCATCACCACACTACCACCGCTACCACCGCTCCCATCACCACACTGCCACCACCACGCTGCCACTGCCAGCACTATTGCCCCCACCACCACCCCCATCACCACACTACCACCGCCAGCACTATTGCCCCCACCACCACACCGTTGCCATCACCACCACCACTACCACAGTTGCCACCTAGTTGCCGTCACAGACGCTGCCGCTACCATTATTGTCATCGCCACACCACTATCCCCACCACTATTACCACACCATAATCAAATTTTCAAATTTATAATATTAAATGTATAATTTACTAGCCATGATAAAAAAATCATATTATAATTGATAAATTCTTTCATTTTTTGTTCAAATGCTTCATCAAATTCGTTGTTTAGATTTCTTTATTTTTTATCTAATTTTGCCTTTAGAAATGCCAGTATTTCTAATAATATATAGTCATTTCTCATTATATTTTTTATTTTTTGATAAAAAAAATTGATGTATATATAAAAAATTATATTTTATAATTATAATTTTTTATCTAAATTAGTTCCAATAAAAATAATTTAATTGTATCTATTCTTATTTTTTTAAAATATATTACGATATTATACACCAAATATATTATAAAATATTACAAGCTAATACAATTTTGTACTAAACACTATATAATACAGACTAATACTATACAGGTTAATGTTATGCAAACTAATACTATACATGCTAATACAATACAGTGAACCAAATGTGCCTATTGTATTCTAAATTCCATTTACACAGCAGTTGACATTTCTGTGATTTATAACGCCATTTCATTTGTAAATTATAATGGGAAATTTATGGTTTAGGTTTAGAAAATGGCAATCACTTTGGAAAAAAAAGTTTCTCCTTTTTAGAGAAAAATAATATTCAATTTATAGTTTTATATAAGTATTATTATTATTATTATTATTATTATTAATAAAGCGCGATTTGTCTTTATCTGTAAGAAAGAGAGTTGACAGCTGATGATCTGATCAGATGATAGAACCTGCAAGAAGGAGTGCCCGGTCGGACCCGAGCGTTAGCACTCCGAAGCTTAAGTTAGTAGCTTTTAGAGGGAGAGTATTTAGAGAAAGAATCTCAGATAGTCAATACCTGGAACCATTGTGTTTTAGGTTATTTATAGGAGTTCTTTGGGAGGGGTACTTGAGTACCTTAGGGCGTGATAATTGGCATTGGAGTAGGTGTGCGGCGATGTGACAGGGAGCAGGTGGAAGGTATGGGCGCTTGCTTGTGTCAGTGGGCTAGACAGGACAGGGCGTCCCATCAGTCCGATCGGACATTGCGCCTTTATGTCTTGTCTTTCAACTCATACTTTGTTCTTTTTATTGATGGGCTTTGGACCCTGCTGAGCGATGTTGGGCCAAACTTACTGGGCCTTGGAGATGGTTTTTCGGTAGTTATCACTTGTCCCCCTCGAAAGGGTCCAATCGGGCAATTTTTTACTTTTTGGCGAGACTTTTTGAATTGGCTTAAATCTGATAAATTGCGTCTGTTCATTTCGGACAGTCGTTATGCATTTATTACCAGTGTGTATGCCGAGGGCGACGCTTCATTTTTCGTAACTGTCATAATGGATTGAAGACATGTGACGATTATCTAGCGAAGAGGTGGTTGGAGAATTTCAGAAGCTTTGAGCCTATAAATAGGTGACTTTGGGGTAATTTTTTATCATTTTTCAGCGATTCTTAACAGAACTCTGCCAAATTCTCTTTGTGAACTTTGTTTTTAGATTTCCTGCGCAAAAATTTTTTTGGCTTCAAATTTCGAAGATTTCAGCATTTCTCTCAAGGAAATTACATTACCTAAGTAAGTGAGCAATTCCTGCCTTCGATTTTCTTCATTTTTCTTAATACCATCATTACTTCTCCCTCTCCGTGAAAGATGGCTTCGAGCAGTAACCAGTCTATAGACAAGAGCTTTTTTGAAGCTTATAAAGATCGTAAGGTTGTGCCTCGTCCTTCGAAACTCACGTAGGAAAAAGTAATTGAGATCCCTTCACGATACAATCTTTTTGCTAAGGTCATTATGATGGCCTGCCCAAATTCCATAGCGATGACCGAGGGACCTTTTGGTCGTGAGAATAATGAGTGGTTTATTTGCCATTTGTGCAGCTTGGACGCTGGGTTAAGGCTTTCCTTTGGTGCCTTCGAGATTGCAATTCTTGAAGGTAACAGAATTGCCTCTAATCAACTTCATCCGAACGGATGGAGAACAGTATCCTGCTTCAATATCCTCTGTGAGATGGAGAGAATGGCGCTAACTTTGGATCTGTTCACTCATTTTTTCTATATCTCACGACGGAGTGATGGGATAGAGTATTTTTTTACAAGCCGATCGCAGAGAAAGTTGTTCATTGTACCGTCCTCCATGTAAAGCTTCAAAGAAAAATTCTTTTTGGCAGGGATGGCCGAAGGATTTAGAGTGTCTTTAATCTGATCTGATGTAGCTATCGCCCTGAAAGACCAAGCATCAGGTCAGGTTGATATCGAAAAGCTTTTGGGGGGGGGGGGGGGGGTTATGGCAAGACATGGGAATCCATATGATTCCAATTATCTTCTTTGCAATTCGATCGGGTCTTCAAACTTCGATACTGGCATTGAGGCAGAACGTGAGCATCATAATTGGAGCGTGGGAGAAGTACATATTGACCATCATGCATTGCATATTCATGAAATACATATCAGCTGGAGAGAATACTTATCTTTTATTTTTGTGATGCAGCTGCAGACGTGATGGCTAAGGGAGACAACGTTGCTAAGTAATTGGCCGACTGGGCTAAGGCAAAGATTGAGGCAGAACGTGCTGCCAAGGAAGAGATGAGGTTAAAAAAAAGAAAGCTTGTGTCTTCTTCAGAAGTTCATGCTTCCACTCCATCCGCAAAGTGCTCCGATTTCCCATACCCCTCAGGCCTTTCCAAGATCTGTTGCTGCCCAGCCTTTGACTGAGGGTCAGCATCCCCTGCGGCATTTGTTTTTAAGGGATGAGATTGATCCGATGGAAGAGTAACTAGCTCAACATCGGAGGAGATCAGCTCAAGCAAATGCATCCCCAGCAGATGAAGCTACCCAAAGAAGGGCTGAAGAGGTTGCCAGGAAAAAAATTATCGAGCTGGTAGCTGCTGTAGATGCTAGGGTTGCCGCAAGAGGTAAAGAACCCATCTGGGATGAATCCGCTCGGAGTGTTACCGCAAGAATTTCTAAAAGGCATGCCACATCGCTGGGAGAGATTTTGACAAGTCAATTTAGCGATGGTCGGTCTATTGAGAATAAGGCGGTATCGAACTTTCTGTACAGGGACATGCTTCAAGAGAACAACTTTAAGGCGACGGGAGACCCCGGCACACTCGTCCGAGAGTGCAACCTTTTTCAGCAGTAGGGTTTAGAGGTAAAGCAAATAATTGCATTTTTTTATTTTGAATGATCTCGCCGTGTTCTTTCTTCTGTCTTTTATCTCTTTGGATGACTTACCCTTCTTCTTTCCTTTTTTTTCATTTTTTAGCTAATAAAAAGGGGTTTTCATTTGCACGGCTTGGCCGCCTTTTATCGAGGGAGATGGAGGATGCCGATCGAAATTTGAAGAGAAGCATAAGCTAAATATGATGTAGCTAGGAAGAAGTCTCTGCTTGCCTAGTCAGAGGTTGAAAAGCTGAAAAAGGAGTCCACTTGTCTTTCTCAATATCTAAAAGCTTGGCAAAAAGAGGTTGACCACCTTAATGGAGCCGTAGCCCATCTGACTGCCAAAAGTGCCTTAGGGAAAAAATTCGAAGAAGAGGCGGCCAGATTGAGGGGTAAGTGCATACGTTTGTCTGTCGAGTGCTCAAAGGCCAACATTGAAGTTGACCTCCTGCGGGGCAAGCGAAATTCACTGCAAGCCGCCTTAGCAGAAAAAGAGATGGCATAGAGAAGAAAACTTGAGAAAGAACTCTCTACTCAAAAAGAAGACATTCTAGATCAGTTAGGAGAGGCTCAAGGAAAGTTGCTAACTTGGCTAACTTATAAGGCTGGTAGGCATTTCCCTGAGGCTGATCTCAGCTGGATGGATGACCCGGATGCTTTGCCCGATCCTCCATCTAGTGACGACGATCATGAGGCTTCACAGGACCCTGCATCATCTCAGCTGAATGATGGTGCAGTGATCGGATCCGAAGCTGTGACTTCCTTACAGACAGAGCATGCTTTTGGAGAACCAGCGAAGTCTTTCCGACCTCTTACTAAGGCGATTGTAAGGCATTCTTCTACTATAGAAATAGTAGACATAGAATTATAGTTTTTCTTTGTAGTGTTTTCTTTCTTTTAGAATTTGTATTTTGTACAAAATTTCGCATATGAATACAATTCAGTGTGCTTTTCAATTGTGCCTTTGTACTGCAAACTTAATTTCGAGTTAGATTTATCAAAAAATTAACTGAGGAGAAAATATAAAATCAACTAAGAAGAGTACTTCCTGAATTTGGAGATATTTTTCAAGCATTGTAATCCCTAACTCTTAGGATTGCTAATTCATTAATCCTATTAGTTATTTGTAAGAGAGTCATGCATAGCGAATGAGCTTTCGGTATTGTTGACCATCGCATCTTTGGTTCGAAATAACATCAATCTTAGCGAGTAAGTTGATGGAGATTAGATAAATTCTCCTTACATCTTGGGCTCGGGATAAACATCGAGCCTAGCAGAGGAACTTATCTTGTAAATGAATGGATTTCAACTTTTGCATTTTCGGCTGTGTCAAGCCTAGCAGATAAGTTATACCATATTGATTCATCAATCGGGATGTAACATCATTTGAAATTAAGCCCTCAGTCTTAAAGTGATTGTAATATATTCATTGATTCAATCTGCACTTTGGCAGTTGGAACAATACCTGACCGATTGGTCTATGCCGTTAGTGGTTTTACAAAGATTGTTCGTTTCAAGATATTTTTGGCCAAATGCCCAGGAGATTTGGCAATTTTGTATTTTATTGTAGATTTTCGCATTTTGGGTTCGAGATAGACATCAAACCTAGCGAATGAGTCAGTGAAGATTAAATGGAGGCGTTTTGCATTTTCGGTTCAGGAATAACATCGAACCTAGCAGATGAACTTACGATGGAGAAAAGCATTCGCATTTTAGGCTCAAGATGAACATCGAGCCTAGCGAGGGAGCTATGCCAGTCAAGAATTGGCCTAGAGTTGAACAGAGTTTCCAGCTTTCATATTTTGAGCTCGGAATAAGCATTGAGCCTAGTGAATAAGCGTTATTAAGTTTGATACACCGATTGGGATGAAACATCAATCGAAATTAAGCTTTATAGAGACTAAATCTACTTGGGATATATTTTGATCCGTACTTTGGCAATGGAGTTGTTTTGATCGATTGAAGAGAGGTCTTCAAGCATTAGGGCCCTCATCTCAAATTCCCAATGGTAGGATTATCCGATCCGAAGGTTGTTTTTGCTGTCTTTAGGCCATTTTTTGTTTTTGCTTACTTTTCACATATTGCTTAGGCCACAGGCTCTTTATTGCTGTATCTTTAAAACTTAAAGATAAATCTTAAACAAATAATATAAAAATGGGCTGGCAATCCAATGCTTATTATAGGATACTGGGAGAGCATGAAATTTAGTACAACACATTTATGGGAACTCAAATTATAACAATTGTACCTGATTTTATCATTATTTGATAATCTCAATAGCCAACTTGCATCGATTTTTGTGCTTGTTGCATTTGTCTAAGCTGGACGCCTTTCTCCTATCACTGGACCGCTTACGGGAGCTTTTCCCTCAAGTCGTAGTCTTCATTGTTTCTTACCTTGTTTAGACATTTTGGGTTGGCTAACTTTCTCGCATTGATCGTTGTATCGATCAGATGTAATCCACTCGATCCCCTTTCTCCTTTTCGTAATCTTCGAGAAGATTGATCTGTCAAGATTCCTCTCTATCCGAGCGGATGAGGAGGTTCTGCTGAACTTTTAACCGTCTAGATATTGCAATATGTCCATGACATTGATCTTCCTTGCTTTGTTGGATTCGGGAGCATCATCCAGCTGGACGTGCTGTCTAGCTCTTTCCATCAGGTCGAAAAAGCTAACCGGCGGCCTTGTTGTCAAAGATTCAAAAAGTGGACGACCCGTTATACCTCTTGCTAAAACATTTGATGCCATTTCCATGCTTACGTTCCCTACTTCCAACATTGTGGCCTTGGTGCGCATGTCTGCATAATGAATCGCGCGGTGAATAACTCTTTGAGTTGTATGAAGGAGGCGATTGATTCTTGAGGGAGTTCATGGAACCAGTTCAAGGTGTCTACTCCTAGGGTGGTGGGGAAGACTCTGCAGGCAATCCTTTCATCATAGGTGTAGACCTGCACTTTAGTCAAATACACAGCCAAGTGAGTAGTGGGATCGATTTTACCTGTATACATTTTCAGCACTACATCTCTCCACCTGGAAGGTAGTTCAGATTTCGTTATCTTCCTGTAAAATGGGGAGGCGGTGTTGTTGCAAGTGTTCCCCCTTAAACATCCCTTTCTTTGGCTCTATCAATCCAAATTGTTTAAGTTTTTGCTTAAACCATTTATCCTCCCTGCTCATCCCCATAGAAGTAAACTCTTCTTTTGTTTTTTGGAAGCGACTGCGATTGGGCATACGCATGAAGGATGGATCATCACCAAAAGATAGGGTGGGTGATCTACTGGGGGTGTAATGAGCATTCCGGCTCGAGGACATTGTCCCCTTTCCCTTATCGTATTTGTTTGTGGTTTTGTTTCCCAGTCTTCCATTGTCATGAGCTCGTGGCTCATTTATGGAAATCCCTTTATTTCTCCCAAAGTCTTCAACCAAAAAATCTGTTTCGCCACCTCTTTTAAAAGTTCTTGGCCTCTCCCTCTTTTTCATTATTTAGACTATGTTCTTAGCAAGATTACTAAGAATGGGGCGCATGTCCTTGAAAGTAATAGGGGTGTCATCTGGCTGCTGCATGATGACATCATCAAGCTCTGAAAGGAGATTATCCCTTGCGGGTGATCTAAAAGGTCTCTCTATTCTCCCTGCAGGCCTATCATACTCTCCTGAGACGGCTTGCTTATTAGATCTTGAGTCTGCTGTGTCTCTCAACAAAAGCACCAAATGATAAAGTGTGATTTGTCTTTATCTGTAAGAAGGAGAGTTGATAGCTAATGATCTGATTGGATGACAAAACCTATAAGAAGGAGTGCCCGATCGAATCCGGGCGTTAGCACTCCAAAGCTTAAGTTAGTAGCTTTTAGAGATAGAGTATTTAGAGAAAGAGTCTCAGATAGTCAATACCTGGAGCCATTGTGTTTTAGACTATTTATAAGAGTTCTTTGGGAGGGGTACCTAAGTACCTTGGGGCATGATAACTGGCATTGGAGTAGGTATGCGACAATGTGACAAGGAGCAAGTGAAAGGTATGGGCGCTTGCTTGTATTAGTGGGCTAGACAGGACAGGGTGTCCCATCAGTCCGATTGGACACCACACCTTTATATCTTGTCTTCCAGCTCATGCTTTGTCTTTTTTGTTCATGGGCTTTGGACCCTGCTGAGCATTGTTAGGCCAACTTGACTGGGCATGGAGATATTTTTTCGGTAGTTATCAATTATTATTATTATTTATTATTATTCCATTACACCTCAATTTGATGTGTCATTGGAGATTTCTTATCAATTTTAAGTTAATCACATTTTCTATTATTATTTCAACATCAAATTGACAAAAGTATTCTCTATTAAAGTTGAGTTAAATATATCAAAGCACACAAAATGGAAAGTACTATTGACTATTATGTTTTCCGTCCATTAGGGAGTTTAAGAGTTTAATATTTCGTAATAAATGTTCATAAACTTAATAGTAAAAACTCAAAAAATTTAAAAGTTTGTAAATGCTTTTTGTGATTATTTTTTTATTATATTGTAGAGCGTAAGTTTTTTTTTATTATATTAGCATTAAATTATAATTATTTGTATTTTTAATTGTACTTTATGTTTAAAAATTTTAAAATTTATGTTTTAATTTTATGGATGTATTTGTTTTTAAGCATGGAGTAACTATATATGCTTAATTTTTCAATAGTTAACCAATAACATTTAGCAGTTAACCGATTATTAATGGATTAAATTTGTAATGGACTAAACTCGTATTTTAATATTGAAAAACCGATATTAATAAATTAAATTTGATAATAAACTATAAATTGGTTAATTAGTTCATGTCGAACTCCAATTACCATCTCCACTCTTATAAGTACTTTTCATATTAGAATGGAAAATGGTATTTCCAAATTGATGGAGGACAAATATGTAGGTCCTAAAGACACTCAACAAGGTAGGGGTGTACAAAACCTGAACTGACAGACCCGAACAGACATATTTGGGTGGAGTTATTCGGGTCTATCAGTTCGGGTTATAAGATCATTGAAACTTTGGGTTTGGGTCGGGCCAAAACCTCTCTAAAATTGACCTAATCCACAACCCGAATAACAAAAATATATAAGGCCAAAAAATTCCTAATTTCTCCTACACTTTTGAAAACCAAATCCCTATTCGTCGATATTCCCCACCTAATTGCCTACTATTCCTCTGTAATGCCCACTATTGGACCCGATAAAATTGTTGAATACCGAAAGTTACGCCATTCAAAATGTAAAGTCAAAATTTTATTTTCTTTACCACAATACATACTAAATTTTCAACTCCCAAAATTTTTACAGAAAAACAGACAGAGTTTTCTCTACACGAGGCTTTATCCCCCTGCTATTAGAAAAAAAATTACACTTCTATAACTTCCATCACAATTCTCGATCTCATCTACTTTAAAAAATAATCAATATTATCCCAAACTTCTCAACCACATCAATAAAATATAAAATTTGTTTGACTACCTTAGACAATAAAATTTACTTGAAAAGATATTCTATTAATCCTTATAATTATAATTATATAACTATTTAATAAAAAAAATATCGATTAGAAAGCCATTCCAAATTTTCATAAAGAAAATCCCTAAATAACAAAAAGTATGCCAAGCCTAAGTATCCACCCAAAGTTAAATAATTTCCCCTTCACTTCTTGGTAGATTCCCGATTTGCTACCTGCCCAAAATTTTCTATGCACTTATGTGCAGAAATAAAATCCTACTCGCTAAGCATATCGCTTAGTAGCAACCACTAACTTTACTTTTTCAAAATAAATCTTAGTACAAAAATCATCAATAAAAAAGAAAAGATAAACACCATAAATAAATAAATACTGAAAAGAAAGGAAAGAAAAAGAAAAAGAAATGGTAAAATTAACTACTCTGAACACTTATCACAAAGCATAATTCAAATGTGAACCATACACCTAATTTTATACACTTGTTTTCATTAAAATTTAAAATCAAGCATTTCATTTATTTTTAAAACAAGGATTAAATGTGATTTTTGCCCATTGTAACCCAAAGGAATTTACCAAAGGGATACGCGGGAATACAACCTTATAGGCCTGGAGGAGTGAGGCCTATTAGGCCTGCAAAAAATAAAACAATCACTGCGACCTGAAGAAATCGACCCCTTTGTTAGACCTAGTGAATACGACCCTATATTGGGCCTGGTGCATAAATTACAATATATATTTTCATTTTCAAATCACTCAGCTGAGTTTCTATCCCTATGGCCGGCCAATTGTACCCTACTCATAATTCCCACCGTTACTAAAGGCATTAATGTTAGTATTTTCTCACATACTCCACATGGTCTATGATAAAATATTATCAATTTCTTTATATTATTATTATTATTATTATTATTATTATTATTATACATTTAATAACACCCCAATGTACTTATTATCACTTATCAATCTCAATTTATTATCGGATTCATCGCTAGTCACCTTGTTCAGACTATTCGCTTTATATCGTAATTATGTTCATAATTAAATTTCATCATATACCATCAAGCTTGAAACACACACACACTTAGTTGTTTGAGCATTTTACTGCATCATATTATCTATTCTAAATTATATTTATGCAAATATTTAATTTGGCTAAGAGTAAAATTTTCATATAGTAAGTTGTGCATCCCACATCAAGGACATTATTAGATTAACAATAAATTCACATTTTAATTATCCAATACAATTAGATAAATTAACAAACTATAATTACTATATGCTAATAACGTATCTATACACTTATTACAATGCAAACCTTAATTTTGTACTATTTCAATCTATCTATATTGCACTTTTACATTAAATTTTCATTTACTCTCATTATATCAAACAATTACTTTCATCTTATTGCAAAGTTAAACAATTTTTATAGCTATTTAAAATTTTATTTCAATTAATTTCCAAATCAGCCCCTTCATTGGTCAATTTACTACAAATTATATTCATGTATATGCATTTTTTTTCCTAAATATATCATACAAACAACATTAAATTTTTAAAATATTCCTATATACCCACACAAGAACACATTTTCATAAAGAAACAAACATATAACAAATAAACATTTAAAAGAAAAGAAAATTTAGTAGTTGTAAACCTTAATTGATGATAAAAATCAAGCTTTAATGGCTTCAAAATCAAACTCTATCCACTACTTCTTTACCCTTCTCCTTTTTCTTTAAATTATCTTCTTTTTCTACATTTTCAAGAGCCATATCAACTATTAATCTCAAAAAATACTTAAATAAGCAACTTAAATGGGCAATCTAAGGCATCAAGTAAGTAATTTAATTTACCCAAGCTTTAGTCTAAAGAAAAATAAAATCTTAGACTTTAAATCCCTAACCCCCAAATCTGAAATTTATGGTTTCCCCATCATTTTTTTAGATTTATAGAAATCATTGTCTTAACTCTTAGCCATTGCTTATGAAGAAAGAGATCAATGGGGTGGTGGTGCAAGGAGAGGCGATGATGTAAGGCCGCCAAAGAGGGGAGAAAAAAATAGCAAAAAGGAAGTAGAGGCGGGGCTGCCATCACCTTGTTGTACACGTCAGAGGAGAGAAGGTC
The DNA here is from genome assembly GCA_037975025.1 of Excoecaria agallocha. Classification (NCBI taxonomy): domain Eukaryota; kingdom Viridiplantae; phylum Streptophyta; class Magnoliopsida; order Malpighiales; family Euphorbiaceae; genus Excoecaria; species Excoecaria agallocha. Next base: position 13,498,848 of record CM075816.1, on the reverse strand, counting down.
GGTGGCTGCTAGCAGTAGAAAAAAGAAGAGCAGTGGTGGGAGGTGGTGGCTGGAAATGGGTGATAGAAAAATGGAAAGGAGAAGAGAGGGCAAAACGTGGAGAAGAGGGAGAGGAAAGAGAAAGATAAGAAAGAAAAGGAGAATGGGAGATTTTTTTATGGCCAAATTCCCTTTTTGGTCCTACTTAAATTCCTTTTGAATCCCTCTTTATAACTCTATACATTTGGGTCCCTAATTAAATTAAATTTTAACCCCATTTCATTTGTCTTAAAACCTTATTTAATTTATATTTTTATTTTTATTTTGCCCTCATTTTTATTATCAAATTGTTTATTAATATGTTATTTGGTTGTCCTAAAATGGAGTTTAGCTTAATGATTTTTTTCAATTCTTTTTGGGGTGTTACATCCTCTATTTTATCACTGTCGTCAGTGAACAGTGATTTGGTCTCCCTCTTGTCTCGTTCGCATCAGTCATCATCTCGATTCTCGACCTCTTTTTTCTTACTCTGCAGTCCTTTCGCATTCTGGTCTCTGTTCTTATTCTTTTTTCTTTCAGTTTTTTCTTAAGATGCTTTCTGTTAATGGTTGTTCTTTTGTGGGTATAATTTTTTTAATTTTGTATAAGCAGAGGATGGAAGAGACGTTAACTATTATGTTTGTTAAATGTTAAAAGCTTAATTTTTGATAATTGTGTACTGATTTTTAACTTCTAAAATTTGAACTACAATTAGATGTTAATTGAAAAATCTTTCTGGGTGCATGTTTCTTAAGATGATGTTTTGATTAGTAAGGAAAGTTTTGGAGGATTAATAGTAGAAGAAGAGAGAGAGATGAGCGAGAGAGGAGTCCTGAGCTAGGATTTTAGCCTTGCTTGGAGTGGAGGAAAATAAAGCAGAAATTTTTTGCTGATTGCAAAAGTGGGTAGGAAGAATTGTGGTTAAAGAGAGAGAGATATAGGCAGTAGCAAATTTAATGGCGGATTACATACAAAATTTGACATAAATATCTTTGGAATTAAGGTATTTTGCTTGTTACTTAATAAATCCATTATTTTTGCAGAATTAGACTGTCTCAGCATCTATTAAATTTGAACTTTCCTATCTCTTAGTCCATTTGTGTTGCTGAAATTTTAGATGTTATAATTTGGATTTTATGCATATTTTTTGGATAACCTTGGTTTAATTTTTAGATACATTTTCTTGAATTATTTTGATTTTATAAGCTGAGATTGAGTAAAATGTAAAACTTGTATTAAATTCTTTAGGCGGATTAATGGCAAAATTAGTAGTAAATGGGGGTTGTCAAGGAAGAATGGCAAGCTTATGAGTTTGATGTTGATTATGTTCATCAATGGTGGATTTTTCGGTTTGTGAGGTTTGAATTTTAATTTAATTTAATTTTAATGTTAAATAATTAAAAAAATATAAATTCGGGTTGTTCAGGTTAAAGTGGTCGGGGTTCGAAAAAAGTTGGGTTAATCAGGTAGGGCTTGATAGTAAAATAGGATAGAGTCGAGTGGAGAGATATTTGAAAAATTGGATTTCGAATTATTTGGGTTCAGGTCGGGCCTTTTTCTAATGGAACAAAATTGAATGCAAATGCAGATTTCTGATAGTAAATATAAAAATGCACTACAAAAATTATATCAAAATTTTGCAAGATATGTTTCAGTTTAAAAGCTTAAAAATAGTTTTGAAAATGTGTGTAAAATTTATTGTGAATATTTCAAAAATTATTTAACAAACTTTTGAAAACACGAGTTTCAGAATATAAAATAGAATTATAGAAAATAAAGTGGAACAGAGCATAAAAGCAAACACACAAAATTTATAATGGTTCGGTGTCAATGCCTACATTCACTCCTCAAGAATTATTTTTGAACTTTTCTCTCCACTCTTAATTCTTTTAAAGGGAAGAGTCAAAGTGAATATACAATTCTAGATATGTATATCTACCCAAGGTAAAAGATATAAAATACTTATAAGAATTTTTCCTTAGGTTATAGCCAACTAAAACTCACAATCTTTCACAATAAAAATTCATCGCAAACAATTACAACATAAATTATAATCAAATTGAGGATGATATGTAAAAAATGAGGTACAAAAGATGTGGAAAGTGGGATTTAAAAAGTGCAAGCTTTACTTTCAAGAGTTATAAATTTTTTCCAATAGATATCTAACCTTTCAATAGGTGAAACATGTATTTATACAAAAAAATTTAGTTCTTAAGTGTTAGAAATCGAAACTAGCTATTTATGATCGTTGGAGGGCAAAACAAACTAAAATTAGGCCTTAATTAGCTGTTATTTTATCCCGTAACGGAAAACATAATTTGTCCAGAAATTGACACTGTTTAGATATTTAATTTCTAGTGGTCCATTTTATGATAAAGTAATTTCTGACGAACTATTTTCTGAAGGAGACCAGTTTTGACCAAAAGCTCATTTTATGACTTTAAAATATTTATACAATTTTAAAACTTAAAATATGTATGCATGAATGTAGCATTATGCGTCAATTTGACCTTACAATTTTGATATCCTATTTTCCTACATACTACTTCAAATTGACTTCTTGTATCCATTTCTTAAAGTATTTTGATCCCATTTCTTGATATTTGCATCAGAAAGTTGTATAGAAAATCCTGCAGAAATAGCTTAGAACAAAATTCATAATAGAGTTTATTTGCATCAAAATTAGAATGTGACATTGAGCCAATAATCTTTCCCCTTTTAATGATGACAAAATCCTAATAAACTCCACTTAGAAGTCTATCTAGGTTAGTCTGAAAAGCTTCCTCTAAATATGTGTATGGGGGTACTTACAGATAATATAAAACCTGTAAAAATTAGTATAAATCCCCTATGTATCACTCTAAAAAGAACAAGCTATGCAACAGATTTAATTCATAACATCAAAACAATTATAATTCCAACATAACTCATCATATCATAATCCTACATAAAAATTTAATTCCAACACTATAATGGCCTTAACACCGAATCAGCCATAAATATGATTTTTCGTTAGTGAACAGTACTTCCAATGCTGAAAAATACATCCGAATGTGAGAAATATTTTATTTGACCATACAAAAATATTGGTCATGGCGAGTCTGGGATTGAAATTTGAAAAAAAATCGAGGTCATATAGGCCTTCAAAAGTCAAAAATACGAAAAAAACAGCGAGTCAATTTTTATAGTAGAAAGGTTGATCTGAATTTGATCGAATTTTTAAAAATAGTAAACAAACTCCAAAAATTACCAAAATTTGTAGATCTTACTAACATTTCATGTAGAATATTTTGATAGCAAAAAGTAAATTTTTTTGTAACACCGATAGTTGTTGAATATGATCGATAACGAATTTCAATTGAGATAAAATTTTACTTACAACCTATTTTTGATGTGATAAGAGTGATTTGGAGTTAAAAAGTGGAAGAAATTAACTAGATCTATTTATTGGATAATTAATGGGCTTTGGTTAATTTGATTAGGCCCACTAATTGGCCCAAGCCCACTCAAGATCACTATATAAGGCCATAAATTTTGAAGAAAACCAAAAAAATCAACCTTCTTCTCGAGCCTCTCCCTAGCTGAACTCCCCTCCTCCAATTTTTTCTCTCAATTTTCTTCCATTATGCTCTCAGTTCAAACTAAATTCAGCCCTAATTAAGTGAGCTCTATTTCTCTAAAAGAGTATTTTAACCTCTACCCTTTAATTAGTGGAAAAGAAGCCAAGAAAATCAAGAGATAAAATGTTAGGTGCCAAAGAAAGGTAAGTGAAATTCATAAATTTAATTTGGTTCCAAGGTGTCTACTAGTAATTTGAGATGCATAGAGTTCATTTTTGTATGTTATTTTAAGCATTAGAAATCAAAAACTTAAGGTTTCTCATGGTTAAAAATCCGGCCATGGTAGGTTCACAATGAGAAAATCAAACTCTCAAGGCAAAAGAAAAAGAAAATAAAGTCTAGAAAAACTTAAGCCTAAAAAAGAGGTTAGTGACTAATAAATCATATTATTTTCCTTAATTTTGAGTGATTTTCCTTTATGTAACTTAGGAAAAAATTGAGTTGATGGTGTGTAATTGAAATTGACACTAGAATAATGCAATTGAACCTTAAATAAGCCTATTTGAGTGCATAATTTAAATTTTAAACCCTTGCATGGTGGACTTCCTAGCTTAGCCGAATCCTATCCTAAGGAGAAATAATATTTAATTTATGTATTTTGATAAAATTAGGCCATAAAATGATGATAGAGATAAAATAACATGTCCACAAATTTTTATAGAATTTATGAAAATTAATTGAATATTTTTAAGATAAAATTTGATTATGTATTAAGTAAAATTGTTGAATTATTGTGAAATAATTCATTCAACAAGTGAAAAATAGTGAATTGTGGTGGAAGAATTCACAAATTGTGTAAAAGTATTGAAACGATTGACTGATAAAATTTTGTACTGAAAAAGTAATTAAAATAGTTAAAAATCTAAGTAAAGAATTGAAATTAAGTGAATTTGGGCCTTTAGTAATAGTCAGGCAGTCAAAATCTAGATCAGAATATAATTGGTTGGCCATAGAGACATCTGTACCACGGGGTGCAAGTCATGATGACTTGCTTTACTATGGTAGGATTATTGATCTTCCATAGTATCTGTCTATTCTGTTATTTGCTCTGTGAGAAATGGTCTTTCAGGATCATTTCTCAGTCTGTCTAGTGGTCCTGTGGGGTCCACGTCTCGTATATCCGGTTTGAAAGTTTTTGCCGGGATTGTATTAGGGGCATTATATAAAAAATAAGTTAAAAGTGTGAAAAGAAAGCTAAGAGTGAAGTTAAAGGTGAAAAAAGACTTAAATGAAAAAAAATAAAAGTTTATGGATAAAATGGTAATTTATCTAAAACTTGCCTTTATTGCGTAAAGGCGATTGAGAAAGAATTACCAAGGATAAAATGGTAATTTAAAGACCAAACAGTCTAAAAATGAATTTTTGTACGATACATGGACTAAAATGTAATTGTGCTTAAAAAGATTAAAATGAGGATCAATTAGAAATTTGTATGCAAACTAATAGGTTAGAAGTGAAAATAAATTAAAATAATGGCAAGTTTGTAAATAGTTAGTAAAAAGGGTAATTTTGAAAATAAGTGAAAAGTTAAGGACTAAATTGAAAAGTTATTCAAAGTTATGGTATCAATTTAAAAGTGTTACTGATAATGGTAAAAGTGCCCTTTTTATAATAAGGTGAACCATTTTGTATAATTATATTTATGTTAGAAATTGTAAAATTTAGTTGTGTGTAGTTAAAACAAGTATGCATATTGGGAAAAATTTCAATTTATAGTCACTACTGGATATATTTAATGCTCGGCACGTAAAAATTTACTGTGTGCAGGTATTATGATTTTGTGGAGCAATAGTATACATCCGGAGTGATTTTTGCAGGGAAGAAGAGAATTAGGAGCTTACTTTTGTTGTGGCATGTATATATAAATTGTAAAGGTTGATGTAAAACAAAAACTGGATTGTAATGATACAATATTGGTATATATGTATATATGTGTGATTGAGTTGGATAATGGGATGGATGTATATATTATTTATGAATTGTTGTGCTCCTAAGGGGCTGTGGCTTGTCTGTTTTTCAGGTTGGTTAAACAAGTTTTTAAGACGTTATATTGTCAAATTTTATATTGGTGAATAGCAAATTGGACAGTTATAGATTATCGACAATCTTAAATTGTTATTACTATCATTTCACAAAAAGAAATTGGTAGTTAAAGATTGTGTTTGGTTGGAAAAAAATTTTCTAGCTAATTGCCATAGTCAACAGTCAAAGTTATAGTATGGGTGTTATAAACACAACTAGCATAGACCAATATAAACCATAATTTAATATCTAATAATCAATCAATAATAATCAACAGTCATCAAGTAGTTCTCCCCCTTTTTGTCATTAGCCAAAAAGGAGAAAGGAAAATTAAGTTTGCCAAAATAAGTAAGCAAAAGCTAAAAATCAAGGATCAACATATATAGGCAAGGAGCTATTGCCAGGTTGGCTTAGTTGGATAGATTCTGTTAGAGAGTATACCTTAGAGCCCATATAAATAGGGATTTATTTCATACGTATGAACTCATTTTATTTATGAGAAGGCAACATTCATTTATTAATGCTATGTTTAATTACATGTGTTTGTTTATCTTAAATTAATAAATGAAATCTTTGGTATTATAAACACAGTGCAAAGGCAATTAGGAAATAGTTCATGATATGAGATGTCTAGTACATGTAAATGTGATAATACCTAAAAATTCTTAGTCATAGTATTAACAAGATAGGACATTGTTAATACAGATAGACTAGCATATGTTATGCTTCTTGAAAGGTTCAAGCAGCGATTCTCATAATTGTGATTACGAGAGATGATCAAAGCTAACATATGGATGCTTTTTAGAAGAACAAGTTCATTAAAGACCTACCAAAAGAATCCTCACATGGATATTAAATCTATGTCAGTAAGGAATCTCTTCATAGCAGTGGTGCAAATATCCTCAAACTTGAGATCACCAAAGTTATCTTAAATAATGAGTTGTATACTTTGACTTTATAACTGCTTGCCTTCAACAAGGGGTGAACATAGTGAGGAGATTGGGTATATCATGACCTACTTGAAGGTAGTTGAGTAATTGATAAAGGGAAGTTATCTCACATGATTCTATAATTACCTTGTTCAAAGAATCTCTGGCCAGAATAGAATGCCAAGGTGGATAGGGATCCACGATGGGGCATTTTTGGACAATGGTTAAATTAATAGAACATTCATTTTTTTAGGTTCATATGAGTTGACATAAATCTATGTTTAGAACCTAAATGAGATAAGTATGGTAAAAGGAGTAATTGCACGATAACTATTTTATGGAAGGGTATAATCAAAACCACCTGATTTTTCTGACATTTGGGTAGTTATGATGCTTAGCTAGAGGCCACTCATGACTTGTATAATAATGTATTACGAATATCAATTGGGAACTGATAAAATGGTTTAAAAATGTTTAAATCATAAGAGTCATGGTTCAACTAGGATTTTTGCTAAAAAGTCCTAGTTTGAGTAGAACTCTCAATTATATATTATATTGCTAATATGGATAGGAAACCAATAGGTCACACGCATATAGAGTAGGAAACAAAATGGTAAAAATGACAAGGATAATAATATTTGATATTATTATGGGAGAAGAAAAATAAATATGAAAATAATTAATTAAAGAGTTTAATTAATTATGCACATGCAAAAAAGTTCACAAAATTTTTTGAAAATATTCTAAAATGATGGACCTAATTGAAATATTTTATTTTATTATTAAATATTATTAGATTATAATTGTTATAGGGCTGGAATAATATTAATAGGTACATTGGAGAAATAACTACTGGCTTAGAAAATTAGTTTCTACGCAAAAGCCCTCTAAAGAAAGGTTTCTGCACAGAACCTAGATAGAAGGTTTTAGAGGCCTAATTTTTTGACTAAAATAAATTAAATATATTTCATAATAGTTATGAAGGCTACATATTTAATTTGGTTGGATTTGAAATTGATTTGGGTAATTAAATCTAAGCGTGTGCACAAAAACTCATTTTTGTGGGTTAAGTGTAAGGTATTTTATGAAAGGGTTTAGATTGGATTTTAATTAGACCAAAATTAATTAGTTATATTCCAACATCCCATTTAGTATTTCTCCAGAAGTTTGAAAGGCCAAATCCCATTAAAAGTAGGTTTTAAATTTAAAAGGCCCAAACCCATTAAAAGTGGTCTATAAAAGCCTAACACATGTGGGATTAGGTAAGATAAGTGTTATCCTTATCTATTTCTCCATCCCTATCTAGATTTCCTTGCTAGCTTCAAGGAAATTTCGTGGTCCTTATGTTTTCCATCAGATCTGGTTCATTTAGATCCTCTCTAGTGTGGATTACTATTGGAGGTGTTCTAATTTGGACACTGTGATTTGCGACAACCCGGTGAGAAGGAAAATCAACTATTCAACAACCCTCAAAGGTGATTTTCATTATTATTTTTAATATATATATTGTATATTTATGGCAAGAACCTTTTATTGGTTAAAAAATTTAAAATTTCGCTCATACATGTGATGTATTTAACCGATCTAAAACCAATAAATTCTCCACCGTGATCACTGTAACGCCCCAAAAATTTGAATTGATTATATTTGGTAAATAGTCCCTTTTGGTACTAGTTTTGCAAGGGTAAAAAATGAAGATTTCAATATAAGTTAGTATTGTTGTCGGATTTTAATTTAATAATTGTGAATTAAAACATATTATGAAAATTAATATAACAGAATAATAATAATAATAATAATAATAATGGTAAAAGGATAGGATTTTAAAAGAATTGTGTGGTTGTAATTTAAAAAGGGAAAGGAAAGAGAAATTGTGGGGTGTGATTAAAATAATAAATGAAAAGAAAGGAAAAGACGTCGGTGGAATTCAAAAAGAAAGAAAAGGAGTTGAATTTTAAAAACAAAATGTGTGGTTAAAGAATAAAAGACATATGAGCAGTAGGTGGGTGATTAAAAAGAATGTGTAGTTAAAAGAAAAAGAAAGAAATGAATAAAAAAAAATATAAGAAGATGAAATGGAATGGTGGAATGGACCACGAAAATGGAAGGGAAAACAAAAATTGGCGCCGCTGCAACTCACAACACTGGCGAGGAATCTCGAACTCCGACCATCGCCGCCACCGTCTGTCCTCCGATCTCCTTAGTGTCGTCGTCCCCATTGAGATGTCATTTTCTTTCGGTTTCTTCTCCACCATCGTGACTCCCCTTTTTCTCTTTCCCTTATTTTTCCGGCGATCTTAATGATGATTGAAGGGGATGACTGCACCGATGAGATCACGAGGCTGAGGCGGATCTTTCGGTGGCCGCCGATCGTCCCCACTCGCCGACGAAGTACAGATCGGAGCACGTGGTAGCCGGCGATTCTAGGCGGTTTTTCGGCTAAACCATGATGTTTTGAGGCGTGTGAAGACCACCGGGAAACTACTGGCAACTCTGGCTTCAGGTGTGAGGCTTCGGCGGGTCTCCGACGAGGCTCCGGCGGGTCTCCGGTGAGGCTCCGAATAGGCAGAATGAAGAGGGCATTATGGGCTTCGACTCGACGATATGGGAACTATATTAACAGTTTGATTTTTATGTATAATTTTGAAGTAAATTTTGGTTAATTTTTATGATTGATATTAGCTTTATATATATTGGATTTGTATACGAAATTGATAATCTATAAAAGTAAATAAATCATAGGGTTAGTGAAGAAACAGTTTTTGAAAGTATAATAGTTGCAGTGAATTTAATTAGGCTGAACTAAGCGAGATAGAGTTTGAGTTTGATTTGATTTAAGTGTTAATGGTATAATTGAATAAATAATGAATTATAACTATTAATAGAAGTGACGTTGAACTTGGTTAACATGGAACTAAGGGAAAAATCTATTGATATATATATAAATAGAATATCTGTTATCCTTTGAAGTTTGTGAAATGAGTTGTAAAAAGAATGCAGTTTTACAGTTCCTTAGTTATAAACTAGATAAGTTAATTACATTATATGGTAAAGGTTTATCTTTGATATCATTATTAAATTTAATGTGGTGGGTTACTAATCACTGTTATAGGCTTTGCCTAGTTGGAAAGTATAAAGGGAATTCATGATTGAGTTTTCAATAGAAATGTTTCAGATCCTTACCAATTGATTTTGAAATTATTCCTTGGTAATGAAATTATACGTTGCTACTTTGTTTAATGTATTTGTTGAGTTTAATTAAGAATTTAGTTAACATGTTTATTTGAAAAATGTATAAATAAAACTCTAGGTTATGCTATTAAACGTTAATAGAGAAATTTTAAAAGCTAATGATTCATTTGGCAATAAAAAGTATAGTTTTTGCCAGTTGATTTATGATTGAACTTAGATAGCTAAAGAATCAATATTATTAAGACTGTTCTTAAATAAGTTTAATTTGAAATATGATGGCATAATGATATATAGATATACTATATGAATATATGATTTGATACAACTATAGTATAGTAAGAGATCTATTATAATAGTAAGAAATTATATCAAATAGTCGTTGTTGCTATCATTGCATAACTTCCAGTTTAGTAAAAGAAAGGTGATTAGGTAATGAGGGTTAAAGTTTTAAGAAATTAGTTATATGTATAGTATTTGATTAAGACAAAAAGGAATAAGAGATAACTCTTTGGAGATAGTTAAAATTAACTTAAGTTTTATTCTCATTACTATAAAACTTGTACAAGTATCGGATTAGGAAGTATTTTAACTTCATATATGCTATTATCTTTCATGATGCAATTTGCTAAGATATTAAACAAAGAAGTTATTTGATACGTAAGAGATCATGATAGAGTAAAAAGATGATTATTTGGAATTTAATATACGGTAATTGAAGATTATAATGTCATAATACAAAACAAGTGAGAATGTAACTAGTATAGTAGTAGGCTATTAGTATAAATGTGATACAAACATGTAAAGAATGGAAATACCTAAAATATAATGAATTGAGAAATATTGGAAAATACTCGTTTCTTTATGAATCTTTGTTTGATACTTGAATAACCAAAAATGAATATCATTATTATAAATGGAGTAGACCTAGTTTTATGTTTACGCTCTTATGGTATTATGAGAAAATCGACGATTAAATGCTATGTACTTACATGTGTTTGCTTTAACATATTGGTGTTTTAAGATTATGTATTTAGATATGTGATTATGACATTGAAATTATATGCATCTATAGGCGCTAAAATGATATGAAGTGGTGTAGGTAGATATTGATATCAGATTTGTAACTGAATATATGTATTTGATGTATTGGTTGAATATATATGTGGTGATTAAATTGAGTACAATAGAGCAGGTGAGATGGCTATAATGAACCATGCAGGTACGTCTTTCTGAAATGACTATGTGTTTATGTGCTGTTTTAGACACTCATAGTGGATGTGATTATATATGATTTCATGTTCATGAAGGCAGTCTAGCAATGCATAAACTATTATGACAAGTATAAGTATTGTTAATATATGGTTATTAGAAAATTTAAAAGTAATTTGAAAGAATGTATATTAAGTAAACTCCTTTGATGACCGAAGAGTAATGTAAAGAGAAATTGCTGAATTATTATGAAATAATTCATGACATAAGTGAATGATTTCACAAACTGTACAAAAATATTGAATGTTCTGAATAACTGTATTATCTGGATTGAAATGATGATAAAGTTGATAAATGTACTGAAAGTAAGTGATCTTTTGCGCCCTTAGAAAATAGTCTGACAGTAAAAACTAGCTCAGGATATAATTGGCTAGCCATAGGGATTCTGTACCGCGGTGCAAGTCATGGCGACTTGCTTAGTTATGGTAGGATCACTGATCTCCATAACTTCTGTTTGTACCTGGTATCTGCTACGTGGAAAAATGGTCTTTGAGATCATTTTTCAGTCTGTTTGTGGCCCATGGGGTCCACATCCCGTATATCCAGTCTGAGTATTTCTATCGGTACTGTTCTAGGGGCATTAATATGAAAATAAGTTAAAACGTATAAAAAAATAAGAAATGTTATAGTTCAGAACTAATATGCATAAGAATTATCCTCTTGTATAAGTACATCAAATGGATAATAAATTGCAAGTTATAATATTGATGAGCATGTGATTCTTTAATTCTATATAAGCATTATGTATCTATATATTTATGTATAGGTATGTATACCACTCTGTTATCGATCAAGTACATAACATATGGCACACTATAGTGTTAAGTATTATATTGTTCACCTTGTTAAGAGTATTTAAGGATTATATGAAAGTGAATTTTGAATGCATACTACGTTTTAAATGATGTAAATATATGAAAGAAATATGCCGGATGTCTTTTGTGGTAATAATGAATGATGCATTGATTACTGCGTTATTAAGTTTTATTGACCATGTAAGTAGATGTTCTGTCGCTTATGCTTGTAATTTATTGCTGAATGTAAGAACTGGGATCTAAGGTAATTGAAGGTATTTATTAAGAGTATTATCAACTTGTGTTTGTATAATTGACATTACATGTTTAAAAGATTATCTTTAGATTACTCTGTTCTCCACTAAACTTTATAGCTTAGCATGTGTTTTGTTATCCGTGTAGGTAGTAGGATAGACTTGTGTTTAGTTACGACATCTGCTTCGGCTCAATCATCAGAAAAAGGGATCTAGTTTCGAGCAATTCATCTTTTGAGGTTCACAGATGTAGCGAGGCGATTTTAAATGTAAAATTGTTTTTATTTTGGAGTATTATAGTGACTTAAGAGTGTAAATTGTAATATTGACTTATCTTAGGAAATGTGATTAATAATGAGAATGGATGTATGAGATGCATGATGAAATTATTTTGTTTTGATGTGCCCCTGATGGGCTGAGAAAATTGTCTGATTTTCAGGTGGATTAGATAAGTTTTTAGACGTTATATTGCCGAATTTTTATTTTGTAATTAGTTACTTGGACAATTATAGTTTATTGGCTTACTTAAGTTATAAGTATTTCCTTTTTGGACAAGCTTGGAGTCGTTGGGTTAGTTAAGATTGCAAGAAAAAAAAATTTTCCGTCTTATCACTTGTTTCATTTAGACTGTTCAGTAAGGGTGTTACAATCACTTCTTATACTTATGATCTTGCATCCTTTTTTCATTCTGAATCTTCTTACACAACTTCTTAAAAGCATCAAAAGCCTCATTCTTATGAGCAAAAAATATTACCCAAGTGTATCTTGTGTAATCATCCACATATTTAGCACGTATGATTTTCCACCAATACTTGAATGACTTATTAGTCCAAATAAATTCATATGTAAAAGCTCCAAAGCTTTCTTAATGAAAATCTCATTCTTAAATTTATAAGAATTTTCAGTTTACTTCCCAAGTTAACAAACCTTGCATACATAATTTTTATCAATTTTTATTTTGGGCATTCCTTTTACTCAATCTTTTCTGACCAGCTTTTCTAATGCATAGAAGCTCACGTGTCCCAATTTTTTATGCCACAAAATACTCAAATTATTCTTAAAAATTAGAAATTTATCCTTACTTTTATGGATATCTTCTAGCCTAACCAAATACATGATTTTAGATCTTTGTCTTTTTAGAATGGATTTTCCCGTTTCAATATCTTATACTCTACAATGATCCGCTTCAAATATTGCTCTTCTCTTCTTATCACAAAGTTGGCTAATGCTTAATAAATTATACTTTAAACCTTTAATAAGAGAGACATCTTCAATAATAGTATTAGAACCAATAGATCCAATACCAATAATTTTTCCTTTTCTGTTATCATCAAAATTGATAGAACCATATTTAGATTTTTCCAGCTTAAAAATCTTAGTTCGGTCCCATGTCATGTGCTTAGAGTAGCCACTATCCATATACCACTTTTCTGTCTTGGCGGTCTGTAGTCAAATCTGCAATGAATTTAAGTATTTTTAGGTACCCAATCTTTCTTAAATCCTTCATGATTAGTCAAAATACTTGCAGAATTCTTAAGCACACATTTTTGTTTGGTAGAATTAGCATTATTCTTATAATAACATGATTTTGATATATTTCATTTTCTACAGCAATAAAAACATATAGCAAAAGAGTTAATTACCATTTTATTATAAAATGGAAAAGTTTTAATCGTTTTTTGGGTGTAATTTCTGTGATAACTTCTATATGTACTTGCGTGTATTTCATGAATAGATTTTGCATTCAAATTCTCAACATAATTTTTATAACATACACAAAATTTATTTCCTTTCACATTGTATTTCTTTTGCAGAAATATAAATTTACCTTCCAAGTCAGAATATTAATTTTTCAATTTAATTTTTGTGTTCGTAGCATTTTCATGTTTCATACTTAATGTATCAAATTTCTTCTACATTTCTATATGTGTCTTTTTAAACATGTGATATTTATGATGCAAATTCTTAAAATATTCAAGCATTTTTTCATATTCATCACCATTTTCATTTGAATAAGAATCACTTACCTTAGAATTTTCTGACTCATTTTCTATTTGGCATTTGTCAACAGCAACATTTTATTCTTCATCGAAATTAGAATTCTGCTTTTCGCGATTAAAAATTGCCATCAGACCAACATCATTGGAATTTGCAGATTTTGGTTCACTTGTGCTTGAATCTTCACTGTCACTCCATGTAGCTTTCATAACTTTCTTTTTGAACCTTTTATCCTTTTTTTTCAAATCTTGACATTTGGATTTGATGTGACTAAGTTTGTTACATTCATAGTAAACCACATTTTTAGTAGATTTTGGTGAGTTTTTTGCCTTATGATGAGGAAATTTTTGTTGCCATTTTTTGTTTGATTTCTTTCATTTTCTCTACAACTTTTTAAACTTCTTTTTTATCAAAGCTATCTCATCATCACTTGTAGAATAATTACTTCCAAATTCTGCTTTAAAAGCAATAGCTTTTAATTTTCTCTCTTTTTCTTTTTCTGCATCTTGAGGCTTAATGTAAAGCTCATGAGAAATAAGAGATCTGCAAACATTATCAAATTTAAGCGTACTAAGATTCTTATCTAACAGAATTGAAGCTTTTGCTTTTTGTCTAGGTGTGAGACCCCTAACAAGTTTAACAATTATTATGTTTATTAAGTTTCTTACCAAGAACTTTAATTTCATTAATTAGTTTAACATGCCTATTGATTTCCTTAGAAATTAACTCTTCTGGTTTCATTTTGAATGCTTCATAATCTACCATATGAACATGAAGTCTAGTATCTTTAACTTGATTCGTACCTTCGTATGTAGCTTATAGTTTATCCCAAATTTCTTTTGCTTTATTACATCCAGAAACTCTATTGAACTCATTTGTATATAGTGAGCACAAAAGAATACTCATAGCTTTATAATTTAGCTGCACTTTTCTTTTGTCAGCTTCAGTGAACTCTTTTTTGGTTTTTGGAACTCTTTTTTGGAACAGTAGCAGAATTTGAAGCACCTTCCTCACCATATTTCTTTTGTGGATGCTTATATCCATCTTCAACAATATCCCAGCAATCCATATCTTGAGATTGAATAAAATGCGTTATAATAACCTTTCAGAAATGATACTTTTCACCTTTGAACATTGGAGAACGATAGACAAAATGTTCTCATTTGAATGGATTAGCAATTGGGGAATTACTTGATTCGACCATCTTTAGGATCACTTAAGGAGGTTAAGTCTTAGGAAAATGAGAACCGATTTAATACCAAATGTAGGTTCCAAACACATTCAATAGGAGGGGTAAATTGGGTGTCTCACATTTTTTTGGCCTTTTTCTAATGGAAGATAATTGAATGCAAATGTATATTTCTAACAGTAAATGTAAAAATACAATACAAAAGTCATATCAAATTCTTGCAAGATATTTTTCATTTTGAAAGGTTAAAATTAGTTCTAAAAATATGTGTGTAAAATTTGTTGTGAATATTTTAAAAATCATTAGTAGACTTTTGAAAACACAAGTTCCATAATTTAAAGCAAAATTGTAGAAAACAGAGTAGAATAGAGCAGAAAAGCAGACACACAAAATTTATAGTGGTTCGGCCTCAATGCCTACATCTACTCCTCAAGAATCACTTTTGAGATTTTTTCTCTACTTTTAACTCATTTAAGGGTAAAAGTCAAAGCCAATATATAATTCTGGATATATATATCTACCCAAGGTAAAAGATGTAAAACACTTGCTAAAATTTTTTCTTAGGTTGTAGCCAACCTAAACTCGTAATTTTTTACAATAAAAATTCCTCACAAATAATTACAATAGAAGTTATAATCAAATTAAGGATGATATATAAAGAATGAAGTGCAAAAGATGTGGAAAGTGAGATTTAAAAAGTGCAAGCTTTACTCTTGAGAGTTAAAAATTCTTTCCAACAGACATCTAACCTTCCAATAGGTGAAATAACATGTATTTATACCCACAAATTCAGTTCTAAGTGTTAGAAACCGAAATTAGCTGTCAATGATCGATGGAGGGCAAAATAGACAAAATAGACTAAAATTAACCGTTATTTTGTCCTTTAGCGAAAAACAAAATTTGTCCAGAAATTGACACTATTTATAAATTCAATTTCTAACGATCCATTTTTCTAATGAAATAATTTATGATGAACCATTTTCTGAAAGAGACCAATGGGTGAAATAACATGTATTTATACCCACAAATTCAGTTCTAAATGTTAGAAATCAAAACTAGATGTTTATGATCGTTGGAGGGCAAAACAAACTAAAACTAACTGTTATTTTGTCCTTAAGCGAAAACCAAAATTTGTCCAAAAATTGACACTGTTTATAAATTCAATTTCTAATGTTCCATTTTCTAATGAAATAATTTTTGATGAACCATTTTCTGAAAGAGACTAATTTTGACAAAAATCTCATTTTATGACTTTAATACATTTTTATGCAATTTTAAAACTTAAAATATGTATGCATGAATGTAGTATTATGCCTCAATTTGATCTTACAATTTTGATATCCTATTTTCCTACATACTAAGGCATTCTTCAATTTTGGCTTCTTGTATGCATTTCTTGAAATATTTTGATCTTCATTTCTTGATATTTGCTTCAGAAAGTTGTATAAAAAATCCTGCAGAAATAGTTCAAAACAAAATTTACAATATAATTTATTTAAGATTTGATTATTATCAAAATTATAATGTAGCTTTGAGCCAACAAAATATGTGTGCTTAAAACCCATGACTTGTGGGACAAAATTGAAAATGCCCCTTCTCACACTACATTAGATTAATTCACAATTATATTTAGCGGACAATTTCAATCTTAAATAGTTGTACATAAGAAACAATAATATCTTTTAAATTATATGTAGTTTAAATAGTTAAAAATTTAATATTTTTTTAATTGATTAGATTTGATATATACACTATTCTAAAATGTAATTATAAAAAAAATAATTCTTTCATACATTTCTCATATTATCATAAACATTCCAAAATGTTGATTCTCATCTGCTTCCTTCTTTAGAATATATAATTAATACAAAATATTTTAAAAATATTTATCTTTATTTATTTATTTGATTTTTCTCCCTAAAACTTGATTTTAGATTGTTATGATTACTTCAAACTAATACTTGATCATAATGACGGTGTAATCCATTGGCATGCTTTGAGGGCGGCATGCAATTCCATCAAAGCGGCTCATTTTGAAATGGACAATGTTTGGATGATGAAGCCCAGCCCATCGGCCCATAATACCATAACCTAGGCAACCGCTAAAAATAGATCTGTCAAATTTTCAAATTCCCGCCGAAAAAACCCCTCTCCTTTACCAAAAAGCGTTACTCAATTTATATTTTCAAAATAATTTAATTTTATGGAGATTTGCTATGCAGTAGACCGGATACAAACTGAAAAGAGAAGCAAAGAGAGAGTCGAGAAAACTTGGTCAATTGAAGGGAAGCCAAGGAGACACCGAGACAAGTCTGGATGGGGATGGAATCGGGGGACGAGTTCATGGCCACCGAGTCCGACTCAGTTAGACATGCTGGGTCTTCCAGAGCCCCAAGGCTTTTCATCAAAGAAATGGTTATGAGAAACTTCAAATCTTATGCTGGCGAACAGCGCGTTGGCCCTTTCCACAAGGTAAGCCTTTAATTTTTGCATATTTCTTTTCCCTTTTCTTCTTGAGCTAATTTCTAGGGTTATATTTGGCTGGGAAATAAGTAGAATTTCTAATTTGCTGTCTCAAGCCACTGAATTGCAAATTCTGCATCAATTTTTCATATGTTGTACACTGTTGTATGTTTCTTCTGCTGGGGCTTATGATAAATTTCAAAATTTACTGCCTTTTGTCAATGTTGTCTAAAACCATGTGTTTATTTTGAATTTTTTCTTTCTTTGTTTTGTTTTTTTTTTTTTGGGGGGGGGGGGGGTCAGAGCTTTTCTGCAGTGGTGGGTCCTAATGGGAGTGGCAAGAGCAATGTGATAGATGCAATGTTATTTGTCTTTGGCAAGCGAGCAAAGCAGGTATTTTTGTTCTTCTTTCCTTTCTTATTTAAGATGCAAATTATTGTTGTACTGAATTAGGAATATATTTTCCTTAATTGGCTGCCAAAAATTGCAGTCTTCTAGCTAACAAATATTACGAAAAAAGTGCTTATCCAAACTTACATATATGCATGTTTTCATATTTCTTTTTTGGGCTTCAAGTTTTGGGACTAACCATGTTTTTTGGTTTATGCAGATGAGACTTAACAAGGTTTCTGAACTTATTCACAATTCCTCTAATTACCAGAATCTGGACAGTGCAGGTGTTTCTGTTCATTTTCAGGAGATAATTGACCTGGTAATCTTAAGCTCGTTATATCTCTACCATCTCTGTGGCTCTGTGCTTGTTTCTATCAAATAGTGGGTTTACCATCTTGCTTATCTTTGCTAAAACTGGGCAGAGAAAACATGTAGGAATAGTATTCTCTTTGGTTTTCTAGGTTCTCCCCATTGCATTTATGTCTCAGTAACCAAAAACAGAAATTATATGATTTTCAATTCCTCACAGTTTAGAACTAACTTCTGGATTATTGTAGGATGATGGCAGCTATGAAGCTGTCCCAGGAAGTGATTTTGTCATTACCAGGGTTGCATTTCGAGATAATTCATCAAAATATTTCATCAATAAACGTGCAAGTAATTTTACTGAGGTCACCAAAAAGCTGAAAGGGAAGGGGGTTGATCTTGACAATAACCGTTTTCTGATTCTACAGGTTTGTTTTAGCAACTAGCATTTTAATAGACTGAGGTTAATTTCCAAGAGTTCTGAGATTTGGTTGGTTGCTGATACAGGGGGAAGTTGAGCAGATTTCATTGATGAAACCCAAAGCTCAAGGGCCCCATGATGAAGGTTTTCTTGAATATTTGGAAGACATAATTGGGACTGATAAATACGTTCAAAAGATCGAAGAATCATATAAAGAGTGAGCATTGCCCTTTTGTTGATTTAGAAGAATAGCTCATGCAGAAAAAATGAAATTCTATTAATCTTATGTCTTAGATGGCTCTGTTGTGTGTCTAACTGTCTATGTTTCTTTTTTGAAAAGAAAACTTTTTATTGTATAATAATGAATTTTATCAGTTGATTTCTTAACATTATTCCAAAACAATGAATAAAATCATCATCAAAACCATGGATAAAATCATTATCCCAATAGAGTGGTTTAATTGTGTTGGGTGATGTTAGTTGGGAGGTTTATGTGGCTGCTGCAATGATGGTGGCATAATGATGGCCATGCTCATACCTATGCTAGTGAGTGATAGGTGTGGGGGTGGAAACAGTGACCGAGTTTTGTAATTTAGCCTTGCAATGGTTGTTCTTCCACTTTCTAGTAATAGTTGTGGGATGGTAAGTACGTTAGCTAGGTTTGAGGGGGTTAATTGTGGCAGCAATAATGTGGTGGAACTGAGTCTAGTTGAATGATAGCCAATCAATGTGGAAAATTCTTGCTTTTTTCTCCTCTCTCTCTCTAGTCTCTCCCTTCTTTTTTTTTTTTTTTCATTTTAAAGAAAATTTTGGATGGTTTCCAGTTAACCAAAGTATCTTTTGCTTTTATTTTTCCTTGGAATATAAGCGAAAAAGTATGTGCACCATAGGAATGTCAGTTGATCCTTTAGTAACTAGTTTCTTAAAATGTTAAACTGAAGTTGGTAAAAAATAGGCAAGTTATTTCAATTTTGATTTAGATGCAAATTTTGTCATCCTCTGATGGTACCCTCTAGTAACTAGTTTCTTGAAATGTTAAAGTGAAAGTTGTTAAAATTGGCAATTTATTTCAATTTTGATTTCGATGCAAGTGCAGTCATCCTTTGATAACACAGCATCTTTTGAATTTTGTTCAATTCCCTAGTGTCAACTTTTGATAGATGATTGCTGGAAGACCAACATTGTTTGCATCATGTTTATTCTCAGTATAGTGCAAACAATATTAGAAATTCAATTTGGTATCTCTTGAACTTGTTTTCTAACTTCTATTTCTTGGTTTCATAGGCTGGAATCCCTCAATGAAAAAAGGTCCGGAGTGGTGCAGATGGTTAAGTTAGCTGAGAAAGAGAGGGACAGCTTGGAGGTTGGTGTACTTTTTGTTCACCAGAATTTATGTTGATATTTGTTTAAGTGATTTTTGTTCTTCTATGGAGTAGGATGTGAAGAATGAAGCAGAGGCCTATATGCTGAAGGAGCTATCATTTTTAAAATGGCAGGAGAAAGCTACAAAATTAGCTCAAGAAGATAATACTGCAAAAATGGTTGAAATGCAAACAAATGTGTGTAGCCTAGAAGAAAATTTAAAGGCTGACAGGTTAGTTTTGCAAGGCAAGCACTGGACTTGTATTAATTTTTAACATGTAGAAGAGCGGTTAAAAATATTGAAGACTTTGTCATTGTATTTAGGGCAAAGATTCAAGAAAGTCATAAAACATTGAAGGAGCTTGAGGCTGTGCACAAGAAGTATATGAAAAGACAGGAGGTTCGTATACATGTATTTGGTGCTTTGTTATTCATATGGGTGGGCATCTGGTAACCTGCCTACGACATTACACTTTTAACCCCTTTTCGTCTTTCCATTTAAGCAAATAAGACTACAGTACTGTAGTCTGTTGCATACTTTTGTTGACCTTTTTATGTTAGCATTCATTATTATGCTTATAATACTTTTAGTCTTGTCTTATTAACGAGCAGTTAATGTTTTGTCTGGAATTCAGGAACTTGACATTGCTCTCAGAAACTGTAAAGAGGAGTTCAAGGAGTTTGAAAGACAGGATGTTAAATACCGTGAGGATTTGAAGCACAAGAAGCAAAAGATTAAGAAACTTGAAGACAAACTGGAAAAGGTAGGTGAAAGATGAGTTTTTTTTTTGGCTGTTTGTAAATGTGCATTCATCAAATGGTCTTCTTTCTTTCAGGACTCATCAAAGATTGATGAATTAACAAAGGAGTGTGAGAACTTGACACATTTGATTCCAGAGCTTGAGGATAACATTCCAAAACTACAGCAAATCTTGTTGGATGAGGAGAGAGTATTAGAGAATGTCTTAGAGAAGTCTAAAGGTTTTGACTGTTCCTTTTTTTCCAATGCAAACTCAATTTTTTTTTGCAACCTAATTTACCATAGTGCTCATTGTTCCATGTAACTCATGGAAGCAAAAATATTAATCTGGCCTTATTACTGTTGCTGAGTCATTAACATCTTTTTCGTTAGAGCATGTACATTTTATTAATTGTTAATTATGCACTTCATCTTTCAGGAAAAAAAGGTTTCCTTGTTTTCTGCAAGTGGTATGGTTGAAATGTGGAAACCAAAGAACGTTTAAAATCTAGAAGTTTGAGGTGTTGGATGTCAATTTGTGGTTTCTGTTCCTAGCTTATTTGATTGTGGAAGTTTGAAGTTTTGTCGTTATATTTGGAATTTAATTTCTAGATATGACAGTGACGGGATTCTTTCTTGACTTTAAAACTAATTATTCAATGACTACTGAGTGTTGCTTTAAATCTTCCATGTGCACATTTTGAAAAGATTGTTCCTCAAAGCCATTGTTGACATTGATCCCATAAATTTCCATCTAATTTTTAGTAAACAAGTTTTCCCCTGTGAAACAAAAAGGTTTGTCCATTCTACTTCACTTATAATCCTAAACAATAAGTTTAGCGAGGTAGGCTTCTTTTCTTTAGGTTGATTTTTTTGTTGTTAGATGATATTTAGTATTTTAAGAGGTTATAAGTTCATTTTAAATAAATGGTTGGGTAATTGGGTAGGTTGGCATAAATTAAGGTTGTCTTGCATTTGCAATATTAGCCAATTGTTTTAATTTTATTAATTTGGTAGTGAAACTTTCAAGTATGCATTAACTTTTTTCAACCTCACACAAAAAAAAAAAAAAAGCTTGCAGTTGTTGTGTAAATTAATACTTTTAAACTTTGTGATGGTGTCATTTAATGACTTAACCAAAATTGACTGTCAAATACGATTTGGATTTGAATAAAATGGTTAAAGTTGATGTTTAAACGAAAGAATTGGTTAAGTTTTAATGTGTGTGTGAAGTTTTGCATTTTTTTTTTATTTTAAACAGTTAGCTAATTTTTATGTCAATAGGCTAAAAAGATGAAATTGAAAGTGAATTGTGTAGGCATGGATGGATAAAGTTTAAAATGATGGGTTAAAGCTGAAAATTCATGCAAAAGCTTGCATTTTTCTTTGTTGTTAGGCCAAATGAAAGAGAAATAGAAACTAAAGGTTAGAGAACTAGTTTGTCTGATTGTGACTTCAACATAGAAGTCTTTTTAACTTTCAATTTTTTATTTTTTATTCTTTTTGTTTAAAGGGTTGAAGTTTCTAGTTTGCCGCAAAGAATCTCTCACTATCATGTCTGAGTAATTTGCAATGCTGCAGAACACAAGTTGCTTAGAATTGATTTCCTATATAAGCTTTCATTATCTTTTGCAATTTTATGAATTTTAAAGTAAATATAATCCTGATGATATGGTTGATAAACAGTTGAAACAGAAGAATTTCGCTCTAAGCTTGTAAAGGTTCGTGCTGAATTGGAGCCATGGGAACAACAGCTCATTGGTCACAAGGGAAAACTTGAAGTTGCATGCACTGAAAGCAAGCTCTTGACTGAGAAGGTGGTGGATCCTCTTTTTATTGGTTGTCGATTTATGCTTGGAAAAGTTTTGATTTTCATCATTTACAAGGATAATTATATGTAGGTGCTGACCTGTTGTGGGGTCACCCTTGACAGGCCTCCATTTAACTGTTGCATGGAGTTAGTTTGTTAAGTGTTAGCATATAATTTAAGACTCAGTTAATGTAGGAAACAATGAATAATTTATTGCAATTTTATAAATCAATGTCTGCAGTTTGGTGATAATGGATCCAAATCTTTTGCAAAGAATCTCATACTTGGCTGAATGTGTTTGTTGGCTGTTTCAGCATGAAGCAAGTTGTTCAGCTTTTGAAGATGCACGCAAGCAGATGGATAATATATTGGAAAATATTGAAAACAAAACTGCAAGCATTGCAAAACTACGAACTGATATAGAAAAACACCAGCATGAGGCATCAGAAGCTCATAAAGTGGAACAAGTTCGTAATTTCTTGATCTCTATATGAAGTCTGTATTTTTTATTTATTTTTGAGAAAGAAGTTTGAATTGTTTGTATTACATCTTTGACTTCCTGGGATATAGTGAAAACGCTTAAATGTTTTCAGGAATGCATCAAAGAACAAGAAGCAGTGATTCCACTAGAACAAGCTGCTAGGCAGAAGGTTGTAGAACTTAGATCGGTTGTTGATTCTGAGAGGAGTCAGGGCTCAGTTATGAGAGCAATCTTGCAGGCTAAGAAATCTAACAAAATAGAGGGAATATATGGTCGAATGGGAGATTTAGGTGCTATTGATGGTGAGTTTCCTCAGCTATGATTAACAAGTGCATGTTCTTAGAATCTTGTCCTTTCACACTATGATAGCCTGATATTGAATTGAATTATTCAAGTGCATTGGAAGGATATCTTCTCAGGAGTTTATTCCCCTTGTTGCATGTAAATTTTGCATCTCATCTGCAGAAAAATAGGCAAAGTTTGTGGAATAAGAAGCAGTTTTTTCTTATTGTTCGCTGCTGTCTTAATTTCTGGTGAAAATATAATCATTTGTTGCTTTCTAAATTTTAACATTGGATAGGTCTTCTTTCCCCGCACCGAAAAAGTTAGTTTGTTTCAGTCCTTTGGAGTTACTGATTGGCTGCATTTATTTTGTTTTCTATAGCTTTTAGGTCCATTTATTCACATTT
Source organism: Excoecaria agallocha (assembly GCA_037975025.1). Lineage (NCBI taxonomy): Eukaryota > Viridiplantae > Streptophyta > Magnoliopsida > Malpighiales > Euphorbiaceae > Excoecaria > Excoecaria agallocha. The sequence goes on along the minus strand of CM075816.1, from coordinate 13,474,899 downwards.
GTGTTAAAATTTGTCATTGCAGCAAAATATGACATTGCCATATCAACAGCCTGTCCAGGACTGGATTATATTGTGGTGGAGACAACTGCTGCAGCCCAAGCATGTGTTGAGCTGCTAAGAAGGGAGAATCTTGGGGTGGCGACTTTTATGATATTGGTATTAATTGCATGTTTCTGACAGTACTTCTATCCTTAATTTTTTTAAGAATGTGTAAGGACTTTCTGGTTTAGGATTTAGGTTCTTGAGCAGTCAATTTATGCTGTGAGCATGAATGCAAAACTTAGGATTTGACATTTGACTTTTAACTGGGTATGTTTATGTTGTACAACTTTGATTACATAATGCAGTCTCTGCTGGAGCTTTAGTTGTCATGGTGATTGAACCTACTTGGTGGCTTCTGGAAATGTTTTGGGAAATAACAGTGACTATTTTGTTCAAATATTGTGATATTACTTTGAAGTATCTATGGAAAGTAGTTCTGGAAATGTTTAGCATGTGTTCATCAGTACCTTAATTTCTTTGGGAATCTCTTTAAATATTAGTTCTGTCCAATACATTCTGCTTTAGATTCTGCAATTGTGCCATTTTACCAATGCAGGAGAAGCAAGTTGATCTGTTACCAAAGTTAAAGAATAAAGTAAGCACACCAGAAGGAGTTTCACGTCTTTTTGATCTTGTAAGAGTTCAGGATGAAAGAATGAAGCTTGCATTCTATGCGGCTTTGGGCAACACTGTGGTAGCAAATGATCTTGATCAGGTATTCAAGCTTCTTTATGCAGCTCATGTTTTATATTTATTTTTTGAATGACTGCTGAGAAATTAAAAAAGCCATGTAATTTCCTTATCATATATGTTTCGATGCAGCAACAAGATGTTATTTGTAACAAGTAGTTTTGTTGGTTGGTAAATTGGTCACAGAAAAAGACAGCCAGGATTTTGGGTGGGTGGGGTCAAAATTTATTGAGTTGTTTTATTTTATTTTTTCCTTTCAATGGGGTCAATTTTTTTAATTTTTAAGGGGTCAAAATAAAACAAAAATTAAAGATTTATGTATAACCTTTTTTGTCTTTTTCATTTTAGTGAGGCAATTAACTCCACACGGCACCTAGCTACGTCCCTGTTATCATAACTGTATCTAGTAGTGACAAAGTGCCTCGAAAGTGAGTCAAGCTGGGATGAAACTTAGGCTTCTGTAAATCTTTGTTACCAGGAATAGCTTGTTGTGCCATTACCTTCTCGGTATTTCCTTAAGGGGAATTCCCATGCAATGTGCAATGAATTCTAAGGTTCTTTGATCTCATTTCAGACTAGTTTGCAAAGCCTAATCTTTTTGAAAATAAGATTGTCAAGTTACTTCAAATATATTGTTTCAGTTTAATCTTCACAAGAACTGACTTTGCTTGTTTTCTATTTTACAGGCGACACGAATTGCATATGGTAAAAATATTGAGTTTCGACGTGTAGTTACTCTTGATGGTGCCCTTTTTGAAAAATCTGGTACTATGAGTGGTGGGGGAGGCCGGCCACGTGGTGGTAAAATGGGCACATCTATTCGGGTTGCGAGCATTTCTGGTGAAGCTGTTGCAAATGCTGAGAAGGAGCTTTCTAGTATGGTTGATAAATTAAATGACATCCGTCAGAGGATAGCTGATGCAGTAAGAAGTTACCAAACCTCAGAAAGAGCAATTGCACACCTGGAAATGGAATTAGCCAAAAGTCAGAAAGAGGTAATAAACTACAAGACTGTTGGAAGTTTCTTTAGTTGCCGTGGAGAGAAATTAGTTCTTTTAACCCTTCCTCTCAAACAGGTTGACAGTTTAAATACAGAACATGGTTATCTTGAAAAACAACTTGGTTCCCTGAAGGCAGCAGCTCAGCCAAAGAAGGATGAGCTTGACAGGCTAAAGGAGCTTAAGAAAATTATATCCACAGAGGAAAAGGAGATTGATGGACTAACACAAGGGTCTAAAAAGTTAAAGGAGAAGGTATAGGAAGAGTCTAACATGTGTTTTTACACAAGTTTGTACCTGACCATTCTGGATGCCAAGATAATAATCACTGCATGTTGAATACTGATTTATGGCCAATTAGTTGACACCAGCTAAAGTCTTTTAATTTGGTACATGACTGTTTCCAAAATTCCATGTATTCTGTACTTTTTACTTGATGGTTAAAAGTGTTTTGTTATTTCTCTGTTGGCAGGCTTTGGAACTTCAGAGTAAAATTGAGAATGTTGGTGGTGAAAAATTAAAAGCGCAGAAGTCAAAGGTCAACAAGATCCAGGCTGTAAGTCCTAACATGAACTTTATGATGTCTTAATTGCTATAATTTCAGTTATATTAATTAAGCTGCCTGCTACCAGGATATTGATAAAACTAGCACGGACATCAACCGTCACAAAGTACAAATTGAAACAAATTGGAAAATGATAAAGAAGCTGACAAAGGGGATTGAGGACTCGAAGAAGGAGAAGGATTGGCTTGTTGAGGAGAAGGACAAACTAAGAAGTGTTTTCAAAGAAATAGAGGAAAAGGCATTTTCAGTTCAAGAGAATTATAAGAAGACACAAGAAGTCTGACCTTTTCCTTGCATTTTAAAGTTTCAGTAGCTGACCTTGTCCTTGCATTTTAAAGTTTTAATATCTAACTTTTTCCACTTAACAGTAAGTTGCCTATTTTGCAGCTTATTGACCAGCACAAGGAAGTGTTGGATAAAGCAAAATCTGAATACGAAAATGTGAAAAGAGTTGTGGATGAGCTGCGCACATCAGAGGTACTGTACTAGCATATGCAATCCTTTGGGTAATTTTCTGTTCTTTAGTTCAGATGACTGGATCTTCAGTTAATTTCATCTTTTCATGGGACAGGTTGATGCTGATTACAAGTTACAAGATCTGAAAAAGGCTTACAAGGAGTTGGATTTGAAGAGGAAGGGTTACAAAAAGAAGCTTGATGACTTACAAAATGCTCTTACGAACCATATGGAACAGTACGTGTGCTTATAAATGATGCATTTGAGGCATTTTGTCGTAATGAATTATGTTTAACCTATTCTTGTTTGCAGAATTCAAAAGGATCTGGTGGACCCTGAAAAGCTTCAAGTAACCTTGGAAGAGGAGACTCTTGCCAAACCTTGTGACCTCAAAAGGGCTCTTGAAATGATAACATTGCTGGAAGCCCAACTGAAAGAAATGAATCCCAATCTGGATTCTATCTCAGAGTATGAATTTTTATTTGCTTGATATTTTAAAAAATTCTATTCTGTATCTTTTATATTGTCATTCTTTATTATACCTTGCTAACTGTACTGGTAAAACAGATACCGGAAAAAGGTCTCCTTGTATAATGAGCGAGTGGAGGAGCTAAACATGGTGACACAACAGCGTGATGACATAAAAAAACAGTACGATGACTGGAGGAAAAAAAGGCAAGCATATCTTCTGTTGCATGTGTACGCTGTATATTGTTGCGATCACTTTCAAGTGGGGAATTGTTGATTGAACTGAATATTTTTTTTCAGATTAGATGAGTTCATGGCAGGATTTAATACAATATCATTGAAGTTAAAGGAAATGTATCAGGTCAGTGGATACTTCTTGTTGTGCATTTGTGCTGAGGGTTGAGTATATGCATGAGTTTGTGCTATTGCATGTGGATTCTTTTTATGCAATTTTTCTGGTCAAATCTATCTGCTTTTGGGTATTCACTTAAGTAGCAACTGCATTGGATTATGATGTGCTCAGTCCTTGCTATCCGTGTAATGAATTTACCGGTCTTCGGACCTTGATGTCTCTGCCTCAGATGATTACACTGGGAGGTGATGCAGAACTTGAGCTTGTGGATTCTTTAGATCCTTTCTCGGAAGGTGTTGTTTTCAGTGTTAGGCCACCAAAGAAGAGCTGGAAGAATATTGCGAACTTATCGGGTGGAGAAAAGGTTAATTTGAATAATCTATAGATTTTTTTTTTCTGTACAATTGATAAGGATTCTGAAACTGTTTTACACATTGAATCATAATGGAATTATTTATTCTAACTATTTTCAGACTCTTAGCTCATTGGCTCTTGTTTTTGCACTTCATCACTATAAGCCTACGCCACTATATGTAATGGATGAAATTGATGCTGCTCTGGGTAATCTTTCCTTTTAACACCTGAATTTACTTGCTCATATTTCATTGTTCGTTTTATTCTATTTTATTTCTCTCTTCTTAACTCAGTTCATATGGATTGCTAGATTTTAAGAATGTTTCTATTGTGGGACACTACGTGAAGGACCGAACAAAGGATGCTCAATTTATTATCATAAGGTTAGTTCAAGTTCACAGAAGCATTCACCGAAGTCTCTAATGTTATAGTTACTCTCTCTCTCTCTCTCTCTCTCTCTTTTTTTTTTAAATTGCACTTGATGTTACTTGCCAAATGCAGCCTCAGAAACAACATGTTCGAGTTGGCGGATCGACTTGTTGGAATCTATAAAACGGACAACTGCACTAAGAGCATTACAATCAATCCTGGCAGTTTTGTAGTATGCGAAAAAGCTGCATGATCTGCAGATCAATTTTGTGACATGAATTGAAGTACGTATGCTACCATTATTATTTCTATGTTCAGGATTGATTGCAACAAGCTCGTATAGCTAGCAAATATCAACTCGATATTTATTTGAAAACATTCTGATAGTCTACCATTCATATTGTACTGACATATTTAATCTGTAGCTGGTGTGCAGCAAGTACTAGCGTGCCTTGTTTAAGTGTCCATAGAATATTTTGTAGATACCTTGAATATGATTATGGCTTTCCCCATATTGGTCTAAAAATGGATGATTGTGGAATTTGAATGACATCAAACTGTGCCTCATTTTACATACTGGTTAGCCCTTTGAGATTAATTAGCAATAGGCATTATCCTACTCATAAGCATCATAAAGGAGTTTGAATGATTTTAGCTTAGATTATATAGGAGAATGGGGCCTGGCTGGCAACAATAGCCATACACAACAAAACCTATTATACAGGTACACACACTTCCAAGCTACATTGCTGTAAGAGCCCTGCCTAAACCAAAGAAAAGAAGTGGGTACAAAGATATTACATTAGCTGCACTATAAAATGTGCATTCTTCTATTTTTATCCTAATATTTCACCACTCCCCTCAACATCTACTGCCATCACAGAGCATTGAGGGGGTCTTTATTGGGAGTCTGCTCATCATTGCTTCTCAGTCTGCGGAATTTGAGTGAAAAAGAACGAGGAGAAATTGCTTGGACTGGCTGATCAGTCTCTCTAATAAGATTATAAGACCATGCACCAAGCAATGTTCCTACTACTGGTCCAACAAAGTACACCCATAAGCCTTTGTAGTATTCACTAGCAATTGCTGGTCCTAGCGATCTTGCTGGGTTCATAGATCCACCTGATACTGGGCTGATGATCACTATACCTTATTAGTTACATAGTATTGGCTTGGCATGTACATTTCTTTCTGGTCATGCAGGAGATCCCAATCTCCGAATCAAATTAGGAAAATGGTGATTTTGTAATCTACACGTCTCTATTAGTCGAGTTTACTTTTAATAAATGACAATTTTTTGATTACTTCTTTTATTAAGAATGTATTGCTCTGTTATTAACGTTATTGGTAGGTGAAGTTTACACGAATTATGTTGATAAATTCATTTTAGCTGCTTAAGGGCTTGTTTCGATGAACTTAGTCAGGCTGTGATATAGTATGGTATGGTATTATAATTATTGCTAACGTATTTGGGGAAATAGTATGGCATGGCATGGCATGGTATGGTTTAATAGATTTTTGATAGGAGAAAAACTCAAAAAATAAAAATAATTTTGATAATAGAAATAAAAGATTAGAGTTATATTATAATATGAACGAAGTTATTAAAATTAAACAGAAGTGGTAAGAAAAAAATGTAGAAAATTGTTCAAAACCGCGTGGTTTAAAAATTTGTATAAAATGAAATCATGGTTAAACCATAAAAAACCCATAATCATGGAGAATCCACTTTTCCGAGCAACACATTAAACCATACCATTCCATACCAGCCTATTGATCCAAACAAGGTCTAAAAGTATAAAGCCTAAAGTGAACATCTTCAATTTTCAGTTACCCTATTGCTTACCCAGCAAGGATGGATGTTATACATACTGCAGAGCCAACTGCTAAACCTGCTAGTTCTCCTATCTGCAGAAATGGGAAAATATTGGTTCATAATTTAATAATTACATAGAATATCAGAAAGACAAGTTAGGTAGATGGTTTGATATTTACAGCCTTAGTGTCAGTTGCCACCGCGGAAGTGACGAACATCATAGAAAATGTGACAACAATTTCCATGATTAGAGCTTGAAGATCTGAACCAGAAGGTGTAGTTGTGCCCACTTTTTGTATAGGGTCAAGTAAAACCCTTAGTGTAAAAGAAGCAGAAATTGCTCCTGTTAGTTGAGCTACTCCATAAAATGGGACCTGCAACCCAAAATACACTCCTTTCTCTTTTTAGAATTTTATTTTTAATAAATTGTTATAGAAAAAAAAATCTTATTTTTATATAATTTGTCTGTCATTTGGGTAACAAAGTATGGAGTTCATTGAAGGCAAGAAAATAAATAAAAATGTTTAATCACTCAGCTGACACACCAGCAATCAACCTGTTTGTGAAGCTTAGCTAAGGACCCATTGATTGTATTATGTGGTCAGATGGGTATTGTCAGTTGTAACTTATGTATTTGCATGTGCCCTTGATGAGTGTTCCTCATCAGGATGTGGCCACCAACGTGCACATCACCTTTCCCTCCCTCTGATTTTAATTTCTCTCTGAATATCTTTGCCATAATTATTGATCACAAATAATAAACTATGTGGTTTTATTATCTGGCTATAACTAGAAGATGTTCAAGATTTTATATTATCCTGTGCCCATCACCAGATGTTCAAGATTTTATAATATCTACAAAGTGAAACCTGGCCACATACAACCAAAATGAAATAAAATCGATTTCCTCTTGTTTTGTTAAAGGTTATTTTTCGCCGTGGTTATTTTTGAAATGGTTATTATTGTTTTTATTTTAAAGTTTCAAAATAACTGGAAAATGCCATGCAATGACATCACGTCGTATTCCATTTAAGTTTAAGAGGCAAAAATGAAAACAATGTAATTCAATGGCATTTTTTAACCACTTTGAAAAGTTTGATAGTAAAAAATGAGTTACCTGTTTCCATGGAAAACGTCTAACGGCAGCAAAAGCAGTAGTGACAGCAGGGTTCATGTGAGCACCAGAGACATGTCCCACTGCATATATCATAACAGTAACAATGAGGCCTCCTGCTATTGATGCTCCTAATTTTGAGATTCTCTGTTCATCTCTTTCACTAATTGCAGCCGCTCCACATGTCACAAACACCAGCAAGTATGTTGCTATTATCTCTGCCAACACCTACATATGTTGTCTTTAAATTTTAAAACTCTTGCTATTGATCTAATGCAACAGTTTTGAATATCAATATATATAAAGAATTTACCTTTCTGAGGAAATCAGGAGGGTAATGATTTTGAAATGATTCAACAACCCTTAGAAATAGGTTTTTGGATTTTGGATTCTCTACTGAGACGAAGTCTTGTGAGGAATTAGCTGCGTTCTTAAGGTTTGGATCAATTGTTGCCATTTTTTTTTGAACTTGTTGAATTGATGGAACAACAAAAGCAAAACACTGCAAGCACTTGAATGTATAGAAAAAAGAGAATCAAGGTAAGATAGCCAAGTTGCTCATGTATTATTCCTTCTAAATTCTTCTCTCTTTTTTTTTTTCGTTCTAGTTGTGTTTGTATGGGCAATGTGAGAGGAAGGGATCAAGTTTTATAGAATTTCAGGAGTACCTAAAATCTCTTTCATTTTCTCATAATAATTCTTTTATGATGTAACAATTCTCACGTGCGACAGTTCGCGGTCCGAAAATTGTAGTTGAACTATACGCTCATTGCTTCTAGTAAAATTTATTTCTTTTTTAATGGATTTAAGCCCTTTCTGTCCATTCTCAATAATGTAAATTTATAGAATTTGAGCCCTTTCTGTACATAAAAATATATATATATATATATATATATATATATAATTGAACTTTGAATCAAATGCCATGCAATATTTTATAATATGAAAAACTGCAAGTCCAAAACCATGTATACGAGTAAAATTCTTAAAATACAACATAATTTTAGTTCCTAGGAATTGCATTGGATTGCGACATAATTTTCGTTTTATACGAAATTACGCTAAAACAAATATAAAGTATATTATCCTAAAAGAAAACCCTAGCCTCCTTTTCTCAATCCAAAGATTTTGATTTTCTTCATTTAATTTTCAAGCTGCTATATGTAGATTTGTTTTTTCAATTGCATGTATGTTTTTTATTTTTTATTTTTAATTTACTCTAATTGGTATAAATCTGAATTTTTCGTTATTTTTAATTTTATAATTTTCTGATTTTTTTTTTTAGTTTTTTTCGTGTTTTTGTTTCAATAGGAGATTTAATCTTAGATTTAGTTCTCTTGTTTATTCAATTCTTATTTGTGTTGTTGAAAATTTAATTCATTTGTGTTAATTAAAGTTGAAATGCAGTTTAAAATTTGTGTTGTACAAGTGTGTCCTCTTCGATTTGGAGGTTGTTTTTCTCCATTCCTAGTGGAAGTTATTGTCTTTCCTGAATGAAGGATCGTTCAAAATTTTGCTACAGATAACAAATGGACTAATATTTTTGCTAAAAGACAGATTGAATGTTGCATATTGCAGAAGTTCAAAGGTTTTTTTTAGTAATTTTATTAGTTTTCTGCACTTTGTGTACTTTAAAATTTTATAATTTTACAGATGTAATTTTTACATTATTAATTGATGATTGTCTGAAAATTTCGGGCCATCGTCTAGAATAAATCACCTAAAAATATAAAATTTTGGTAGGATTCCAATAAGTGAGAATTCGACTGTTAAGTCAAAAAATATTTGAGAAAAAGTAAGAGGAATGGTAAAAGTACCACAGAGTCCATACCCTTTTTTTTTTGGAAAATAATCAAACTTTATTAACAAAAATCAGCCAATAAATCTGAAACAATACAATAAGTAGGGGATAAATTCCAAAACAAAAGACCTGATATAGAACTGGTAGGTCTAGCAAGAACATGAGCAACTTTCGGAAATCTTTGAACAAATACAAAACATATGGTAGATAAAGAGACTTGGAAAACCTTACAATCACTAACGATAATACCAAACTCAAACCGATTACAAAGATTAGAGTTAAAAGCTTGATACACCACTTGAGAATCCATTTCAATCACAAATGACGAAATCACATAGCCCATGCCTTGGTTTTTCAACTATTTATATAAGCAAATGATGGAGTTTGGGTCTTTTTATGGGTCCTAAATCGGAATAAACTCATCATTCTTATTTTGAAAGACAGGATAAAAGAAAACTTATCATTTCTTATTTTACAGGAGTTAGTGTTTTTGAGAGATTTTGCTGTCTTTTAGAGAATGGAAGTATTTGGAAACTTTATTCCCATATCACGGACTATTGAGTTTGGATATGAGTTATTTTTGTATTAACCAAACTGTTTGTACAAAATAAACTAATTATGCGGGACAGTTCTGTTTATTCGGGCTGTTTATGAAAATCTGTTACCATTAATGAAATTTTAATTTATATTAAAAAAAACTAAAATAAATACAAATTAACTTCAAATCTTATTGGCATAAAATTTATGAGGGGATAGTACTAAAAAGCTTTGAGAATCGTAGTTTTTTTTTTCTTGGAAGGAATCTAAGTTGATTGAATTTAAAAAATAAGAAGCCAATTAATTTTTTTTTTTAAGATAAAGATTATGTATGCTTATGGATAATGATAATTAGGGGCAGCATTAACTTAAGAAAATTTATCCTTCTTCCTTTCCGGTATTGATAGGTAAAATTAGGCTTTAGCATTAATTAGTCTAAATAATATTTTTTTGTCATTCCCTTTCAGGCACCGACGAGTTTAGAGCATAGATATTTTTGTGATGTTGATTAATTCTTTAAAAAAACACGATAATTAATAACGCATAATAAATTATCATATTTCTTAGAAATCCAAAATCATTCTCAAGCTTTAATTCGATTTTGAAGTTAACAGATGAATGATAGTTATGGACGTCTACAAAATCATGAGACTGATAAGCTGTTGATGCAAGATTGAAAATACAAAAAAAGCAAAATGAATTATTATTTATTGAAGAGTATTGATATTCATATAAATGGAAATTGCCTTTTTTTTATCGAGTATCATTACGACATAAGATAATTTGTATATATAATTTTGTAAGATTGATGTTTGACTGATTTTTTTTTGCTTTTTTTTTTTGTGTGTATTTTTAGTAAATTTTGGTTCGTAGTGTTCGGATTTGAGTAATTAATGGGCATATTGGTCGGTCCAATGAGCCAATAAATTTGAGTTTTAGCTTTGTGTGCAGTCATCTAGCATCAGGTGGTAGAGAAGGAGATGAAAAATACAGAAATTATGATGTAGCTGAAATCTTGTCCAGAACGAAGTTTCCCTGAAGGCCCTTCGCTTGATTTGCCAAGAAAGATTCTAGATCACGAGTATGTGAATATTATTTAATTTTTTACAAATTATTATATATTGGTTACGGTTAAAAGTTGAAACCGTCCAAAAATAATTTGATAGCATATGTTAATATACCTTCACAATCAGTGATTATTCAACACTTGGGTCTCACTAATAAACATGAGTATAAGACAGTTCTAGCTAGTAAGAAAAAGGTTATACAAGCATTATTATTGGGGTTAATTTCATCCACGGTCACTCGATTTTCGTCAAATCACCCAAAAGTAACGAAATTATTTTTTGTAACACAAATGTCACTGAACTTATCACAATTTGCATAAAAGTCACGATTACCGGATTTCGGCGATGACCCTTGCCGGATTGATGACATGGCGTGCCACGTCATATGCCTGGACACACGTGACACGTTCAACGTTTGAGTCAATTTCAGCTATGGTCACTGAATTTACAATTTATCACCCAAAAATAACTGACTTATTTTTCATGACTTAAATGTCATTGAACTTATCATCTTTTTTCAAAAAAGTCATCTTGATCGGATACTCATGATGATTGATTTATTATCACATCATAAGCTAATATTTCATATTTGACACGTCAGTAGTCAAATTACCGTTATCAGCTAATGTGTTATATTTGACACATCAGCAATTTATGTGTGTCCATAGCTAATGTGTCATAGCTGATGACGTGACAATAAATCCATCTCTATGTAGCCATGTGCAACGGTCGATTATGTTCAATAATCGAAAACCGAACTTTTAAGATTTTAATCAACCAAATTGAACCGAATTTATAAAATAACAGAATTCAAACCAAACCAAAAATTTCGGTCTGTTTGGTTCGGTTAATCGAAAAACTGAAAATTAAAAATATTTTAAAAAAATTAAAAAATTGTGTCTAAAAATTATACAAAATTATAAATCATACTATACTAAAGTAAAAACATCTAAATTGTACAAAATAAAAGTTCAAATTAAAAATATAATCTCAAAATATATAATAAATAATACAATAAAATTGTTAAATAAGTTTTTTCATTTAATCGATTTTTAATTTAATAGTCAAAATTTCAAATTATCACATAAAAAATAGATATTAATAATTGATATATAATTTACAACTCAAAATAAGATAATTTACATGTATAAAATAATTATTCAATTAAAAAATTATATAATTATATATAATTTTGGTTTGGTTTTTCTGCTTTTTCCTTCAAAAACCGAACCGAAAACAAAAAATTTTCAAGATTCAAAATCGAACCGAAAAATTAAAAATTCAGATTTGGTTCGATTTTTAGGTTTGAACTGAAATTTGTTCACCCCTATCTTCATGTGTTTTCGGTCAAAATAACTATTTTGAAAAAAGATGACAAGTTCAATGACATTTAAGTTATGAAAAATAAGTCAGTTACTTTTGGGTGATAAATTGTAAGTTAAGTGACCGTAGCTGAAATTCACTCAAACGTAGAACGTGTCACGTATATCCAGACATATGACGTGGTATGCCATGTCATCAATCCGATAAGAGTGATCGTCGGAATCCGGTGATCGTGACTTTTATGCAAATTGTGATAAGTTCATTGACATTTGTGTCATAAAAAATAATTCCGTTATTTTTGGGTAATTTGACGAAAGTTGAGTGACCGTAGGTGAAATTGACCCATTATTATTGCTTGTATTTAACTTTGAAGTTGTCACTTGGGGCCGCCAAAGACGTATGAAATGGAAAATTATGTCTTTTATCGTGTATCATTACGACACAAGATAATTTGTATATATAATTTTGTACGATTGATGTTTGACTGATTTTTTTGGCTTTTTTTTTGTGTATTTTTAGTAAATTTTGGTTCTTAGTGTTTGGATTTGAGTAATTATTATTAATGGGCATATTGGTCGGTCCAATCAGCCAATAATTTTGAGTTTTAGCTTTGTTTTTCTTATTATTAATTGTTATTATTATTTCTTTTAAATAAAATGAAGGTATCTTATCTATATATCTCTTATTTTAAATGAAAATAAAATTTCGTAATTTCGAAGAGAAGCTAATTTTCAAACAAAAAGTAGATATTAATACGAGAGGGAATTAAAAAGAAAAAAGCACTATAATGAAGGAAAAGGGGAGAGGCAGAGATTTTTTGTTTAATTTTGCAAACTCCAATAGATAGGAGAAGATTATTTTTTTCAAGTTCAACCTATCTTACAAGATATTAGTGCTGGTGGTTCAAACCTAAATGTCAAAAATATCGAATCATTTCATACCACTCCACTCTCATATATTTTAAATTAATCTTCAACCAGTTGAAGTTTATAATTTTGCAACTTGGATTAAATTTATAATTTTATTCCAAAACATGTAAGACTGGCCAAAAATATTCTTCTTTATACTTAAACTTTGCAAGTATCCCATAACACGCCAGAATTTAATAAAAATCACTGAATTTAATATGCTATTTTTTTTCTAATTAATAAAAAATCACTTGCATAGAAGTTTTAAAATACATATACTACTGTTAATTGTTTATTAAATTTATTCTTATTAAGAGAAAGAGAACTTAATGATGAAAAATGAAAAGATATAGGACTAATGAAGGAAAAAAAAAAGAAAAAAGTCTAAAAAGAAGGAGAAATAAATAGAAAAAATAAATACTTTTTTTTTTCTTTCAAAAGATTAATAAATTCATTACTGATACTAAGTTCTTACCAATCTTTCCTTCAAATAATTAAAACGACAACTAATAAGTAGGTTGAAAAGATGGACTTTGAATATTAATTCTACTTCGAAAATCTAAAAAATATTTATTGTAGCAAAAATATATTTGAAATAAAATATTTAAATATATTCTACTTTTAGTAAATGGACTTTCAATTGCGAATATACCTTTCATAAATATGAATTCTTATTTATGCATGGATAGAGTAATAAGTAAATATAAATAGTAGGTTTGAATATAAAAATTGATTATTGATAAAACACGATTTGTCTTTATTTGAGATAAAGAGAGCTAATGGCTGGAAGATCCGATTGGATGACAAAATCTGCAAGATAGAGTACCCAATCGGACCCGAACATTAGCACTCCGAATCTTAAGTTAGTAGCTTTTAGAGAGAGAGAGAGAGAGTATTTAGAGAGAGAGTTTCAGATATTCAATACCTGAAGTCATTGTGTTTTAGGCTATTTACAGGAGTTCTTTGAGAGAGGTATTTGAGTAACTTGGGGCGTGATAACTGGCATTGAAATAGGTATGCGGCGATGTGACAGAGAGCAAATGGAAGGTATGAGCGCTTGCTTGTATTAGTAGACTAGACAGGTGAGGGCATCCTATCAGTCCGATCGAATACCTTGTCTTTATATCTTGTCTTTCAGCTCATGTTTTGTCCTTTTTATTAATAGGCTTTGGGCCCTACTGAGCATTGTTGGGCCAACCTGACTGGGTCTTGGAGATATTTTTTCCATAGTTATCACTTGTCCCCCCTCCAAAGGATCCGATCGGACAATATAAGCTTTTTTGGTGGGATTTTGAATTTTCAGGGGATGTAAACTGATGAGTTGCGTTCGTTCATTTCAGACAGCTGTTTTGTATTTAATGCCTCACGTGATTCAAGAATGGTGCTTCGTTCTTCATAATCGCAGTAACTGATGAGTCACGTCTATTTATTTCAGACAGTTGTTTTGTATTTAATGCCATGCATGATTCGAGAATGGCGCTTCGTTCTTCATAACCGCAGTAATGGATCGAAAACACATGGTGTCCATCCAATGGGTAGGCGTTTGGAGTATTCTAGAAGCTTTTTGACTATAAATAAGCAAGTTTGAGGTGATTTTCCTTCACTTTTCAGTGATCCTTAGCAAAACTCTGCTAAACTTTCTTTGTGAACTTGCTATTTGAAAACCCTTGCCAAAAACTTCTTGAGAAAAACCCTTCAAATTCCGGAGATTCTCAAAGTATCTACGATATTACCCAAGTAAGTAAACAATCCCTACCTTTGATTTTTTTTCATTCATCACATATACTATTTACTTCTCTCCCTCCACCAAAAATGGCTTCAAGTAGTAGTCAGCTAATAGATAGAAGTTTGCTTGAGGATTACAAGAACAGAAGCCTCTCGCTCATCCTTTGCGATTGACAAAAGAGGAAGTGGCGAGAATTCCTTCTCAGTATAATTTTCCTGCAGAAGTGTCAGTGATGGCCTATCCGAATTCCATGGCAGTGATAGAGGGGCCTTTCGATCTTGAAAAGAATGAGTGGTTCATCTGCCATTTGTATAGTTTGAGGAATGAGGCTTCCCTTCGATGCATTTGAAGTGGCGATTCTTAGGGGTTATGGGATTGCCCCTAACCAGTTGCATCCGAACGGATGGAGGATCGTGGCCTACTTCAAAATTCTGTGTAAGATAAAAGCGGTGGCTCTAACTTTGGATCTATTCACTCATTTCTTTTATATATCCGGTCAAAGTGATGGGTCGAAGTACTTTTTCACCAATCGACAGCATCAAAAGCTCTTCACAGTTCCTTCCTCGATGAAGGGCTTTAGGGGGAGGTACCTTTTAGTGGTGATGGCTGGTGGATTTGGAGTATCGCCGAGTCGATCGAAAGGAGCAACCATCTTGAGGGACCAAGTTGCCGGTCAGTCTATTTACAAAAAGGACATAAAAAAATTGATGGTTGCAGTGGCGAGGTATGAAAGACCCTACTCCAGCTATCTCTTCAGTACACTGTATGGGTCTTCTAGCTCTGAAGCGGGCGAAAGTGCAGAATATGAGCACTATAGTTGGAGTGAGGGAGAAGGGCACATATTTTGCCAATTCATATATTACACGCACATTTATTACATGTATCAAATATTGAACGAAGCATTTATCTTTGTTTGGTTTTGTAATGTAGCTGCAAGCGAAATGGCAAGAGGAGAAGAGGTTGCAAAGCAACTAGCTGATCGAGCCAAAGCCAAAAGGGAAGCCGACCGTTTAGCTAAGGAGGAAAGAAGATCTAAGAAGAGGAAGATCTTGCCTGCCTCCGAGGTTCAAGCTTCCAAGAGTGTAGCGAGTACTCTTACTCCTCCTGCTGCTGTAGCAACTTCATCTCCTTATACTGCAATTGTCCCCATGACCTGTCCTTTCTTGACCATTTTAGGACCGATATTGCCCCCTTCGATTGTGGTGGGACAACATCCTCTCAGGCGACTATAGCTGAGGGATAAATCTAATGAGGAAAGGTCACAACCGTCCTTTATCCCCCAATCGTTCTCAGAAGATGGGGGTGCCGATGGATGAGGTGGCATATAAAAAGATCGAAGAGGCAGTAAGGAAGAAAGCTGCTGAAAATATAGCTGTTGTGGATGCTTGGATTGCAACAAAAGGCAAGGAGATATCTCAAGGTAGACAGACCGGGCCTCCAAGGAGAGCTTAAGAAAAGCGAGGCCCTTCCCTCGATGTCATTCTAAAGAAACAGTTTGGTGAAATTGGTCGGTAACGAACAGGGGCGTATCGTCCTTCATTTGCCAAGGCCTCACTCAAGAGAATGACTTCAAAGCAATGGCGGAGCTCAACCTTCTCTCCCGAGAGTTCGGGTTGTTTCAACAACAAAGTCTGGGTGTAATACTTGACTTTTCCCTTTCTCTTTATTCTTTTTTTAACGATATTCTCCCTTTTTATAGCTAATCAAAAGAGGGCTTTACATGCACGGCATGGCGGCCTATGCCTGAGCAAAGTGGGAAGATGCCATTTGGCAGAGGAGGGAAGCTAAAGTCGCCAATGATGCAACAAAAAATGATGCTGTGCTTTTAAGGTCTGAGGTAGAGGAGCTGAAGAGGAAAAGAGCCCGGTTAGCCCAAGACCTTAAGGCTCGGCAGAGCAAGGTGGACCACTTGAAGGGAGATGTGGCGCGTCTAGCTGCTGATAGTGCTTTGTGCAAGAAGTACGAGGAGGAGGTGGGCAGGCTGAGGGGTGAATGTTCACGACTTACAACTGACTGCCTTAAAGCTAATACGGATAGAAACAAAGCCAACGCGAATAAGGATAAGGCTCTGTCCGAACGCGACCTCTTCCGGGTAGAAAAGAATTTACTGGAGATAGCTCTCTCGAAGAAGGAAGCAGCTTGGGCTGATAGATTGGCGAAAGAGCTGGATGCCCAAAATGAGAAGGTCCTTGATCAGTTAGGTGATGCCCAAGGGAGGCTGCTAACTTGGTTGATTTTTGCAGCCAGGTAGCAGTTCCCTGAAGCTAATCTTGACTGGATGGAGGACCTAGGGGTTCTTCCCGATCCTCTCTCTAGCGATAATGAGGAGGTGGCCTCTCCGATTGGGGAGAATGAAGGAACAAAAGAGGAAGCGCCTTCAATATCACATTGCCGACTAAATTTGAAGTCATTTCTCCTCCACCAACAAAGCCTGAAGCCGTTGCCCTTTTGCCAGCAGAGCCTGAATCTATCGTTTCTCTGCCAGCAGAGCTTGAAAATGCCCGACTTTCTACTGAGACCACTGTAGAGCCTGCTGCTGAGCTGAACATTGCAACAATAGAGATTGTAGATATAGAGCTTAGGCTTTTATTTCCTTGTAGTATTTTTCTTTGTAGTAGTTTTCTCTTTTGCTTCTGTAACTTGTAAAAATTTTTCGTATTTATAAGATTTATCTGCCTTCATGCTACAATCCTCATTCTGAACAAAATTTGTTATAAAATCAACTAAGTGAAATAAATAGAAAACTTCATGGAGAATATACGAAATCAGCCAAAGAGAGTATATAAAATTAATCATGGAGAATATAAAAAAATTAACTAAATGGAATACTTCCTGAGTCATAAGATGCTTTTCAAGCATTGTAGTACACAACTCTTTAGGATCAACGATCGCTTGATCCGATCAAATTTAAAAGATAAACCTTTCATTTAGGCATGAGTTGTGATAGATTTATCGCGTCAAGTGCAGTAGGTGACTTTTTAATTTTTGATTTGAACAAAGTATTATTCGATCGGATATAAACATCGACTATTCGTTGGAGAATCATTCATTGTTTTGAGAATTTGGCAATTTCATACATTAAGTATTGAGGAGATGTAATTGACTCAATCATTGTCCTTCACATTTTGGGTTCAGGATAGACTTCGAACCTAACAAATGAGTTGGTGGAGATTAAATGGAGGCATCTCGCATCTTTGGTTCAGGAATAACATTGAACCTCTTAGACTAACTTATGATAGAGAAAAACTTTCGAATTTTGGGCTCGGGATAAGCATCGGGCCTAGCGAAGGAGCTGAAATTATAATGGAAAAAAACTTTCGTATTTTAGGCTTGGGATGAGCATCGAGCCTAGCAAATAATCATCCCTCAATTCCGATCGGAAAAACTAAGATCGACAATCAGGATTTTTGTAGAATGAAGTAAAACAAAGGACCTGTAAACAAACATAAAAAAAACAAACAAATAAATGAAAACATACCTTTTTTCAAAGATGAAAAAAATGAAAAAAATTTTCTTTATTTAATGTGAATTTGATACATGATTATATATGGTACTTCTTGAGTACTTTGACATTCCAGCTTCTGGCAATATCCGACCCTTCGAGGATTCTGAGTCATAAGTACTAGAGCTTATAACCTTGGATGTTTCATAGAGGCCTTCCTAATTTAGCATTAGCTTTCCAACTCTGGCATTTTTCGAGCTTATATCTATCTTTCTGAGTACTAGATCACCCACGTTGAAGGTTCTTGCCCTTACTTTCGTGTTGTGGTATTTAGCGATTCTTTATTTGTAGGCAGCAATTTTGGCATAAGCATTTTCTCTCCTTTCCTCAATCAAGTCCAAATCTTGGCATCTATCCAGGATGTTCATCTGATTGGAATAGAATGCTGACTGATAGGATGAGAGACCAATTTCTATGGGTATCATTTCCTCGGAGCCGTAGACAAGAGAAAATGTCATTTGATGAGTGTAGCTCTCGGAGAGGTCCTGTAAGACCATAAGATGCTTTGCAGTTCTTTGGTCCAATAGCATTTTGCTTTGCCCAGTTGTTTCTTTAGGCCTTCAAGGAGTATTCGATTGGAGACCTCGATCATCCCATTGCTCTAGGGATGGGTGACAGAGGTCAACTTAAGGTTGATATTGAAGTTTTGGCAAAAGTTTCTAAAGACAGAGCTGTCGAACTGCTTGCCATTATCTATAATAAAAATATTAGGTAAGCCGTACCTGTAAATGATGTCCTTTCATGCAAAATTTTTGATCCTCTCTAATGTGATTGTAGCTAGAGGCTCTGCCTCAATCCATTTGGAGAAGTGATCAATGGCGATAAGTTAAAACTTCATTTGCCTTTTCCCCCTTATTGGTCGAACGACCAAGAAACTTCAATCGGCTGCTGGTCTACTGTCGATTATCTGATGAGTCTCCCTTGGATTTGGCATTGTTAGCACCTTCTTACTTTCTCTTGAGCGTCTTTGAAGATGCTTGACTAGAAGTATCCAATTTGGAGTACTTTCCTTTCCATGGCCCTACTAGCATCGTGTGCTCCGCAAATGCCTTCATGAATTTTCCTTAGGATGTAGTCTCCTTCCTCCTCCATTATGAATTTGAGCTAGGAGTGACTGAAAGCTTTTTTGAATAATTCACCATTAATAACAGAGTAATTTAGGCATTTTCGAGATACCTTTCGGGCTTTTGCTTTATCTTCAGGTAATTGCCTTGTTTGCAGGTACCGCTTGATGGAGCTCATCCACGTTTCTTGAGCTGGCTCAATTTTCATCATTTCTGGTTCATCTAAGGAGGAGGTCGGTTGCTCAACGATGTTTATATTTTCTTCCACCATCCCTTGTTCGAAAGCAGACATTTTGGTGAGCCGATTAACGGCTAAAGTTTGATCTATCGACACCTTCTGTAAGATCCATTTCGGATCCACATTCTTCCAGTATCTTGAGTGCTGCCTTGAACTTTGCCAGATATTGTATCATGTTGGCTTCTCTGACCTCAAAGGTGCCTAAGAATTGGCTCGTCACAAGCTGGGAGTCACTTTTGATGATGACCGACTCCGATCGGATGGCATAGAGTAGTCTCAGCCCTTGTAGAAGTGCCTTGTACTCTGCCATATTATTTGAAATTTTAAACCTGAGTTTTATTGTGTACCTTATGACAATTTGCAAGGGATCCATTATTACAATGCTTGGGCCTCCTTGGTTGTTATTTGTAGCTCGATCCATGATTATTTCCTATTTTGTAGGTTAGAGCTGACTGGTTACTTCTTTACCAGCAAATTCAGCAATGGAGTTCGCCAAAGCTTGAGCCTTGATTGCTTTTCTGGATTCGTACCTCATGTCCCACGATTGAAGCTTGATTGCCCATCCCATCATTTTTTTCCTCCAAGTCCGGGTTTGAAATTTTTTTTTGATTGGTTGACCCGATCGGATCATTATCATGTGTGCTTCGAAATATTGTATTAGCTTTCTTGTGCACATCATGAGGGCAATGATGAGTTGCTCGACCAGACCTTTCTTCAATTCTGGGCCCTAGGTATTTGGCTCACATAATAGATAGGCAGCTGCTGGATTCCTTCTTCCCTGACTAGGACACTTGCAACAGGTTCACCAGAAGTTGACAAGTATAAATATAAATTTTCACCTAGTAGTGATCGACTGAGTAACTGTGGGTTGGTAAGGAATTCCTTTAGTTCATCAAAGGCTTGCTAGTAGTCGGCATCCCAATTGAAAGCTTCATTCTTCCTCAATTTCTTGAAGAAGAGAGTGTACTGTTCGGCTGAATAGGAGATGAACCTTCCAAGGGCTGTTATTCTGTCGTTCAACTTCTGAACGTCCTTCACACTGCTCGGTGGTTGCATCTCCAAGATTGCCTTTATTTTGTCGGGGTTGGCTTCAATGCCCCTTTGGGAAACCATAAAGCCCAAAAATTTTCCTGAAGGCACCCTAAAAATGTACTTCTCAAGATTGAGCTTCATCCGAAATTTATTTAGTGTGTTGAAAATCTTTGCTAAATCGACAGGATGTTCTTTGGGATTTTTGCTTTTGACTATCATATCATCCATGTAGACTTTTACATTCTGCCCGATCTGATCTTTGAAAATTCTATTCATCAAACGCTGATATGTGGTACCTGTATTTTTCAATCCGAACGGCATGGCCTTGTAGCAAAAGGTGCCATCATCCGTGATGAAGCTGGTCTTTTCTTGATCCAACAACCACATCATGATTTGGTGATATCCAGCGTACGCATTGAGGAGGGAGTAGATGGTGTGACCAGCAGTGACGTCCACCAGTTGGTCTATATTTGGTAGGAGATAATTGTCTTTTGGACATGCTTTGTTAAGGTCCGTGAAGTCGACACACATTCGCAGCTTTCCTGACTTTTTTTTACCAGAACAACATTGGTGATCCATTTGGGGTAGTCAACCTCTCAGATTATACCCATTTTCAATAATCTGTCTACCTCCTCAGAGATAAATTTTCTCCGATCGGGAGCATGCCTTCGCAACTTCTGCCTGATTGGCTTGTAAGATGGATCAACATTAAGTTTGTGGATGATCACATTGGGGTTGATTCTGATGATGTCTTTCGGCTTCCAAGCGAAGGATGCCTGGTTGATCATCAAGACTTGCACGATGGCCTCTTCGACCTCCATATTTATGCTGGTGCCAATTTGAACGGCCTTGTCTTTTGCAAGTGCCCTTATCTTGACTTCCTCCACAGGATCCATTCTCCGATCTTATGCCTGTTCAAATCACTCTAGCCCTAGTTTTAGCATAATAGCCTCTTGATGGTGCTTGATCATGGCAATATAGGCCTCTCTCGATGTCTTTTGGTTACCTCTTAGGATGGCGATGCCTCCTCTGGTTGGGATTTTCATTACCATGTAACGGATGCTAGTGACAGCTCCAGTTTGAAAGAGTAGAGGCCTGCCAAAAATGGAGTTATAAGCAAAAATCATATCAATAACCATGAATGTTACCTTGCAGCCATGGGCGAGGGCTTTCTGGTCGAGCTCAATGAACAAATCAATCGATCCTACCACCGGTATTGTGGCATTACGCAGTCCGATTAGTGGTGTGGCATTCAATTTGAGTTTTTTGATCGGCAACCCCATTGCTTTGTAGGCTTATAGGGTAAGCACATTTATAGCACTTTCGTTGTCCACCAGTATCCTCTTTATATCAAAATTATTGATTCGCGGCTTGATGACAAAGGCGTCTTTGTGAGGGAACATTACATCTCGTGCATCCTTACTGGATATGGTGATTGAGGTTGGCCGTTCGGATGCTTGGGAGACATAGACACCCTTTCCCTTTCTTTTTCTAAAGAGATCCTCTCCATAGGATGATCCATCAGTGATCATGTTTATGACACCGGTGTACGATTGGCATGGATCCGCATTCTTTGGTTTTCTCCGTTCGTCATCGTCGCCGTTGTCAGAATCATCTTTCTTAAGGTCTGACTATTTATAGGGACTTGCCCCTCTGGTTGGACCTACAAATCTCTTAAGGTACCCTATTTGCAAGAGTCACTCAATTTCTTCTTTTAGCTGGTAACATTCATTGGTTGTGTGACCGGCATCCTTGTGAAACTTGTAGTACTTATTATGGTTTCGAGTTCTTCTGCTCTTCTCGTCCATCTTCTTAGGTCAATTCACCTTTTGGTGATTCTCCTTGATCCACATCAATACTTATGCGAAATTGATGTTGAGTGGAGTGAAAGTTCGAGCCTGTTGAGCAATACCCCGATCGGACCTGAATCATTTCTCCTCCTTTTTTTTCCAAATTTCTCAAAGTGGAGGCTCTCTCGGGACTTCTTGCAATTCGTTTGGATATTAGAGTGTAGTTGAACGATCGTTCATCTGGGTGCTGGAGCCTGTCCATAACATTGCTCTTTCTGCCTTGGTTGGATTTCAAGGCGTCATCCAACTGAATGTACTGCCTAGCTTTCCATTAGATCGAAAAAGATGGTTGGTTGCCTTATTGTAATTGACTCAAATAACAACCCAACAGTGCCGTTGGCTAAGCGGTGGATGCCATCTCCACTCTTACATTTCTCACCTCCGATATTGTGGCCTGGAATTTATCGATATAGTCTCGAAGACTTTCATCGGTTTTCTGATAGAGGTTGTACAGATCGCTCAGATTTTGGCACTAGCATCTGTACAATAAACCGTGTAATTAATAGCTTCTTTAGTTGTCGAAAAGAGGTGATTGACCCTTGCGGGAGCTCGTGGAACCACGTAAGGGCGTCTCCTCCCAAGGCGGTAGGAAATATCCTGCAGGCAATCCTTTCGTCATAGGTGTATACTTGCACTTTCGTTAGATATTCTGTAAGATGAGTAGCAGGGTTAGCCTTACTTGTATACTTGTCCATTATCACATCTCTCCACTTGGAAGGTAGCTTTGACTTCGTGATTTTCCTGCAAAATGGGGAGGTTATGTCGCCGCAGGTATTTCCCTCGAACACGTCTTTTTTGGATTCTATCAAGCCGAACTACTTGAGCTTCTGCTTGAACCATTTGTCCTCCCTGCTCATGGCTGTTGAGGCAAATTCATCTCTCCGCCTCTTCATGCGGCTGCGATTTGGCATGCACATGAAAGACAAATCGTCCCCAATGGATGAGGTGGAAGATATACTGGGAATGTATGGAGAATCTCTACTTGAGGACATTGTCCCCTTCCCCTTGTTGTATCTACCTGGGGTTTTGGCCCCCACCCTCTTATTATCATGAGCTCTGGGCTCGTTGATGGAAATCCCCTTGTTCCTTCTTCTTCCGAAGTCTTCGGCTATGAAGTCCATTTCATGGCCTCTTTAAGAAGTCCTGGGCATTTTTTTCCTTTTTTCAGAGTTTGGACTATGCTCTTAGTGAAGTCACTAAGAATGACGTGCATGTCCCTGATAGTAATAGGGGTATCTTTCGATTGTTGCATGGCTTATGTGATTATACTCTCCAGAAGCTGTGTGTTTATTGGATCTCGAACTTTCCATTTTCTCTCAACGAAAGCACCAAGTGATAAAGCACGATTTGTCTTTATCTGAGATAAAAAGAGCTGGTGGCTGGAAGATTCAATCGGATGACAGAACCTACAAGATGGAGTGCCCAGTTGGACCCGAACGTTAGCACTTCGAAGCTTAAGTTAGTAGCTTTTAGAAAGAGAGAGTATTTAGAAAGAAAGTTTCAGATATTCAATACCAAAAGTCATTGTATTTTAGGCTATTTATAGGGGTTCTTTGGGAGGGGTACTTGAGTATCTTGGGGTGTGATAACTGGCATTGGAGTAGGTATGTAGTGATGTGATACGGAGCAGGTAAAAGGTATGGACGTTTGCTTTTGTCAGTGGATTAAACAAGACAGGATGTCCTATCAGTCCGATCGAACATCTCGCATTTATGTTTTATCTTATAACTCATGTTTTGTTCTTTTTATTAATGGATTTTGGGTCTTGCTAAGTATTGTTGGACCTATCTTACTGAATTTTAAAGATATTTTTTTTATAGTTATATAGAAATAGTTTCATAGGAGACATTCTAGCACATCTACTTATATCAATATAGTATAATATACTATTAAATAGTTTCATAGGAGACTTTATAGCACGTCTACTTATATCAATATATTTTAAGAGAGGGGTTGAAATTTCACTCTATATATGTGGTTGAAATTCCATTCTCTCGCCTATAATAAAAATGATCAGAAATATCTGATTAAAATACACAATGCATGCGAGCAAAACGCTAGCTATCAATATATTCGACAAAAAAAAAGATTAATTAATTTATAATCAAATTTTGAGCATGAAATGTTTCGTGCCCCGTCCCGATCCATTTATATGAATGTATTTAAATAGTCATATATAGAAATAAACCAACTTGGTAAATTGAATAATATCCCGTCAATTTATCATATGTAAACTTGCAGTTGGAAGTTTATTATCAACCATGATTCGGCATCAGAGGTGAGAAAAAAACTAAATGGTTTATTAATATCCCGTCACTTTTTTTTTTTTTTTTCACAGTTTTGTTTCTTTAGAGAGATATTGATATAATTATATTAATTTCTGCAAACAAAAATCTTCTTAGAAAAGTTAAAACATAGGGGTTCATCCTTTGTAGCTTTCTTCTTACCATATAAACTAGGCAAGGACAACTTCGCCAGTAAAAAATTTGGATCAAAATTTTAAATTAAAATTTTATCTCACGAATAAAGCATAAATAATTTGAAAAGACTATTTTCAATTATGTGATTGATAATTTTTATAAATTAATTGATTTTGTAATTTTAAAAAAGTCGGATACAATACCTGAGTGTCATACACCAAAAAAAAGAGGACTTATGTTGCATAAGTATAGATACGTACCGAACAAAGAGTTTTCTAAGTAATGAAGGAAACTGTATATTCATATCATAAGAATATAGTGAATATATATGAATTTATACAAGAAAAAAGAAGTAAAAATATATACACGTGTATACTCTAGCCAACTAATTAACCAAATAAATAGCAACTAAAATAACCAGCACAAAACCACCCCCCAAGTTGGAGATGAATGGGAAATTAATTCCAACTTGTCACGTAATCGAGGAAAAGCAAAGGACTTAGTGAAGATATATGCCAACTGCATATGAGTAGAAACATACTGAAGATGAATAAAACCTTCCGTGAATGTATTTCGAACAATGTGACAATCAATGTCCAAGTATTTTGTACGTTCATGAAAAATAAAATTAGCCGAGATATGAATTGCAGACTGATTGTTGCACCAAAGAGAGATTGGTGTTTTTACAGAAATATGAAAATCAGGCAACAAATAAGATATTCATTGCAATTCACAGACAGTTGTCGCAATACTTTGATATTTTGCCTCACAAGTGGAACGAAAAACTGTGTTTTGTTTCTTCATTTTCTAGGAAATTAAAGAGTTGCCAAGAAATATACAATATCCAGTTAATAATTTTCTAGTGAGTGGACAAGATGCTCAGTCACTGTCACAATAAGTAGTAATGGCAAGATTATTTTTTATGGCATAAAAAATACCTGTATCAACAGTTTCATTAATGCATCATAATAAATGAACACCAACCTCCTAGAGAATTTCAGTAGGAGTAGCAACATGTTGGCTAAGAGGTTGTATGTTGTATGTAATATGAGGTCAAGTCATATTTGCATAAAGTAACCTGCCAACAAGCCTACAAAATTTATCAGGATTTGATATTAAAGGAGAATCTTCCTTAAATTTGTGGGACTTAGGCAGTGGAGTCATTGTAGGTATAGAAACTATTAGGCCTACATCTGTAAGAACGTCAATGAGATACTTTCTTTGAGATAAGAAAGTTCCAGCTGTTGATTGAGCAATTTCGATGCCTAGAAAATATTTAGCATAACCCAATTCTTTAATTATAAAGGTAGAGTGCAAGAATTGCTTCACTTTAAGAATATTTGACTGATTACTTCCAACTATCAAAACATCATCTATATATACCAAAAGAGCCGAAATCAGAAGTAGATCCCTTAGTAAAAGGACAAGGATCATTAGGTGATTACTTGAATCCATAAGTAAGCAAGTGAGATGTAAACTCAAAATTCCATTCCTTTGATGCTTGTTTTAGCCTATTTTGACCTTTTCAGCTGCTAAATCTCTTCTGACTTTGCCTTTGTATACCCTTTAGGAGGCAGCATATATACTTCCTTCTTCAAATACCTGTGCAAGAATGCATTGTTAGTATTAAATTGATGAATACTCTAATTTAAAGCAATAACTACTGCCAGAAAAACTCTAACTATTACCAATTTAGCAACAGGAGAAAAACTATCAAAATAGTCTACCCCTTCTGTTTGATTATAACCCTTTACTACAAGTTGGGCTTTAAGTCGTTTAACAACTCCATCAGGATTAAACTTCACTTTATAAACCTATTTTGAGCCAATTGCCTTTTTTCTAGTAGGCAAAGTAGTAATGACCTAAGTATGGTTATCCTTTAGAGTTTTAATCTCCTCATCCATGGCTTGAATCCAACCTTTATGTTGAATTGCTTATTTGTAGGAACATTGTTCTTTTATCTTTGAAACATTAGCCATAAAGGAAAGAATGCAGAGAGAAGTAGAGAAAAGCAAATGAAATAAGAATAGCAAAGAGAAAATCAGATGAAGAAAGAACAATACCTTTTGAAATGGCATTATGACAAATAAAATCCTGTAACCATATTGGTGATTTCTTGACTCTAGAACTCTATCTTAAAATAGGAGCAACAGGTACATAAACAATAAAATCAGATCGATGAGATCTAGATATTGTAGTAGAATCACCAATAATGTCAGAATGTGCCACAGGAGATCTAGATACTGTATCAAAATCACTAATAAAATCATTAACAAAATCATCAGTAATTGGCACATAAGGCAATGGAGTGGGAGTTGATGTATCATCATGAGGAACTTGAAATGGATAAATGTCTTCATAGAATATGACATCTTTAGAAACAAAAAGAGTATGCATTTCTAAATTGTAGAGTCGATAAGCTTTTTATCTTGTGGAATAGCTAATGAATACATATTTAAAAGATTAAGAAGTAAATTTATCTTTATAAGGAGTCGTGTTAGTTGCATAACATAAGCATCCAAAAGCCTTGAGTCTACTATAAGTTGGATCTCGACCATGTAATACTTCAAAAGGAGACTTCTAATTTAGCATAGGTGTAGGAAGAACATTAATAATGTGAGTAGCAATTAAAATAGCCTCTCTCAGAACTTCTTAGGAAGCTTAGATTCAAACAATAGAGCTCGAGTTACTTGAAGCAAATGTTTGTGCTTGCGCTCAACTATCCCATTTTGTTGAGGGGTATAACTACAACTCTTCAAGTGCATAATCCCTAGCTAAGAGAAAAGATTATGACATGTTTGATTCACAAATTCAGAACCATTATCAGATCTAATAGTCTTAACTTTCCTCCCAAATTGAGTTTGAACAATGTGAAACAAAAATATTCTAAGAGATGTAAGACTTGGGTCTTGTAGGTTAAAAGATAAGTCCGTGTCTCTCTATTGAAGTCATCCACTATTATCAGTACATAATGAGTAGAACTTAAAATTGGCTGCTTGTAAAGACCTCAAAGATTAATGTCAATAAGATCAAACCTCTCTTTATACTTAGTTTCACTTACGAAAAAAGGCAACCTTTGTTGTTTTGCAGCATAACAAATATAACATGGTTTATTGATCATATGTACATCAACAAAAGCAATATGTTTCAAGAAATTTTTAGGAGCATGGCTAAGTCATTTATGCCAAACACTAGCAGAAAAAAGAAAGAGTTTATTGAAGGATGAATTAGCAGTATAAGAAATATGAAAAGATTCAACAACATTTGAGTTAATATTGGAATTGCAATGAGTATTTCCAAAATAGCTTTTTATTAATGAAGAAGAAAAAGACTCTGAAGTCAAAACGTATAGTGTTTGTACTACTTGCCCAAGTGCCAGAATTTTGTTACTCTTTTGGTACTATATAAGGTAGTAAGAAGGATAAAAGATAAAAAATGTGTTAGAATTTGTAATCAGCCTATTCACTGATAACAAATTAAATTTGAATGAAGACAAGTAAAGGACATTTTTGAGAGTTAAATTGGAATTCAATAAGACTTGACCAATGAGTTTTACTAACTAAATAAAACCATCAGGAAGTTGAACAGGATTAGGATATTTTGGTTTAAAAAACTAAAATATTTTATTTAGATTGCAGCACATATATATGGGTAAAAGCCCTTATATCTATAATCCATAAATCTTTGCTAGCAAGATTCAAGTTATGAAATGCATCTACTAATTGGGTAAGTTTAGCTTACCTGCATAATTCCCAACAATAGAACCAAACAAACAATGTTCAGGCATGGCAACAAAGTTAACATGCTCTCCAGAAATTGCTAGTGCTTTGCCCTTTATCATTTTAGCTAGCTCTTGTTTAATTAGTTGAGATAGTACCATGGAATTAAGTTTTGTTGACTTATTTTCTTGGTCAAATTCACCATCAAGAGGACTATCAAGCATCTCACCATCAAAATTCACCATATTTGTTATGCCTTTTTTTTCCCCTATCCTCTTCTTATCTTTCAAATCAGTGAACCAATCAGGGTAACCATGTAGTTTAAAACATGTCTTCTTAGTATGCCCTAAATTACGACAATGATCACAAATTCTGTCGATCTTTTTTCCTCTCCTCTTAGAAAGTCTTCTGCTATCATCAATTTTAGGATTAAAAGTTTTAGCCAACATAGCAGCAGACTCTATGTTATCTGATGCAAAAGCCAAATTCACTTCCCTTTGCCTTTAAATCCTAAACACCATGTTATAAGCCTTATTAATGTTTGCTAGAGGTTCAAGATTTAGAATCTAATTCCTAGTACCTTCAAAACCAGAGTTTTGTCCCATAAGAAATTGAAGTAGCTTAAAAGCATTTTCCCTTTCCTCCAATTTTCTATTCAAGCCACAAATGCAGCCCATACATGTGCAAACAGGCAATGGCGGTAATCGATTCATCTCATCCCAACACTTGCTTATCTAGTTAAAAAACATAGTAACATATCCACTATTTTGTTCGATTCAGTGCATCTGTCCCTGCAATTGGTACAACTGAGGAGTATTGCTTACTCCGAATAGCTTCTCAAGAACATCCCACAGGCTTTTAGCGCTAGGAGAATAGATAAATGAGTCAGCTAAATCTTTGGACACAAAGTTCACAATTAAAGATTGTATCATTGGATCAACCTTCTTCCATTGTTTAAAAAGCATAATGTCAGTTGGAGGTAGTAAAGTACCATCAATAAAGCCAATTTTATCTTTGGCTTCTGAAGAAGTTTTGACCGCAGTACTCCAGCTCAAATAATTCTTGTTTGTCAATGGTGTAGTAACCAATACCATACCAGGATGATGAGAACTCTGACTAAAAAAGAATCCTCATCTGCTTGGTTGCAATTGCGATTGCAAGAAGAATTGCGATCTTGTGGAGCAATTGGATCAAGATTAGTAACATCCGCCATGGATAATCAACAAGAAGTACTCAATTAAAGAAGAAAAGAAGAAGAATCAGGTGAAATTTCCAGCAAGAATGCTTGAAATAAAAAAAAATTCAAGAACCCTAAGGCTCTAATACCATGGACAGAGAATTTTCTAAGTAATGAAGAAAACTGTATATTCATATCATAAGAATGTAGTGAATATATATGTATTTATACAAGAAAAAAAAGAAGAAAAAAAATATATACATGTGTCTAATCTAACCAACTAGTTAATCAAATAAATAGCAGCTAAAATAACTTGTATAGATTTGCGTATGCATAACGGTATAAATTTTGATACAAAATATGACAAATTTTTAAGAAAATGGAGTACGGGTACGTGGTATAAAATTTATTAATAAAAATATAATTAATAATTATATTATAAAATTATAAAAATTAAAATATAAATAGTAAAATTATAAAAAATAATATGCTCTAAAAACTGAAAAAAAAAACATTATATATATATAACACGAAAAATGATAAGCTCATATCCAAAATTCACCACCTGGCATTTATATATCAGTATCCAAAATTGAAAATTGAAAAAAAAAAAAAAAGAAAAACACTA
This sequence comes from Excoecaria agallocha, assembly GCA_037975025.1. NCBI lineage: Eukaryota > Viridiplantae > Streptophyta > Magnoliopsida > Malpighiales > Euphorbiaceae > Excoecaria > Excoecaria agallocha. The sequence continues at coordinate 13,444,683 of CM075816.1, read as the reverse complement.
ATAGAAATGTACTTATGCGTATTCAATAAGTACTGTTATCATATATGTACCAAATACATAGAGATTTCGGATGAATTTAAAAAAATAAATTTCAAGAATAAAGAAATTGATTTGAAGTTTTGAATAATTAAATGAAATAAAAAATAAAAAATCAAGAGTTAATAATACGTTCTGCCAAAGAAAAGGAGAGAAAATGATTATGCCTCTACCTAGATGTGATGCTAATCAAGATTAAATATACAGGTTTTGACTAAATTCAATAGTTAATCTCAGGACTGCAAAAAAAAAAAAAAAAAAAAAACTCTAAATACGGATAACTGTAAAATTAATTAAAAATTAAATTAATTTTTTTAATTAATCGATAAGATATATTCGATTATAATTTTTAATTTTTTTATATTTGGTTGTTAGTTTTGATTTTTCAGTATTAATTAACTGTTAATGTATAATTTTTTATATGTATATATATTTTTTTTTTCAAAAATTTTTCTTTTTCTTTTTTCTAGCTTTCAAAATTTACATAAAATAATGCTTTAAAATACATTTAAATTATATTGTTATTTTTATATCTTAATTTTTTATTTTTTATAAAATTTATATAATATTTCAAACTAAATTTATATTATATTATTTTATTTAATTATATATTAATATTTATATGAATAACCGATTAATTTTTATATATGTTAATTTTTTTTATTATATATTGGTGTTCATATTTAACTTAATAGAATTTTAGTTACATTTTTTTATATTTTAAACTTATATTTTAACATTTAATATTATACAAATTTTCCTTTAACTTATAATTAAACATGCTAATTTTCAATAAATATCAAATTCATTTTATAATATTAGCTTTTAATTTATTGAATATAATTTTATTGAATTATGTATATTTTTATTAATTTTATTTTAATGTAGTAAATTATATATATTTTTTAATTTTATTTTAAATTACTATACACATTTGAAATTAATTAAAATTTGACTAATGTTTTTATAATTTTATATTATAATTTTAATGATTAACCAAAAAATAATGATTAATCAAACTAAAAAAACTGAAATCGATAAATTGATTAACCGAATATAAAAATTTAATTAATAGTTAATAATTTTGAAAAATCAACATTGATGGATTGGTTAATATATTACTTTTATATTTATTTCTCAATTCTGTTTTTCTTTCTTAACTTAATAATATCTCTTCATTTAATATTTATAGGCCTTGAAAATTGAAATACTTTAAATTTTATTTTCTTTTTATTATCTTTTTTTTTCATTTTTTATTTTATTTATATATAAATGTAAAAAATAGTTTAAAAACTTTTTTAAACTAAAAATTAACTTTAGAGTTTAGATTGTTGGATTTTGCCACTATTCATCGCCACAACCTATCATTCCAAATAGTAATTAAATTGTCAAATTATAATTTAATGATCCATCATAATATTCTTTCACATTGCGTTTTTCATATATAATCACGTTTTTGTTTGTTCTTTTTTGCCTTTCTTTGTTTTCATTTCTATTAATAATACTTCATTTATTCAATAAAATAATATTTTATAATTAATTATTTAACCTCTACCAAAAATAGTAAGTAGGTGAAAATTAAATATCATCTGTTTTTAAATTATTGACAAATCATAAAATTATCTTAAATAAATAATCGTTGTGTATAATTAAATTTTTTGTGAATGACTTGCAAAAAAAATGTTCGGAATGCAAATCCGGCTATATATTCTTGATGATATTTATATAAAATTTTTATGTTAATTTTTTTTGAGAATATATATTAATTAAAATTTATTGTTGCATTTTTTGTAAAAAAATTTGTCATGTACAGTCTGTACGGTACCGAGTACCTGCACCTCGAACTAGTACTTTTTATAAATGTATAAAGTACGTAAAAGCTTTTTTTTTTTACTAAATTAACCCTATATATTAATATAATTAACAAAAAATAACTTTATTAATAATACGAATCCAATTCCGCAAAACCTATTTATACTTTATTATCATCCACGGGTAGAAATTATCTACCAACAAAAGAAAAATTCTTTAGTTGTCTCAATATTGCTTTGGGGGGTTTTAATTAGGTTTTTAATCGCCTTTTCTTGGATTGTTAATTTTTTTGATTTTATTTATAATATTATTTTGTCTAAATTGTTTGTAATTTTAATCCTAAATAGATGTTACATGGCATTATGTGTTTGTTGCATTCAATATAATTTGTCTACATCCAATAGAATAATTAATTAATTTATTTATAATTGAAGATATCAAATTTATTTGGAAAACAATTGCTTAAGTTATATGTATTATACCCGCATTCGGTGCTCTACATATATAAATTTAGTTTTATATTTCTATATTAGTAAAGAAAAAAAATTAGAAAGTTAAAATATATGCAAATATAAAACTATTTTTGTTAATGGTACTTTGTTTTTGTCAAAAAAATTAAATCGATCATTTACTACAATTATTAATTACATGAACAAATAATGGTATATATTATGTCCGACATGTGTATATAAACAAAATTAGTATATGTATATATAATATTTTAAACATATTTTAGGCTTTAACAAATGTTATTTTCTTTGTTATTAAAACTTGTTAGCATTTATGCACCAAAAAATAGCATAAATCTAATAATATGGATAAATGTGTTTACCTCATGTATTGCATAATCGTTTGACACAAGCAAAAGCTGGGGATCTTTAATTTTGCATTACTGGCACTGACTTTCGACTACGAGCATGCATGCCGAGAAGAAAGTGACTAATCGACAGTCTAAATATCCCTTGGAGAGATATTGAGAAAGACGAATGGAGAATAATATTTGCTTAGAGAGTGTATGGAGTGTAATCTCACTTAGGTTTTCTGAACCACTATATATAGAGGTTATTGAGAGTTAAAACCCTAGTTTAACTCTTATTTCTATTTTAATTAGAAATCAATTACCCTATATTAAATAGGATAATTATTGTAGTCATAGGCGCACGCAAACTCTATCATCTTCCACCCTCACATGACGGAATATTTTTCAGGCAATATCTCCAGTCATACAGGCAAATAGACCGTGTGATCAACACACATAGAAAATACTAGTGTTACACACCTGTTAGGATATATAGCATCTCGAAAAGTAAAAGCAAGATATTTCTTCTTTTACGTGTGCTCAACCCTATATTGCCTTCTCACATTTAGAGTTTTAACTCATGATCTCATAAAATAATTTTCGTATTCACTATTATATCTTTACTTATAGAGACTATAATAGACATGTCGGTAAACCACAAAACCATTAAATGTGATTGGAAGTCTATCTTTCCCTTTTGCTCTATGCCACCTATCATGATTCAACTCTCTTTTCTAATTAGACATGCCAGACCAAAATATTTCATAACCTTTTGGAGACTAAATAAGCTAGCCACATTGAACCATACTTCAAGGATAAGTTAATGGTTCTAAGGGTTGTTATTCAATAGAATCTCACACTAGGGAAAGTTGAGATAATTCACTTATGAAATTCCCATATCTCTCAGTCACGTAAGCACACATAGTATGAAACATGTGTTATGGTGTTCTTTTCTTCCCTTTGAGGAGCGCATATCTTGCAAAATGTATTTCAACACCATAGAAAAGTATAAGGTTGTGACACACCAAAGTATCCAACTTTAGTCCTTCCATTTTAGGACTACTTCTAGCTTTCAGAATATAATATAATAGTTACGTTTTACTCATCATGGGATTCCAATTAATCCACTTTGGATCTCAATCCAATGTATACAACGACTTCATGTATGTCTTTATTTTGCACATTAAAAAAAGACTAATATTGTATTTTCTGCAAAACAACACTTTTATTTTGAATAAGCTCTCGAGTTCACCATATGTTCAAAAATTATCTTATTTTAGTTTTTGTCAACTCATTGTCAAAACTAAGGTAAACACCTGTGTGAGTGGGCTACTTCTCTATTTGACATGCTCAATTATATAATAAATAACAGTAAATATTCACATATAAACATTCACACTCATGTATTGCCAAATAATAAACTTTATTATTATTATTATTCATAAATAATAATGTTAAGGGATTACACAATAAAATAGTACAACTCAAATCCTATGCAAACCCTGAGATCTAATATGTCTTTCAAACACATCTCTCAATATAGAATTAGTCAGTGGATTTGCTATCATATATTCCATTAAAATGTACTATAAGTTCACTTCTCCTCATGTACCGGTTTCTTTGTGCAATGATACTTAATATCGATATGCTTAGTCCTATTATAAAATTTTTGGATTTTTGATATAAGCTATCAACGACTGACTGTCACTATAGACAATCACTGGTTCCTCTAAAGCAGTTGCTCTTAAATGGTCCATGAACCTTTTCAGCCAAACTAGTTCTTTTACTACAACTGAGGAAGTGATAAACTTAGCTTTCATTGTTGACAGGGCTATACATGTTTATTTCTTGGTACTCTATGAGATGACACACTTGCCATGCAAGAAAATGAATCCTGAAGTGAATTTCCTCTCATCCACATCTCTTCCCCAGACAGCATCTATGTATCCTCTCAATCGTAGATCTTTGCCTTGATAATAGAGAGAATAGTCTGCGGTACCTTTGAGGTATCTAAGTATCCTCTTCACTGCTTTCTAATGTGCTTTGTTTGAGTTGGATTGATATCTAGTTACTATGCCCACTACATAGCATATATCAGGTCTTGTACACAACATTGCATACATTGGACTACCCATAACAGTGGCATATGGAAGGTTTCTCATGCGTTCCATTTCTTCTAGCATCTCATGACATATACTCTTGCTAAGAAACTGATTCTTGGTAATGGGGTTATCAATGGGTTTGCAATGTTGCATATTGAATTGTTCAAGGAGTTTATTGATATATGTCTCGTGCAAGAGAGACAACAACCTTCTTGAATAATCTCTTGAAATATTAATTCCAAGAATGTAATCTGCTTGACCCATATCTTTCATTTCAAAGTTGGAGGACAACCAATCTTTGATTTCATTTACGTACTCTATGTCATTTCCTGCTTTTAGTATGCCGTCTACATACAAAGTCAAAATGATAAATTTATCTTTAGAGCTTTTGTGATAAATACAATAGTTTTCATCAATCATGTTGAACCCATTCAACGTAGTTGTCTCATGAAATCTCAAATACCATTGTCTTGAAGACTGTTTAAGGAAGTAAATTGATCTTTTCAATTGGCAAACCTTATGTTTGCTGTTTTTTTCAATGAAACCTACATGTTGCTCTATGTAGATATTTTCATTTAATCTTATAACACCCCCTTATAGGTCTATTGGTTTACACATTAGTGATAGAGTGGAGAAATGATTGTTTCATTTTTTTTGCTTAGTCTTAAATATCCATTCTTCTGAATAATTATGACTTATTTATTCAACCAATTATTAGAAATTGGATTTGCTATGTGTCAATTGAAAATTCGACAGCATAACGGCTAAGTCTTGCCTAACCTCCCTGAAAAGCAAACAATTTCACACAGCCCCACAAGGCACAACAATTCAAAGATAGTAATATATACATATCCAACTACTCATGACATGTCTTATGTTGCTAGTCATATACTCAAACTTACATACATCGTTCTGTACAAATCCCAAACTTAACTGTTGCTAATAAAAAATATACATACCAAGATAACTTCAATGCTAGATAAATATATACATGCCAACAAGGGATAAAATTTAGAAAATTGATCATTCTTCTTCTTAACTTCAAGCTCCCTTGTATACTTGCTCCACTATTACGTCGGGACTTACATGCAGTAAACACTACACACTGAGCATTAAATATGCTCAGTGGTGACTATAAATCTAGAAATTTCCCCGCATATGCATAATCACATTATTCATGCAAAATTTTTATTCTTTTATCATCAAATATATGGCTAATAATATTTTTATGCTCAATTTAATCTAAAATTATTTCTTTGGGAAAACTTCCATTTTAATCCTTAAATTTTTCTTTAATCACAAAATTAACTCTTTTACTATTTAACTACCAAATTACCTCTAAACTACTTATTTTCATTTCATATTTGATCATTGGCTTACAAAATTAATAATTGGTCCTTGTTTTACCTTTTTCATGTAAAATTTCACTTTAGTCCTTCTAATTTATAAATGTTCAATTTCAACCTGTTTGAGTATTATTCATTTTCACTTTTACCCTTAATTTAATTTCTTGTTATTTTACCTTTAAAATATACTATTTAAGGCTAATTACCATTTTGACCCTAACTTTTATTTTCTTTCACTTAGGTCCTTTTTTAATTCAATTCATAATTTCACCTCATGATTTACACTTTTTAATTTATTATTACCATTATGCCCATAGTACCACTCTGGTAAAAATCTACAGACTGGATACATGGGACGTAGGCCCCATAAGGCCACATCACTACACTAGGGAATGATCCGAAGGACCACTCCAACACTTTCACTTTCATTGAACACTTAACACTGACCTATGAAAAATCGTTACGATTTTACCATAGTAAAGTAAGTCGTCATGACTCGCACCGAGGTAAAAGTGTCCTTATGGCTAGCTATTTATATTCTGAACTAGATTTTAATCGTCTGACCACTATTAAGGGCAATATTTATTATTCAATTGGAAATTTCCTTACACAAATTAATAATTTCATTGACATTTGCATTTTAATACACTAGTTACTCAATTCATTCACCAATTTATACAAATTATGAATTAATTTACTATAATTCATCAAAATCACTTTAAACATAATGCCAATTCATTCTCAAAAATATTCTTATAAATTCTATAAATTACAAATAAATTCATAGGCACTTAATTTCATGTCTATATTCATTTAAAAGCATTTAACATTAAAAATATACAAGTTACACTTTGATTTTCCCTAACAACAAATTCGGCCAAATAGGGTTCACTACCTTTACTTTATTTTTAATTCATTCTAACTATTCTAATACTCATAATTAAGGTTCTAAATCACTAATCTAAAGTTAATTTCAATTAAACATGCATTTCTCCCAACTTTGCTTAGTTACATAATGCATAATTAGGCTTTAATTAAAGGAAATTGCTGAAATTTATAGTCACTAACCTCTCTCACTTGATTAATCTTCCTTAGGCTTCCTTTTTCTTGCCCTTTCCCTGGAAGATTGAATTTTTCTATGAGAACCTAATAAAGGCACAAAATTCAATTAATCAAAACCCTAATTTCTTAATCTCTAATGTTGAAATTGACAACAAAATTGCATTCTAATCATCAATTTATACTTGTAGCTGACTTTGAAATAAAATAAATCATTTAATTTTGCTTACCTAACCTTGACCTCCTTCACTTTTTTCTTTAATTTCAGCCTCAATTTTCACTTAAACCAATGATTAAAAACACCAAACAGTAACTAGAGACATAGAGCATGATATTTGAGGCTTGGATTTGAGAAGAAAAAAGAGAAGAAATAAAGAAAAATTGAGAGAAAAGGAAAAAAGGGGAGTTCGACCAAGAGAGAGCAGAAAGGGGGCTGAAAAAGATGAGCTGAAACTTTAAAAATCCGATTCTTAAATTTCTTTTATAGTGGTCCAATTAGTTGGGATTTTTGGTCCAACCAAAAGCGTACCCAATTAACCAAAACCCCCCTTATTTAAGCCAAATTTGTAAATTTTTAAAATTATCTCACTTTCCAACTCTAATTGACCTTAATTCAAATTCCATAATTCATAATATATAAAAACTAGGCTGTACACAAAATTTTAACTCAATCGGAGTCCATTTTTGATCTGATTCAACCACTACCGGTGTCACTAAAAAATTTCCTTTTTATAGCCAAAAATTTCTACATATTATTTTAAGCAAATCTAAAAACTTTGGTGATTTTTGAAATTCATTTACTATTTTTAGTGACTCGGTCAAATTTAAGTCAACCCAGGTGAAATTTCACTGCACCGCTTCTTTTTCGTAATTTCGGCTTTTGGAGGCTTATATGACCTGAATTTCACTCCAAATTTTAATCCCGAATTAACCATGATCAATATTTTTCGATGGTCAAATAAAATATTTTTTGCGTCCGGATGGATTTTTATTTTATTTTCTGTCCGAAGTCACTATTCACTATTAGAAAATATTGTTCACAGCTAACTTAGTTAAGGCCATTACAAATCCTCTATTGAGGAAAGTAGTCTTTACATTCATTTGATGTAGCTCTAGGTCTAAACTAGTCACTCAGGCCAGAATTAACCTTATAGACATAAATCTTACTGTGACAGAGTATTATCAAAGGATTTGGACTCAGCTTTCGGGGAGGACTACTATTTCTAACATTAGTGCTTGTGATTTCACCACCTCTGACTCATACAAACGGTGGATCACCAGTCCAGCTATCGACAATAGACTTTCTCACTTGAGGCACTTGAATGGAGATAGAGATGTGATACTGATAGATTAGATTACATATTTTCATAAATAATGTTTTTGCTTTTATTGAACATGTGATAGATTAGCCACAGCTTGTATCCTGTAAGAATGAAAGTAGTGTCTGAACTTTTTAGATGCCTACATGATTGCTAGAGAAATTTTTTCAACTTTTACATACTTTACCTCATAAGGGAGAAACTTCTTATTGAGGTAATATACTATGTACTTAATCCCAAAATCATTCTCTTATGCCATCATAGCCCCTACTGAATTATCTTCTATTGTTAGGTATAAAATTAGAGGTTTACCTGTCTGAGGTGGTCTCAATATTGGTGGATGTAGTAGGTATTCCTTGATGGTATCGAAAGCTTTCCGACAATCCTCATTCCAGATTATAGGCTAGTCTTTCTTAAGCAATTTAAAGATCAATTCGAAGATCGAAGTTAACTTAGTAATAAACCTACTTATGTACTAGATCTTGCCTAAGAATCCTCTGACTTACTTTTCCTTCTGGGGTACTAGCATTTTCCTAATGGCCTTCACCTTGTCAAGATCCACCTCTATTCCTCTCTAGCTCACACATGGCCTAAAAGCTTACCTGAAGTGATTCTGAATATGCAATTTTTGGGTTAAGATGGAGATTATACTTGCTAATTTTCTAAAAAAAACTTATCTCATACCTCGAAATGACCTTCCCTAGTAACTGACTTGATCACCATTTCATCCACGTACACCTCTGCTTCCTTATAGATCAAGTCATCTAAAATCTTAGTGGCCATTCTTTGAGAAGTAACACCTGTATTTTTAAGTCCAAAAGGTATGAATGGTAGGCATATGTCCCCCACTTGGTTATGAAAGCTATTTTGATCCTATTGACTATTTTGTTTAAAATCTTATTATACCCAGCATATCCATCCATGTAGTTGTACATGGCATAAGTGGCTGCACTATCGACTAGAACTTCTATGTGAGGTAAAGGAAAATTGTCCTTAGGACAAGCTTTGTTTAGATCTCTGTAATCTACACAGACTCTTACCCTTCCATCTTTTTTTTTCTATAGGGAGTACGTTTTCCAACCACGTGGGGTATTGGAATTCCACTAAGAATTTAGCCTCTATTTGCTTCCTGACTTCATTTTTAACCTTCTTAGCCTATTTTGGCCTAAGTCTTCTAAGCTTTTGCTTAATTGGTTTGTATCCTAGATATGTCAGAATGGCATGTTCAGTGACTTCTTGATCTATTCCTAGCATGTCTTCATAGGTCTAGGCAAAGATTTTTCGTATTTTTTTTAAAATTTTTCTCCCTCTTTTGGAGTTATATCTAATGGCAATAATTTTTTTTGGGTTTTTTTTTTAGTTTTGAGACTAAATGAACACGTATTTATTGAGTTAATGTCAAATATAAATGCTTTATGATCATGATCATATAGATTAAAATCAAGAGAAACATCACACAAGCAAACAAAATTATTCATCTTATTAATATAATCAGAAGAGCAAACATTATTCTTATCAAAAAGTTCAAGAACATAAACAATATCAATAAAAGTGTCTTCTTCAATCTTATCAGCATCAGATGTCTCTTTAGCCTCTAGATCAGCTTTGGGTGATTCTTCAGCCTGTATTTTCCCTTTGCCTTTTAGTTGAGTAGCAAGTAGCTTTTCTATCATGGCTTTCTTTGGCGCTTCTTTGTCTCAGGCTGAATGTTGCAACATAATTTCTTCATTCTAGAAACCATCAATTGGTTTGATAGTTCCTTATTTCCAATCGAAAACATTATTGAATAGCTCAAATCTTGGTTCTAGTTCAACCCCTATCATCTGAGGCTAATTCTCTCCACAATAAAGGCACAAACCTGAAGCTGGTACGAAACTCTAAGAGATGTGAGGAATCCCTTTCACTGCTTCCTTTTCTTTACCCTTCTTACTAGAGCCTGCAAAGCCTAACCCCTTTTTTTGTCCTTTTAACCCTTAGTAGCTACATCAATTTGAGGTCCTTGAGAATTCTTGCTTAAACCAAAACTAGGTAGGAAATTCATCTTTTTAGGCGTATTTATCACTTAGGGACTGTTGAGAAGGCCACCTTCATTCTCTTCATCACTAATAACAGCCATATGAAACTTGTTGAATGACTGTTTGTCTATTTCAAGCATAAATACTTGATTCTCCCCCACTGCCTTAATAGTGGCCACCTATCTATTATATTTAATCATTTGGTACAATGTGGACAGTACTCCCCCAGCTTATGGAACCACGGTGTTTCGAAAAGTACAGAGAAATTTGCTGGGATAGGTAGGACTACAAACTCAACTTCTTTCTCAATAGGCCCTATCTTTACCATAGCCTTAAAGGTTCCAGCAACTTGCCTTTTAGTGTTGTCATAGGTAGAAATAGTCATATCAAACTTAGCATAGTTTTATTCAGTCCAAAAGTTAAAATCGCCACAAAGGGGCATGCATTAATGGAAGACCAGCCATCTATCATCACACAAGCCATGTGCTTACCATTAACTTAAACCTTAATTTAGAGAGGACAATTATGATTCCTTCCTTTTGCTGGCAGGTCAGCATTAAAGTACACCATATTTTTCACGGTTTCTCCCCTAACCAAATTTAGCAACTCAGAGGGTGAGATAGTGGTAGCAATAGTAGCCTCACTCAAAGCCACCAATTTCTGTCTGTGCAAAGGAGATTGCCTCAATAAATTCCAAATACATATCTGAGCCTATATTTCTTTCAACTGTTTGATTATTTGATCATCCTCAATCTTTTTCTTTACTAGCACTGCAACAGGAGTTAATTGTCTTTTGATCTCTGAGGCCACTCTCTCATTCCTTATGACTGTCTTAACTTTCTTTTCTTCCTCTAACTCCTCTTTACTCTCATTGGCTGAACTCCAAATATCAATGGGCACTAAATCCCCTTCATCTTCACTCTCTGTAGGAGTATTCCAATAGTCAATAATAGAAACTGGCCAATTTTCTTCAACTGGCTTTGTTACTATTGGGGTGGGACAATTAATGGCCAAACACTCGTTACCATACAGATCCTTCATCACATACCACTTAGGTAAGCTTGACCCAATCATGTATACTAAAGGGGGCACAACATTGTAACCTTTTTTCTTCTTCTTATCCCTTTTCTCAGGATTTGAAATCTACTTGCTATCTATCAAATCCTGAATCGTGTTCGTCAGAGTGAGATAATAATTAGTCAGATGTCTTATGTGTTGATGGTATGCACAATATTGATCCTCTCTGTGGTAGGGCAACCTTTAACTCTTTACGGATCTTGACAGTAAAGGCTGAAACTTTCCTTCTTTCACCAACCTATTCAAAACCCAAGATAGTGATTTACCCAGGTCAAAATAATGCATCTACTGACCAGCCTTTGTAGCGGATACCTTTGCTGACTTTCCAAATTTGTTTTTCCCACTACTATTTCCAACAGCTTTGTTACTGCCAAAATTCCTTCTTGCATTCTAACTACTTACCCATCTAGCCAAGTACTCCCCTTCAGTTTCTATAGCTATATCTTTCAAGGACTCCCAATCTTTCAGACCCTTCATCTTTAAATTATCTCTCAAGTATGGAATCACATTCTGGATGAACAACCTAATCTGATAAGCCGTATCATGTTTCCTTTTCATTTTCGTGACCTTATTCCTCCATCTAGTGAGATATTTATGGAAAGACTCATTATGCTTATGTTGGAGTAACTCAAGATTGTTCAGGGGACTTTCATCCTCGTACTGTAGTCGTACTACTTGAGAAATTCCTCAGTCAGCAAATCCCAATCTTTCTTAGTTTACCTATCCAAATCGTAATACCAGTCTATTACAGGCCTAGTCAAGCTTAAGTAAAAGTATTCCATTTTTTGTTTCTTAGATAAGGCGATCCCCTTCATGATCAATATGTACTACTTGATATGTGCCGAAGGGTCTGAGGTACCATCAAACCTCAATAGATCAGGCATCTTAAACCTTTGGGGCAGTGACTCATCTCCATCCAAGTCCCTATCTTCAGGGTTCATCCCCCTACCAGCGAACAACAACCTAGACGTGGCTTTAATCTTTTCCTTTATCTTTTTGAAAGCTGGATCCTTGGCACTAGGACCTCTTATTTTTATGTTCATCATTGGAGGGACATAGTCTTCACCCTCCTCCTCCTCCTCCTCCTCCTCCTCTATAAAGTCATTCTTAGGATCATGCCTCATTTTCCTCCTAAGTGGGTCTCAAAGTATATTAGCATTAACTGCGGCACCGTTCTCAACATGCATTGGCTCCGTTGTCTTGCAAGTTGGTGCTATAGGCTGAGTTTTGACATTAGGTGCTGCAGAAGCCACCATCCCACCAATCATAGCCAACATCCTTTCCTTAAACTCTTATAGGCATCTATCCAATCTTTGATCCAAGTCATCCCTCACTATTGAAGGCTAAATAAGAGTGACATTTGCCCTTTTCCTCAAAAATGAAAACCTCATGGTGGTATCATCAGTCACTCTCCCAGTCTCATTTCCCCTTTCGATCTTATTCACTTTTTCATTTGCCATTTTTAAACTTATTTCCCGATTGCCTTCTGATAACTGGCTTAAACCCAACTCAGAACTGACTTCAGTACCCAAATTTGAACCGAAAATCTGATCTCAGTAGACTGGATATAGATCTTCGAACCAGGTACCTGTCCGACCCTTTGGACTACCTAGATAAGCCTATGATGGTTGCACGAATAAGAGGTTAGGAATGATGCATGGTAAATGATGTATGGGCAGAGTATATATATGATGCATGAATGCAATGCATGGTTTTGTTAGACATCAATCACAACCACACACAGGCATAACAATAACCTTTCATCCTTATTACTTCCACATAAGAGGTTGTGCAGTCTTTTTCTTAGGTGGGCTTAGCCCATGGTGTTAGTGTAAGCCCTAGCCCCAATACATTGTAACGAAACACTTGAAATTAATAAAATGAGGTATTTGTTTTATCCTTTGTATTCCTGTGCATATCAATTGATAAAACTATCCAAGAGTGTTGTTTCGGTTTAAGTTATCATGTGTGAGGCACATGGATTGTAAGACCTTGAAACAAATGAGACATCATTCTAAATATCCCTAGTCAGTCATTGTTATGGGAATAACAAATGAATTATGACTAGTATGCTCTCTCTGATCTTATGAGTTCTGTCTTACGGATCATTAGGACAAGAGTGTCAATCAGAGATCATAGATACATGTTAAAGAACATGGTATCTGGATTCGATCCGCTCATGAGAACACTACATGGTACAAGTCATAAGTGTTTCTCATATGCAAGTTTTGTATCGGAGTTCTTAGACCTAAAATCTCTATGAAACTCTTTATGAATTACTGTGTACTTTGACATACACCTAACGTGCTCGTAACAGAGTGACAAGTACGGGTATGATTGGGTATGCACTGATTCATGTTAGAGAGCATGAGAGAAGTGAAGGGATTACCCCTCTCGATAAGAGAGAAAAATATCACCGGCCACTTGATCAATAAACTGAGAAGTGTATGGCCATACCGAGATGAAATAATGAGTAATCATTATTTATCTGAGAATTCAGTGTCATTGGAATATAAAGAAATGAATTAATGTATATAAGGATGACTAGTTCCATGCCTTATATTAATTCTGATATTTATGGGTAAGGGACTATGCGAAATTGCATTAGGTCACCAAATGCCATATGCATTTTCATTTAATTTGGAATGCTATAATATCTTGCTAGAGAATATATATAGCCTTTGAATTAATTTATTAATTCATTGCCAACATTAAATGGACCTATAGGATCGCACATAAAGCATTGGGCTTAAAATGTTTAAATTAAGTATTGAGCATTAATTTGGGCTTTTAATTAAAGTCAAATTAATGTATGTAATGGGTTATAATATTGCTATTGGGCTTTGGTTCAATGAGAGAGAGAAATTCAGCCCATAAGGTTTAATTTCAATTAATTAATTATCTTGTGTTAATTAAGTTAATTGAATATTAAAGCCTAAAGGAATTTAAATTAAATTAAATCACTTATATATTTAATGATGTGGCCGAAATTCCAAGAGGAAAATCAAGGAATTTCGGCACATGCTATATATTTAAATTAAGTGATTTCATTTATTTAAATGTCTTATGTTTTATTTTAAATTTGAATTTAAATTCAAAGGAGTTTAATTCAAAATATATTACTTATCTTTAGGAAGTGATAGAGTTTGAATTAATTATCTTAGGATAGTTGAATTCAGATTAATGACTTGCCAAATGATAAGCATATATATTAAAAGAAATAAAACCCTAAACCTAATTTTTTTGTGGCATGAATAGTAACTCGTGAATAGTGACTCTCTCTCTCTTAATTCTTTTGTTCAATTTTTCACAAGGAGAAAGGATTGTTCCTCATTCTCTTGTGTTATTGAGCAGTAATAGCAATCTAAAGAAGTACAAAATCAAGTTTTGTAGCTTCAAACTATAACCATTACACAATACCGAAAAAGAGATCTAGCAATCTCGTTTTTAAGCCGACGGTGTAATTGTGTGTGTGAGAATAGAGGGAGTGGCGCAAAAGGCTATTCCTTGGCATTGGTGATCGAGATCTAAGGCGGACAAAGCCATCTTTGTTGCTGGTCATCATCGGAATAAAAGTTTTAAAAGGCATCAAAAGTTGTAAGTTCGATAACCCTAAAATTGCATGTTTCGATTCTATCTTTGGATATGTATGGTATGTATGATAAATTTTTTGTTTTTCCGCTGTGCTATCATGATTATCATGCTATGTCATATTCCATCAATAGGTCATCAGGAGACCCAATGGATACGTATAATGCACGGTAAAAATTCGACATCATAACCTCTCTAATTGAAAACGCATGGGTATGGGTTTTAATCATTATGTATTTTGACTAACTCATTCTGATCAGGTTGGGCCTGCTGAGGCATGGCAGCCTTTGACTTGTACCCTCCTGATATGTTTGAGTTTGGTCAATATACAAAGGTCCACATAGCAAGTAAAAGATTATTATAGTTATACAACCTAAGAAAAGTTGCTATTGTCATTACATGGACTTGAGTCAAGGGTGATGAAACTTTGGGGCTACCTAAGCATGGTACATGCCAATAGGTCTAGCTCATCATAAACATAACGATCGATGGGTTACCATTTTGTATTGGATTTAGGCTGGTGGGTCTTCTTGACACCTCCCTATATTGAGTGAATATAGCATGCTTCAGGATATTATCGGGGCTAAAAAGAGATGCCTAACTTAATTCTAAGGCTTTAAGATGAATGCAGGAGATGCATTTTAGAAAAGAGACAGGATTAACGAATAAAATCCAATTATAAATGACTTAACCAAAATGCTTTTTTGATCAAGGTCTTTTTGTCTTCAGCAAAGTCGCCATTGTGACGTGTGCCGGAGCTGCTGCATGTTTTTGAGTTCACTCTCGGAGATCCGCTTTTAGGGCCTGAGACCGGAGGAGGCTCGCTTTAATCATAAAACTGACCATTTTGCAATAAAAAGAATTGAGTCCAAATTATTGCTGACGGTCAACCCATAAAGGCATCTACTAATGGGCTCAAAGAGACATGTGTCATGGATTTGCCATCCAAAAGAACGTTGAAAATTGATTCTCGACCTTATTTTGAAGCCTAAACAGAGACCGGTGTTCGAAACATCTCTCTTATTAGGCATTTTGGTTAGGTGTTGATTGATAATTAAGTTTTAAAATTAATTCTCTCTCCTCTCTCACACAATGCGTTTTGCAATAAAATTAAGTAAATATCCCATTCAAGTAGATAAAGCAGTAAAAGATTGTAAAAATAAACCCACTTAATTATTACAGAGGCAAACTATCCTAACGAATAATTCAAAACAGGATCTATATACATACATAAAACGGGCTATTGATTTAATTTGAAAGCATTAATTTTTTCATGTCTATTTACAAAAGGCTTTTATTACATCATGTAAATTTGGGTTAAAAATTGGACATTGATCCATATTTTGTAAAAAAACTCAATTTATTTGCTAGAAAACGTTTTAAGTGTCTTTTTTATTTTAACGTGCTTGAAAAGTCATTTTTTATTAATTATTACAACCTTAAAAAAATAATACATTCAAAAAATAAAAGGAAATCGCAATAAAATGAACAAAAAAACATAATAAATAATATGGCTTTCGTGATATTAATTTTATGAGAGTTAAGACACTAAAAAACTTTTTATGGAATTGTAGAAATTCAAAGTTTTATCAGTAATTATTAATTTCATTGCGGAAAATGCCAAAAACACTTTATTAACTTATCAGTTTCTAATTTTGGTACAGTTACCAGTTTTGCACCGTTAATTTGCTTTTATCAATATTTTATTAAGAAAAGAAGAGTTCTGGTTTTGTGTTGACTAGATTGCAAAGAATTTGATTGTCTTGTTTATACTAACATGGGATTCCACTATTTAGTTAGCTCAAATTAAAATTTGTTTTCATTGATGGCCAAGTTTAGCTTTTAAAAGACTAATGTTTGCACCTGTGATATTTGAGTGATGGCTACTTATCTTCATAAGAACTCATGTGGTAGGAATCTTGAGTAATTTATGTTTCTTTCTTGGTTGTGATGTTTTATCAGATAGCCATTTTGGTGCTTCAATTAGGAACTGGGGGCCTGGGGCTGAAATTATCATGTAGCTGGTGTTTTGTAGTTCGTTGTTTCCACTTTTAATATCTCTTGTTTTGATCTCTTAATCATTAGATCAAAAAGAAAAAAGACTGTTTCCGATCTAGAGAGCGTGCATGCTACATCAGTAGGTATGTTTTTAATAGCCTGTTGACCACTATCATAAAATACATACATGCTCACATATGCGTATTCACAACTTATCTTATATTATGCAGTAAGCCAAGGACTTGGTGAAGGCAAAACAGCACTATACCACTGTAATTATTGCCAAAAAGATATATCTGGAATGGTTCATATTAAGTGTGCTGTATGTCCTGATTTTGACCTTTGCATAGAATGCTTTTCTGTTGCAGCTGAGGTTACTCCTCATAAAAGTGGTCATCCATACAGGGTTATGGTAAGACACCCTTTCAAATTATATGCTTACCTGTATCTTATCATTCTAATTATTTGTTCATTTTACTCTCATTGATGGTTCGGCAAGTACTTATTATGCTAGAAAGGCACTTTGTTTTTTTTTTTTTTTGATAACATATTTATATGTAAAACAGCATGTGCTTCGAGTTAAATCATTTTGTTTGTCTCACATGCTGGTAAATGTGCCTTTGACAGCACAGTCTAAACTCGTGCCTGGATCATGTGGTGTTCTTGCTTTCTCTCTTTAGACACTCCATATGGTTCTACATTACTTTTTTCTTTAGTCCATTGTGAAGTGACATTGTAACTAAGGAAAAAAATTGGTTTCAAAAGTCAGCAAATGCTTTCCTCATTTTTCTTGTCTAATCACAAGACAATTTATCATTTCCACTTATTTGTCCTGACTTGAATGCAGATGAAGAAATATTACTTACTGAGGTATTTCTGTTATGAATCAATACGGGATTTCCTTTTTAACATTAATGAGTATTCAGTTATTTCTCTCATAAACACTGCTTACAGTTATTATGAATCTGCAAAGCCTTGCAATTTGATGTTGGTTAAGACTCTTTTGTTTTTAGGGCATTGAAATGTATGGATTTGGGACTTGGAATGAGGTTGCAGAACACGTTGGAACTAAGAGCAAGTCACTATTGTATTGATCACTATAATGCTGTTTACATGAATTCCCCATGCTTTCCTCTGCCTGTAAGTTTACAGTTATAATATATGTCATATTCTTGCTTATACTTTATAGGGAAAAGATACAAAAATGCCCATCACTCATGTTTTCTTTTGCTACTAAAATGCCTGCCAAGTTCAGTGGCGAGCTTTTACATAGGTTTTTATACTTAATTTCTTGAATTTGCAGAAGAGTTATAGAAAAATCAAGTCGTGCATCAAAGAAGAAATAAGTGTAAAATGGATAGGAACTTGATTGTATTTGTTTTGGCTTTCGTTTAAACAAAAGAGTTTTAATTGAACATGAATTTTTAGCTACAGATTTGGAATCTTGTTCTCAATTTATTTGTTTCTCAAGCAAAGAGATATGTTTTTTGTTTTTCATTATTTTTATATTTACTGAAGAATTATTGGAAAATCAAGTGTGTCTACATTAAAGAAGAAAGAAATGCGAATAGATAGTAATTTGAGTCTATGGTTATAGATGTTGCTGGTGTGTCGAACGAGGTTGCTGAGAAGTTTTAGTTTGAGATGAAAGGTGTCTATTCTCAGCCTGATAATATATTAGGGAGTGCTTCTCAACAGGCAGTTTCTCTTACCTCTGATTATTTGCTCTCTCTCTCTCTCATGAATTCAAACTTGATTTTCTTCTATTAGCTAGCTATTTTTTGCATCAACACTTGAATGATTATTGACTTTACTCTTGGCAAGGAGCTTCATGCTTTGCATATCTTTCAGCTGCATAGCCTAGAAACCAAGATGTAAATCTATACCTGATAAGTGATAAATACAAATGCACGTTCACATCTGTTTATTTTATTTGTGCATCTTACTTTCTTTCTATTGTTACATCTGCTTAGTGATCAGTTTGGATTCTCTTGATCCGCAGTTTGCTGTAAAGTCTATGGCTTTACTGGTCACTCTCTTGCTGTGCACAATGAAGTTATTTACCATTTTGAATCCTCTGCTAATTTATTTTCAGTGAATGAGGTTTCCATGTGCCACTACCTTATTAATAACGTGTATCACAACTGCTCATGGTTATCTTGTGTCTTCTGGTGGAAGTACTGTAACAGTTTAATCACCATGGAATCTTCTTGAGTACACATTGGTCTATTATCTAATTGCCATAATTCAATAATTAGCCTGCTAAGCAATGCTTATAATTTAAATTCTTTTGATGTCAAATATCAAATACTTTTAAAGTTGAATAGAATTATGAATGATCGAACATTCTCATTTTTTTTTTCTTTTTGTCCTCAAGCTTTTATTGTATTGGCATGTAAGCTGTTAATTTTTTCCTTTCTAGTTATATGTCCAATTGGCTTCAAAGCTCTATCTAATTGGAGCTTATGTTTAAACTAAGACGAGATTGGCAATGCTTAAGATTGTTGCTGTTAACGGTTTTTTACTTAAGAAGTTCAGCATATATAATTAGTAAGTTCAGGATGCTGGCAGCACTATTAGATCGCAGTGTTTTACCCTCTTCACTCATTTTCTCACTTGCCTAAGCAACTCAGGATAAAAGTAAGAAACTGTCCGTTAGATCTTTGAGTATTTTCTATTGGTTGGCAATAAGTTTCTGTAATGAAATGTTCACATTGAAATGAAAGGTTGACATTGAAAATTAATAGTTATTTTTATTAAAATGACGGAATAGCGACGACAACTTCGTCACAAATATTTTTTATAATAGTGGTTGAATTTACCAGTGGAATTACAAATTTCCGTTGCTAAATTTAGCAATGAAAATTCAAGTTCCATTGCTAATTATTACCGATTCATGGAAACCTATATTGGTTGGATTTTGCAATGGAATTCAATTTCTGTTGCTAAATTTAGCAATGAAAAAAAATTTATTTGCTAAAAAATAGCAATCATTAAAATAACAATCACTCATTCTGTTGCTATTTTTCATTGCTAATTTTGATTAGCAATGAAAAATAATTTTCGTTGCTTTTGGATATTTTCTTGTAGTGTGCCAAATACTCGAAAAATCACAAAAGAGATGAATTAATTAAAATACTTAAATAATACAATTTAAATAATTACACACATTCATATATACAAAATAAAAGATACTTAAGTACAGAAACAAATAATACAGAAGTAAAGTCCCATAAAAAAATGCACACATATTGTAATGACTATACTTGATAACCCTAATTACTGTTACTAATTACATTTATCAATTCCATTAGTCCTATCAGTTCATTATGAATTATCTGTTATCCACATATATATATATGAGCATACATATAATCATACTATATCAATTATGACGGATTTGAGGCTATACTTTATCGTACTAGAGAAAATCATATACATAAACTTAATAATTACATGCCTTTACATACAAATTTATTTTTAACTACCCCAAAAGACACAAAATAAGTTTCATACTTCAAATCACTCCTCCTAATCCAATGTTGGCTTTGAAGATTGTGGGCTTTGTCCCAGACCAATCGTTCTACCCTGCGAACCTACACGGATAAACACCCATGCTAAGCTATAAAGCTTAGTGGGGAACAACTATATATTGATAACCACTCATAGCGATTATCCACAAGCATGCAATTGTAGTATACATGAATAATATATAGACTATTGTTGTAAAGAAATCATGAACAATAGAAGAATTGTTAATTCAATGGATCATTTAATGTAAATTATCAACTGTGCACATATTTCATTTATCTTATTCATTTGCCTGCTCAATTTCCTGTGGGAGTGGATAACGGGTAATATGGATACCAAAAGGTATCAAATCTGTGAATACCCAAAGGTATTAAATCTGTGGACCCATTGGGTCAGAACTATGGTCTCATATAGAGACAAACTGTGGACTCATAAGAGTCAGACTATAGCAGCTGCAACTATAACCCTATAGGCATGCCTATCTATCCACAACCAAGTCTTTAAGTGCAGGCTTAATTCTATTACATTTCACATCTTATGAACTTTATATTGACACATTCCACTATAACATTAATGAATGTAACAAACTTTAATATCATACTAGGCTATCTCAAGGTAGAGAAACAATCACATATTATCATTGTAAAGAAGTAACTCATATACTTTCTATTTTAAGGTAATGGAACTTACCTTTCAATTAGATAGAAACTTTAAGAGAGTTTCTTGCTGTAAATTATAACTTAGGATGACTTATAAGCTTGAAAAGAGATTAGACAAGTATATATTTCAAAAGGAATCAAAGAGCATATAGTTTTCAAAATACAGGGGAGGTCACGGTTACTACCAATTCCTGGTAACCGTGATCCATGACTTGTAATAAGGGTCACGGTTACCACCACTTTCTTAGTAACCGTGAGCCATGAGGCCTTTTGATTCTGGAATAAATTCGAACTACCTCACGGTTACCAACACTATAGTAGTAACCGTGAAGTAGGGTTTTGTACTCGGGTCACAGTTACTAGAAATTCCTTAGTAACCGTGAGATAGCATAGATTTTGCTTCTGGACCAAAAGTTCATTACCTCACTGTTACTATGGAATGATAGTAACCGTGTAGTAATGCTACGAGAATGGGTCACGGTTACTATGAAATCATGGTAACCGTGATCCAGAACATCCTTTTTGGTCCGGACTAAAAATTTAGGCACCTCACGGTTGCTATGATATTCATGGTACCTGTGAGCCCTAAACCGCCTTGAGATCGATTTCCAGTCTCGAGTTCTATGCCATATTTTTTAACCTGTAAAACAACATTTTCAATCAAAGTGTCCTTCAACAAAGTTGTAGGCCTATGTTTCTAGTTTTCAAAACATCAAAAATCATCTCAACAGGGCTTGTAAATCTTTAGATATCCAAGAAAAACCACAGACTGTTCATAAGGGCACATTCACAACCATAGTCAGAATTCAATTCCGATTTTCACTATCATGAAGTGAAAATCAGATTCTGGTCTCTTCTAACAAAATCAAGGTTTACAAGTCTAGTTTCTATAACAATTGGAATTTCATCATTTGGGCAACTATAACTCAAGATATGAGCAAAAGTACACAGACTAGTCAAATGATCTTTAAGACATATTTCATGTTTTTAACCAAATCATGCAAATTATCAACTCTAATCCACTTCTAAGCTTATAATCATCCACAAAACACATGAGAGAGGCACTCAAGATCTCTCTCATAACAACTCATAAAAGTTTACACACATATAAAACCCTAAGTTCCCATACCTTGTTTGAGCTTCCTCTTCTTCAACCTTGAAGAGTTTCCTTTCCTTTACCTTTGCTTGCTTCTCCTTCTATAAACATAAGACACCTCTATTAAAAACCAGCAAGCTAATCTATGAATCATACACATCAAAGAATAAGAGTGTTACCTTAAACTCAAAAAACCAAGTAAATCTTTCTCTTTTTCCTTATCCCAATTCAAAGAAATCTAGAGAGAGAGAAGATGAGAGAGAGGAGAGTGGAGAGAAGATGAAAATGGTGAATGAATCCCCTTGGTTGCCGGCTCTCCCCATTAAAATATCCCTCTCTCCTAACTTCTAATTGGCCCAAGTGTTGCATAGATACAAAAGTTACTAATTGATCCTTTAACTTTCCTTTATTTCTATTTTTACCCCAAATCTTTCCCTTTAGTTATGCAATTGGGTCCTTCTATACACAATTATACTTAATTAAACATAAACAATAATAATTAATTGGTGATAATTCTTCTAGGGTATACTGAGGGGTATTATAACTCTCTCCCCCTAAAAGAATTTCGTCCTCGAAATTCATACCTGTATTGAAAAGCTGTGGGTACTGAGCCCGCATAACTTCTTCAGGTTCCCATGTCGCTTCTTGCACACCATGGTGTTGCCATAATACTTTGACTAGGGGAATCTCTTTGTTCCTCAACTATTTAACTTCCTTGGCCAGGATCTATTTAGGCTCTTCATCATACGTATAATCAGATCTGACACTGATATCTTGCACTGGTATGATGTGTGACTCATCAGATCGATATCGCCGGAGCATAGAAACATGAAAGACATTATGCAATTTTATTAGTTCACTAGGAAGGTCCAATCGATATGCTACCGGTCCAATCCGTTCCAAAATTCTATAAGGACCTATAAACCGGGGGCTAAGCTTTCCTTTCTTTCCAAACCGTAATACTTTTCTCCATGGGGACACCTTTAAGAACACTTTATCGCCAACTTGATATTCAATATCCTTCCTTTTTAAGTTTGCATAAGATTTTTGTCTATCACTGGCTTCTTTCAATCTTTGTTTAACCAGTTGAATCTTTTCTTCAGTATCCTTAATAATAGCAGGACTTGTCAACTTGCTTTCAGCTAACTCTGTCCAACAGAAAGGAGTTTTACATTTCCGACCATAGAGTGCTGCATAGGGTGGCATACCAATACTATTTTGGTAGCCATTGTTGTATACAAACTCCATCAAAGTAACATATTTATCCCAGCTTCCTGGAAAATCCAAAACACAGCTTCTTAACATATCTTTTAGTACTTGTATAACCCTTTCTGACTGTCCATCGGTCTGAGGATGAAAGGCAGTACTAAGGAGAAGCTTTGTGCCTAAAGCTTGTTGTAGACTTTTCCAAAATTTGGAAGTAAACCTCGGATCCCGATCCTAAACAATTGAGATTGGCACTCCATGCAATCTAATAATTTGATCTATGTATAATTCAGCCAATTTATCCATTGAATAGTTGGTTCGAACTGGTATAAAGTGAGCCACCTTTGTCAATCTGTCTACTATGACCCATACTGCATCATGCTTCCTTTGAGTAGTGGGCAAACCTGTAATAAAATCCATAGTGACATTGTCCCACTTCCATTGAGAAATGGGAAGAGGATTCAATAATCCCGAAGGAAGTTAATGCTCTGCTTTTACTTGTTGACATATTAGGCACTTGGAGACATACTCAGTTACATCTCTTTTCATTCCTGGCCACCAGTAGAACTGTTTCAAATCTCTATACATTTTGTTGCCACCAGGATGCATGGTGAATACTGTACTATGGGCTTCGTGCAATAAAGCCTCCTTTAGTTCTTTAACATCTGGCACACACAGACGATTCCGATAGTAAAGACCACCATCACTTCCAACAGAATATTCTATCGGACCTCCTGAACGAACTGATTGAACCAATTGTTGTAACTTTACATCATTTGCCTGTGCATCTATCACTGTTTGTCTTAGGCTAGGACGAGCTCGTAATTGAGCTAACAAAGCTCCATCGGACGAAAACTTCCATTTACAATCTTGTAATAATAAAGTTGCCATCATTTTCCGACTCAAAGCATCAGCTACTACATTTGCTTTTCCTGGGTGGTAGTCGACTATACAGTCATAGTCCTTAAACAATTCTAGCCATCTGCGCTGTCTTAAATTAAGATCTCGCTGCGTAAGCAAATATTTAAGACTCTTGTGATCCATAAAGATTCTGCATTTCTCACCATAAAGGTAATGTCGCCAAATCTTCAAAGCAAATACAACTGCGGCCAACTCTAAATCATGAGTCGGATAATTCTGTTCATGAGGTTTTAACTGCCTTGAAGCATAAGCTATTACTTTACCTTCTTGCATCAACACACAACCCAATCCATTTCTCGATCCATCACTATACATAGCATATTCCTTACCCGCTACTGGTTGGATAAGAACTGGAGCTCGAGTTAGCATCTCTTTTAACTGGTCAAAACTGGCTTGGCAATGATTTGTCCACTCGAATTTAGCTTCTTTCCGTAACAACTTAGTGAGTGGAGAGGCAGTAACTGAAAAACCTTTCACAAACCGTCTATAATAGCCGGTTATGCCCAAGAAACTTCGGACTTCTGGTACATTTCTAGGCGGTTTCCAATTTACTATTGCCTCAATCTTTTTAGGGTCCACCCTGATGCCTTCAGAAGACACCACATGTCCAAGAAAGGAAACTTCTTTAAGCCAGAATTCACACTTGCTTAGCTTTGCATACAACTGTTGTTCTCTCAAGGTTTGCAGTACTATTCTCAAATGTTCTTCATGTTTCGCTTCATCACGAGAATAAACCAAAATGTCATCTATAAACACCACAACAAACTTATCTAAATAGGGTCTGAACACCCTATTCATCAGATCCATGAAGGCTGCCGGTGCATTAGTCAACCCGAAAGGCATTACTAAGAATTCGTAATGTCCATATCGAGTCCTAAATGTAGTCTTCTGAACATCCATATCTTTAACTCGAAGTTGATAATATCTCGACCTCAAATCAATTTTAGAAAATACTCCTGTACCCCGTAACTGATCAAAGAGATCCTCAATCCGAGGTAAAGGATATTTGTTCTTTACAGTCACCTTATTAAGCTGCTTGTAATCTATACACATTCTTAAAGTGCCATCCTTCTTTTTGACAAACAGCACTGGTGCACCCCAAGGTGACACACTAGGCTTGATAAAGCCTTTATCTAACAACTCTTATAACTGGACCTTTAACTCCTTTAATTCTGTTGGTGCCATTCTATAGGGTGCTCTGGAGATAGGAGCTGTACCAGGTAAAACCTCAATCGATAACCTAACTTCTCTCTCCGGTGGCAAACCCGGAAGTTCCTCGGGAAAAACATCAGAAAATTCATTAATTACCGGAATATCTTGAAGATTGACTGTTTCCCTTTTTGAGTCAAGAACCAAAGCCAGGTATGCTTCACATCCTTTTCTAAGAAATCTTTTCGCTTTCATAGCAGAGATAACATTGGTTAAGGGTTTATATTTATTGCCCTGAATCAATGTCTCAACTCCCCCATCTTTCTTAACAATTACTGTTTTAGCTTTACAATTCACTATGGCCTGATATTTAGATAATCAGTCCATACCCAGGATTACATCGAATTCATGAAAAGGTAACACAATTAGATCAGCTGGGAACTCTCTCTCTTGAATTCTAATTGGGCAATTTCTATAAACTTTATTAACATGTATACTATGGCCTAAAGGACTAATCACACATATATCATAGTTCAAATGGTCAACAATAGATACATTGCTACCTAGCTCCCCATTACAAATATACGAATGTGTAGATCCTGGGTCTATAAGCACATGCACATCAGTATCAAAGAGGAAAAATGTACCAGCTATAACCTCAGGAGCATCAGCATCTTCTCGACCTTTCATCGCATAAGCTCTAATAGGAGGTGTCAGAGTAAATGGTCCATCCACCATCTCGGATACATTCCTGGACTGGGCTCTAAACTGGCCCGATCCACTTCTACCTCTACCCTGACCTCTGCTTGAAGAAGGTGCATGAGAAGCTCCTCGGTTACTCTGTTGACTAGAGGCTTGCTCTTGAGTCAGAGGACAATTGACCATAAAATGCTCCGTTCTTCCACATCTGAAGCAACCACCTGTGAGCATCCTACAAGTGCCCCAATGTTGCCTAAGGCAGTAGGTACACTCTGGAGCTTGTCCTCTACCCTGTCCCGATGCAGCACCTCTACTGGATCTTCCTGAATTAAAAGTCCCCTGTTGTCTACCTCTAACTACAGGGCGAGTTCCAGATTCTGTAGATTGTTCTCTTTGTGTTGCTCTTGTTCTTCTCCCCGAGGAGGAACCACCCCGAGAAAAACTTCTCCTTCTTTGCTCTCTTTCTCTTTTCACATTCTCTTCTTTTTTAACTCGAATAGCTACTTGTACTAACTGATGATAATCTACAGGATGTAAAGAAATAGGGCCTATCAGATGCTCCCGAATATGATCATTTAATCCCTCTTGAAACTGGCGACACTGGAAAGTCCCAGTTAACATAGGCCTCGGTGCATATTTACTCAAGCGACTGAATTCTGCTTCGTACTCAGCCACTGACATACCTCTTTGCCTTAGATTCAAAAACTGTTTTAGCTTCTCATCTTTATATGCTTCTATTACATATCTCTTTTTGAATTCAGCAACAAAGAAGTCCCATGTGAGAATATTAGGTAGCTGAGGTTGGGTCTGGACTAGCTTCCACCAGTCATAAGCTGCTCCTTGAAGCAAGGACACAGCACAAGCTACCTTCTGATTGGCTGGACACTGAATTTCTGTGAATACTCGTTCCAATCTTTCAAGCCATAACTTGGCTTTCTCAGACTCTTCCCACGTAGAGCCTAGAAATTCTTCTGCACCATGCTTCCTGAGTTTAAAAATAGGAGCTTTGGGCGCAGTCATTCTTTGTAAAATTTGAGCCATGTCTTGGAAAATTTTTAACAATGCTTCCCCAGCATTAGCAGCAGCTGCACCGCCTCTCGTGGAAGTGGAGGATTTGGGCTGAGAAGGATTTGATTGACCCGGTAAATTGCTCTCAGCCGACTCATCTACTCCATCATGATAACCTTCCATTTCGAACTATATTAAGAAACACAAGGACAACCACAATCAGCCAACATCAACAAAAATTCTATGTCTATGACCCTTGAAATTGCCTATTGGCCAGAACCGCCTAAGCCAAGGCGCTCTGATACCAAAGATGTAATGACTATACTTGATAACCCTAATTACTGTTACTAATTACATTTATCAATTCCATTAGTCCTGTCAGTTCATTATGAATTATCTGTTATCCACATATATATATGAGCATACATATAATCATACTATATCAATTATGACGGATTTGAGTCTATACTTTATCGTACTAGACAAAATCATATACATAAACTTAATAATTACATGCCTTTACATACAAATTTATTTTTAACTACCCCAAAAGACACAAAATAAGTTTCATACTTCAAATCACTCCTCCTAATCCAATGTTGGCTTTGAAGATTGTAGGCTTTGTCCCAGACCAATCGTTCTATCCTGCGAACCTACATGGATAAACACCCGTGCTAAGCTATAAAGCTTAGTGGGGAACAACTAATATATGTATATATATTGATAACCACTCATAACGATTATCCACAAGCATGCAATTGTAGTATACATGAATAATATATAGACTATTGTTGTAAAGAAATCATGAACAATAGAAGAATTGTTAATTCAATGGATCATTTAATGTAAATTATTAACTGTGCACATATTTCATTTATCTTATTCATTTGCCTGCTCAATTTCCTGTGGGAGTGGATAACGGGTAATATGGATACCAAAAGGTATCAAATCTGTGAATACCCAAAGGTATTAAATCTGTGGATCCATTGGGTCAGAACTATGGTCTCATATAGAGATAAACTGTGGACTCATAAGAGTCAGACTATAGCAGCTGCAACTATAACCCTATAGGCATGCCTATCTATCCACAACCAAGTCTTTAAGTGCAGGCTTAATTCCATTACATTTCACATCTTATGAACTTTATATTGACACATTCCACTATAACATTAATGAATGTAACAAACTTTAATATCATACCAGGCTATCTCAAGGTAGAGAAACAATCACATATTATCATTGTAAAGAAGTAACTCATATACTTTCTATTTTAAGGTAATGGAACTTACCTTTCAATTAGATAGAAACTTTAAGAGAGTTTCTTGCTGTAAATTATAACTTAGGATGACTTATAAGCTTGAAAAGAGATTAGACAAGTCTATATTTCAAAAGGAATCAAAGAACATATAGTTTTCAAAATACAGGGGAGTTCACGGTTACTACCAATTCCTGGTAACCGTGATCCATGACTTGCAATAAGGGTCACGGTTACCACCACTTTCTTAGTAACCGTGAGCCATGAGGCCTTTTGATTCTAGACTAAATTCGAACTACCTCACGGTTACCAACACTATAGTAGTAACCGTGAAGTAGGGTTTTGTACTCGGGTCACAGTTACTAGGAATTCCTTAGTAACCATGAGATAGCATAGATTTTGCTTCTGGACCAAAAGTTCATTACCTCACTGTTACTATGGAATGATAGTAACCGTGTAGTAATGCTACGAGAATGGGTCACGGTTACTATGGAATCATGGTAACCGTGATCCAGAACATCCTTTTTGGTCCAGACTAAAAATTTAGGTACCTCACGGTTACTATGATATTCATGGTACCTGTGAGTCCTAAACCGCCTTGAGACCGATTTCCAGTCTCGAGTTCTATGCCATTTTTTTTAACCTGAAAAACAACATTTTCAATCAAAGTGGCCTTCAACAAAGTTGTAGGCCTATGTTTTTAGTTTTCAAAACATCAAAAATCATCTCAACAGGGCTTGTAAATCTTTAGATATCCAAGAAAAACCACATACTGTTCATAAGGGCACATTCACAACCATAGTCAGAATTCAATTCCGATTTTCACTATCATGAATTGAAAATCAGATTCTGGTCTCTTCTAACAAAATTAAGGTTTACAAGTCTAGTTTCTGTACCAATTGGAATTTCATCATTTGGGCAACTATAGCTCAAGATATGAGCAAAAGTACACAGACTAGTCAAATGATCTTTAAGACATATTTCATGTTTTTAACCAAATCATGCAAATTATCAACTCTAATCCACTTCCAAGCTTATAATCATCCACAAAACACATGAGAGAGGCACTCAAGATCTCTCTCATAACAACTCATAAAAGTTTACACACATATAAAACCCTAAGTTCCTATACCTTGTTTGAGCTTCCTCTTCTTCAACCTTGAAGAGTTTCCTTTCCTTTACCTTTGCTTGCTTCTCCTTTTATAAACATAAGACACCTCTATGAAAAACCAGCAAGCTAATCTATGAATCATACACATCAAAGAATAAGAGTGTTACCTTAAACTCAAAAAACCAAGTAAATCTTTCTCTTTTTCCTTATCCTAATTCAAAGAAATCTAGAGAGAGAGAGAAAATGAGAGAGAGGAGAGTGGAGAGGAGATGAAAATGGTGAATGAATCCCCTTGGTGGCCTGCTCTCCCCATCAAAATATCCCTTTCTCCTAACTTCTAATTGGCCCAAGTGTTGCATAGATACAAAAGTTACTAATTGATCCTTTAACTTTCCTTTATTTCTATTTTTACCCCAAATCTTTCCCTTTAGTTATGCAATTGGGTCCTTATATACATAATTATACTTAATTAAATATAAACAATAATAATTAATTGGTGATAATTCTTCTAGGGTATACTGAGGGGTATTACACATATCATAAGAAATTAATAAATACTACATGAATACATGACAAACATAAAACATACAAGAAAAAGACAAAAAAAAACTTCTATAAACGCCCAAAAAAGGTTAGGGATGGCCTAAGGAAAAGTGAGGGACGGCCTAAGAGAAGCTAGGGAGGGGACGAAAGGATGGGCTGGTGATGTCCCACCCGTGGAATGATGGGTGGCCGTCTGTCGTCCCTAGACAGAAAGGAAAATGCAAAAAAAAGCCAAAATGCAAGGAAATCATGCAAAGTAGATTTCTAACCTTAAATATGCAATATTTAAATATCAAATCATGTTAAAACATGTCAAAAATACATAATTATACATTAACTATATTAAAATCACAAAATTATAAAATATACAAATAGAGTAAAAAGCTTTACATCCACAACAATGGAGGAATCTCAATGAACCTATCATGCCTCTAGCATTTTAGATGAATTAGAAACGAATCATACTTCGATAAAATATGCATATTATTCAACTACAGCAATTAAAATGAATTAAATCAATGCTAAATAATCATGTGAACATATGAATAAAATTGTAGAGAGAGAAAGTAAGAATGAGCCTAGAATATTATCCTCAGAAGATATTCTAACTCTATGAATTTTGTTGTCCATATCTCTACTCTGAATTTTGCTCATTGATTCTCAAAAGAAGATATGAAATTCGTTTTGAATGAGTATGTGTTTGACAAAGATTTGTTAGAGTAAAATACCTTAGAGATAGAAAGAAATTAATTGTTCTTCTTCTCTAAAGGTGGCTCTCCAAAGTAATGATTCCTCCTTAAAAAACCCTAGATTTGAGTTTTTATACTTAAGGGAGAGTTTGAGTCTAATTCAAACTCAAATCTCCTTAAATCTGGAGATAAAATCCTCAAAATCTGGCCTCTATCTTAAGATATCAACTTCCCTTTTTGAAAACTCAGGAAAACATGGAAAAATATAGATTTTGAGCTAAGGACGGGCATCCCTCAATGAGAGGCAGTTGTCTCTCATCATTGAACCCAGATTTTTCCCAAAATACCTTTAGTTTAGACTCACAGGGGAGAGGGGCCCACAGAAGGGCACCCTTCAAGTGACAGACGGTCATCTATCACTACTAGAAGTCCAAATCAAAGGTTTTTATGCATATTTTGATAAAACACTTGAAATATTTGAAAACATTTAGAAAATCATGAAAAATCTTTAAGAGAAAATGAGAAATCCATGATCGGAGCTTTGAGATCCAAACCTGTTGTCAGCAATATGTTATTTCCTCATTAACGAGTAACTCTGATCTAGATTGCCTCAAGTCATGGTGTCTACACTTACAATAGGTGAGAAAGTCTCCTTATAGTCAATCCCTTCTTGTTGCGTAAACCCCTTTGCGACTAGTCGAGCTTTATATCTTTCGATGCTTCCATCAGCTTTTCGTTTTACCTTGAGAATCAACTTATTCCCAATTGGTTTGCGTCCTTTAGATAGATAAACTAGTTCCCAAACATGGTTCAATCTTATAAATGCCATTTCTTCTTCTATTGCCTTAATCCATTTATCTTTAGCTGGACATGAAAGAGATTCTTGAATATTTTTAAGCTCTTCTTCATCTTGTGGGGTCACTAAAAGGGCTTCGTTCGAGCCTTCGATCTCAAATTATCAACGTGCAACACTTTTCCTTTTAGATTTTTGTCTTTTCGATTCTTGATAAATATATCTTATATATTCATCATAGTTCGGAATGTTCCTACTAGGATTGAGATCTATGCTCCCACTAGAGCTAGGGATACTCCCATTCAAGTAAGGATCCTGAATTTTCATGCTTCAATTGGATTTAGAAATACTCTTACTGGAGTAAAGATCCCAAACATCCGGATCATTGAGCTCTAAGTCTCAACTCAATTATCATACAATTACTTTACTCATAAAATATTGCATACAATTAGCAATTAACAATTAAATAAACATATTTATAATAAAAGTTAAATGCCAATATAATATCCAAAAGATAAATAAACTCATTTATTTAATCAATCATTAAACATCCAACAATCTTGAAAAGGAAACATTTAAAATAAGACACACTTGTCTTAAAATGATGATAATATGAAATATAAATCCTATCTTAAAAATCCACTAATCAATAATAAATAAATATGACACTCATGTCAACTACTCATGGAGACTAGTACGTCTCAGAACTAGCCTTGTAACTGAACTCAATCCTATATAACCGATAAGGAATACTATGAACTCAATCATATAACCATGGACGATACACAATGTGTTCACTCCTAAGCACCATATCTGATTTAGTGTTGTTTTTCAACACTCTTCTCTTGGATACCTTGAGTGAAAAATGGATAATTGATCTTCTATAATTTTCATTTTCTAAATTTCATGCATCCACCATCAAGTTTCTCAGATCTGAATGGTGACCAAAAGAGTTCTTCACCACTTTAATTAAGATCCTGTCATCATATCCTCTATTCAGGCCACCTATCCAAATGCACTCTTGTATATGTTCATACATGTATATTATGAGATGCACTATTGCATATATATCATCAGTTTGAGCCTTCTTGTTTATATTCATATTGCTAACCTTTTGCACTTTTGCATTGATTTCGGCAATGCCCTGAGGAGTCCGTGAAAAATAAGAAGTCCTTATCATCACCATTTCTGTTACACATAACAGAAAATAAATAGTATGTACACTCATATACAAACATAAATGAATGAAACTCATTTTAATGAAATAAAAGGACAAATCTATATAATACAATTTTCAAACAAATTTGAAAATTCAAGAAGGCAGAATATATAAAAAATAATTTCATCAATTTTTATAATAATTTTTATTTAGAAAAGATCCAAAAATTATTTTATAGTCCTTGAAATTTTCAAAAAATAAAAAAATTGAAAAAATCAGTTTTAAAAAAATTGAGCTGATTTAGTGGTTGGAGGAGGGCTTACGTGCCAGCGAGGGTGGGCCTCACATGTCCCATGCGCAACAAGCACTCCACGCGCCAACTAAGGCGTAGAGCCACATGGCGTGACCCCCCCATTAGCCAAGTGTCGCCACATCAGACCCCTGTCTGACACGTGGTTGCCACCATAGTTATTAAAATCGAACCGAATTGATCGGTTGAATCGTGAACCAGCAGGCCAGTCGGTTGGTTCAACAACTAAAAACCGAATTGAAAAAAACCGAATTGAACTAAAAAATCGAAGAAAACCGAATTTTTTACTAAAAAGTGTAAAACATTATTTTTTTTTATATTTTCACCCACCCACCCAGATATATATATATATATATATATATATATATATATATATATATATATATATATTGTCATTATTTATTTATTTGAAAAAATTAGTATTTTAAATTTTAAGTATATCACTTAATAATTTAATATACTTATTATATTTTTGATTTATTGTAATCAAATATATATATATATATATATATATATATATTGTCATTATTTATTTGAAAAAATTAGTATTTTAAATTTTAAGTATATCACTTAATAATTTAATATACTTATTATATTTTTGATTCATTGTAATCAAAAAATAAATATATATATATATATATATATATTAAATTTTTATTATTTATTTATTTGAAAAAAATAGTATTTTAAATTCGAAATATGTCACTTAATAATTTAATATACTTATTATCTATTTGGATCATTGTAATAATATATTAAATTATTAAGTAATATCTTTAGAATTTAAAATACTAATTTTTTTTAAATATATAAATAATGAAAATTTAAAATATACATACATATATATATATATATATATATATATATATATATATATATATATATATATATATATATATATATATATATGTATTAAATTTTTATTATTTATTTATTTGAAAAATTAGTATTTTAAATTCTAAAAATGTCACTTAATAATTTAATATACTTATTATCTATTTGAATTTATTATAATTAAATATAATTATACTCATATATGCAAGGTTAATATTTTTTGTGTTTACTTTATTAGTACTCCATCTAAACATG
The DNA here is from genome assembly GCA_037975025.1 of Excoecaria agallocha. Lineage (NCBI taxonomy): Eukaryota > Viridiplantae > Streptophyta > Magnoliopsida > Malpighiales > Euphorbiaceae > Excoecaria > Excoecaria agallocha. Next base: position 13,410,311 of record CM075816.1, on the reverse strand, counting down.
AAATTATTTTCATGATATGATTGTATTTTTATGTTTCTAACATATGATATTCAAAAATCAATAATTAATCACTTGTAATAATAAAATTAAAATTATATTTTGTAACTTATTATTAGAATATTTGTAATATATATTTAATGTTTTATGAATATTTTTTAATTTTTATACAATAGTATTTAAAAAATTATAATATTTTAAAAATAGAAAAAAATTCGGTTGAACCGATCGAACCACAAACCCCAGCCTTATCGGTTTTTTATCCAGTTCGATTTTAATAACATTGGTTGCCACTCATTGGCCCACGTGGCATTCAGTGGACTAATAAGTACCACGTGACATGACCATAATCTGCCACATAGTAGCCAACCATTGGCCCACGTGGCAAATGGATGGACTCACATATGCCACGTGGTATGGCCATAGTCTGCCATATGGGGGACCTTAACTGGACCACGTGTCAACTCTGATACGTAAGCTTGACATGTGGCAACACCACAATGTGCCACGTGTCAGCCCCAATTAGTCCACATGTCATGACTCTCTGACATATGGTGACATATGGCACCACCACAATAGTCCACATGTCATCACCCCATTGACCCATTTGTCAAAAAGGCAAATTATAGTGACACGTGGCAAAATCATAGTGGTCTACGTGTCGTGCCTTCATTGGGCCACATGGCAGAATGACTTATCATTCTGTCAGTGGCCAGCATGTGAAGGACACATGCCTTTAGGCATGTGCCCTGTGCAGGTGGTGCGTGCTTGCGACATGTTGGGCTAGAGGCCAATTTCGACGATCAAACTTCGGCCGGTGGGGGATTTTTGGGATCCAAGAACATGATGGTGAGGTCAAAATTCAGAAATACCAATTTTCAATTTATGATTATCGACTTTTCGAATAATTTTCAGTGTACACATACACACAAAAAATTATTTTGAAAATAGCATGAAAAACACATAAAAATTAAAAATTTAGGTGTTTATGCTCCCTATTCAGATCTACCAAATTACATATAATTTATAGATCTAAAATCATAACATGCCAGAATGCAAAAATCGAGGCTCTGATATCAATGTTAGCATTTATACACCTAAAAAAACATAAATCTAATAACATGAGTAAACATATTTACCTCTTGTAGCGTATAATCTTTTGACACGAGCGGAAGCAAGAGATCTTTACTTTCACTTTACTGGCACTGGCTTTCGAGTACGAGCACGCATGTCGAGAAGAAAGCGACTAATTTACAGTTTAAATGCCCTTTGAAAAGATATTGAAAAAGATGAATGGAGAATAATATTTGCTTAGAGAGTGTATAGAGTTTAACCTCACTTAGATTTTTCTGAACATGTGTATATAGAGGTTGTTGAGAGTTAAAATCTTAATTTAACTCTTATTCTTATTTTAATTAGAAATTAATTATTCTAAATTAAATAAAATAATTATTGTAAAGTTATGTGCTTACCAAAACTCTATCAAAACTTTAAAAAAAATTCTTTGCAATTAATTTAAGGATATCAAAACTATATTTAATTGTAATTTTTTTAGGAGGGCTTTCCTTTTCAGGGTGAGAATGCGGAACATAAGTTGTTGCTTTTGGAATGGGTTGGTGTAGACCTTACTTTTTCTTAGTGGTTTTCTCGTTTATCCGGGTATCTACGGAAGTAGATGAATCTAATTCTTCTAAAGTTGGCCAAAAGATGCTAATTCTTCAATTATTATTATTACATGTAATATACAAAATGTATTCAAAATTTGTGAGATTTTGTCAATTCAGCTTCTGAATTTTTCAGAAGCTCAATTTGACATTTCAACTTATATAAATTTCCTAATTAATAAATACTTTTATATGCTAATTTAAATTACTAAAATTTAGCATGAAAACTACGATTTATTCACCTACATTTTACGTGTGTAAAATGATATAACTAAAATTTTATCTACATTTTTTTCTTTGTTTTCCCGTAGTACAATTTTACTATTAGAAAGATATTTTATTAAATTGAATTACATGATCATGTTATGTACTTAAAGGAAAGTGAATAAATTATAGTGTTAATAAAAATTTTTGTCAATCCAATACGAAATGTGTTTATTAGTTAAATTACAAATTTAAGTGTCAAAATGAAATTTGAAAACATGAAGGAGTCGGGTTGGTAATATTTGACAAGCTCAAGTGTTTTTTTACATTAACCCCTAGTAACAGTGATAATAATCCGCTAGGCTGAATCCCACTTGGACAATACAAAGTTGTAGCATCTGCATAAATTTTCTACAAAATTGCATGTCTCGATTGGCCACCAATAACGGAGGGTTTTTTTTTTTTTTTAATCTGGTGTTTTTTAATTTATTTCAAAATTTGAAGTTAAAGTAAAAATAATTAAAAATTTGAGGTATCAGAAATTTGTACAGGATATGCTGATTTTGGTCCGAGTAGAGCCCGTTTTTTGTACTTGGAGTATTAGAAACCGGCATAGGGTGTACCGGTTTCTGCTTCTGATAGAAACCAGTACACCCTATGCTGGTTTTTTACAATAAAATTATTTTTTAAATAAGTCGTCAGTATTTTTTTTCAATAAAATTATTTAAATTAAGAAGGAACGATGGACTTTTAGTTTCAATTACTGAACGTGCTCGAGCTAACCTAATTATAGGCTTTTATTATTTAAAAAAATTAATAATAGATAATTTCAAGACTGATAACTGAAAGGTGAGCTTGCTGATCCAAGCAAAATATGTCATAATTTTCATCTCTTAATTAGGGAACATGTCCAAATCCACATAATTGTATCACTAGGCCCTAAATTAAATCACCATTGTGTTTTCTTCCACTTAAGCCCAAAATTTGATAAAGATTGATGCACTCCCTACATGTAACTATCAATTATAATAAAAAAAATTGTAAAATTGCTTTTAGCCTAAACTTACCCAAACTATTCAATTAAGCCCCTCGGCTGAATTTTTGCTCAATCGTTAAACCTCTCTTCTCATTCTACCAAGTACAGGTAGCATGCACGGGATTAATTCTCGCTTACTCGTATTTCCCGTCTCTTGTTTTTTATTCCGTTCACAGTTAAAAAGTCGTACAAAAGGCAAATTCACTTCAATTGTTTCAAGCGAGTGCTTGATTTGGCTGTTGGAATAGCTATCTGTATATGTTTGGTTAATTTTTTGAAACATGCGCTATTTACCATTCAAACAATTGTATTTTTTTTAAATCATTTTAGATATTTTTTCAGAATTTATTACTAATTTATTTAATACATAAAAAATGAATTATCACTATTTATAAAATATCTTTGTAAAATTACATAAAATTTTCATTACTATTAATAAATTACCCGTTACTATTAATATTTTTTTTAAATTATCCATTATTATTTATCCTTTTCATTTATTGATTAATATTTGTATTAGCATATGGTAATTGTTTCATGCATTTATTAATATTTACATTTATTGATTAATATTTTTGATACTAGTTCGAATTTACTAGACTGTTATCGGGTCCGACTTGATTATGAGTTCTCCAAAGGTACCTGAAAATAATGAAATCCTGGCAGATATTTGGCGGGTGACACTCCGACGGTCAAGTTAGAAAACGGTAAAGAGTATATTTTTTAGTAGAAGAGGCTAAGAGAGAGAAATACATGACAATTATGGCTATTTATAAGGAGTAACTTCCTATTCTTGCTAGGAGTCTTGACAATCCTAGGAGTCCTATTAGAGAAAGAGTTCCGCCAAAATAAGAAGTCAAGCTGAGTTCTTTACCCGAATAGAAGGACTTATCAAGACGCCGACTTTCGGATTTGTCTATATGGATTTTGGATAACCCAAATAGCTAGAAAATCGAGCTATGGACCCAGATTTGAAACACAGTCCGGTTATCATAAGTCCCCCTGCCCCCCAAGGTGAGAGATATTTATGTCGAAGGAGAACCGAACACATGCTCGGAGTTAGGCAACTCTGTCGATTGAACAAAATGAAGTAGCCTTTCGGACTTTGTGCTAATAATAATCATAGGAAAATGTCTCCTCGATCTCTGTAATGAAAGTAATGCTCATAATGGCACCTCCTCGAGTCCCGCATAACAACTACCAACATAATCAATTTCACGCCCATTGAGGATTGAACCACATACTCATTTCGCATCCAATGGCTCATTTTTCTTATAAATACCCTCTACACTTCTCCATTTCCACCTTTTTTGCTCTGTCTTCTTCTTGCATCATTTCTCCATTTTTCCTTCTCCAGTCTATCGGCACTTTTCTTTCTCAAATCCTCTTTCGATTCTTTCAATTGCCATCGCAGGTCAGTACCTTACCTCTCTTCCCTTTCATTTTATCTTTTCCTATTTATTTAAGTTCCAAAATGAGTGGGTCGATAGGGTTTAGTGAGATTAGGAATCCAGATGGTCTATTGGACAATAGCACACCGAGCACATCTGCTTACAGCTCGTCCCAAAATACACGCGAATTAATAGAGAGTGCCCCTTTAAACACTCCAACCAGTGAAACCCCTAAGTTTAGCCATCTTAAACCTAGGAGACCACCGAGGTCTAATCCCCGAGTTCCCAATATCAACTCGTTGATACATGTTTTCAAGCTTCTCAATCTAAGAGTTAGGGTAGGGATATCCAACCAGTATAAACTTCTAGCTCCTAGCTCCCATATTACTACTAACTTTAAATTAAAAGAAATTAGTACTTTACAAGGCTGATGTCCAAGCTGGGGCCACTCTCCCATTAACCTACTTTGAAATTTCCTTCTTAAAGTACTATGACCTTATCGTAAGCTAATTGCATCCTAATGCTTGGCTTACCCTAACTACCTTGTAAATATGGACTTTGGAGAAAGACCTAACTATCCGCTTATCTAAGGCGACGCATGTTATCGAACTTTGGAACATGACCGAAAACCACTGCTATATGTAAGCTCGAGCAGGGTATGGCATCTTTTTAGGGAAGTTGGACTCCCAAAAAAATTAAAAATTTTGATTTTTTATCATCGAGGGCGAGCTTGACTTTCCTGTTTGGAATTTTAGGGCATATTCATCAATAGGAATGATTAACATCTATTATTGACCCAAGATGAGGAAAAAAAAACCTAGATGGTTAGAGGGAGCTCGCCCTCAGAAAGATCAATATCTATGATTTCTTGGATCCCAAGTTATCTCTCGAGCCCCCCAGTGAGATACAAGGTACATTTTTCTATTTCTTTTACAATAGAAGCCTAATTTTTCTCATTGTATTATTGTTTTGTAGTTATGAAGAGAGCGAAAAAGTCATCTTGTAGCGGGAAGTTCAAAGCTAAGAAGGCCAAAACCAGGGAGATTTCCAGGCAGACAAGCACGGCGCCTACCCATGGTCAGACTATAATATCTAAATAAACAGCTAGTGTAGCATCGACGTCGGCTACTAGTCATGTTCCTGCTGCTGACCCCCTTCCAAGTGACAATGCTTTCCTCCCTTAAAGCAACAATCCTTCCACCACAATAACCATCTCAGATACATCCCTGACTTCTTTGATATGCATTTTGCCACTAGTGGCCTAACCTTTAATAATGCTACCTGGGTCCTCGTCTGATCGCACTCATGTAGAGAAATCAACTGCCCCTCCAGGCTGGAGCGAAAAAGTCACAAAAACAATTGAGGAGGTTCAGGGTATGTGGTTACAGAACCCCTCTGCTCACAACTCTTTCGATATGAAATTTAATAGCTTTTTCTCACTACTCACTTGCAAACCAAACGAGGTCTCGTCCTTCATAAACTTGAAAGTGGACCACTTTATGCTGTTATAAAAAGACATCAAGTGGAGGTACTATTTTTGTTATGGCTACTAGTTTCCTCTTTCATACACTAACACATTTTTCAAGTAGAGTGCGATCCTGTCTAATGCGGTGATAAATAAGATGAGTAGGCTGCTAAGCCTTATGAGGGAAGAGAAGAGGTTATCTATCGATCTTGATGGGAGATTGAAAGAGGCCCAACAAGTGGCTGACAGTTTGAAAAACTATGTTTCTACTATCAAGGCCAATTCAAAAGAAGTAGAGATGGCAAATCAAAAGGTGGCCGAAGAGGCTGCTAATAAGTTAGCCGAGGCCGAGGCCTCTCTTGTAAAGGCAAAAGAGGAGCTCTAAGTTTCACTCAGAGAGCTTAAGAAGTGCCGAGCTAATAAAGCCAAGTTGGAAGGTGATTATGCCGAACTTCAAGGGAAGATAGCCGGCCTTGAAAAAAAGGTAGATGACCTTGCTGTAGAAAAAGCCATCTCTTACGAGAACAAGCTTATCCAAGCTGTAAAGGACAAGTTCCCTAATATGGATTTTTCCTGGATAAAGGAAGTCGAGTTTAATGAGGAGTAGTTAGGATCTCCCCCTGTTATTGTATTTCTTGAATAAGCTTTTGTAATGAACTTTTTCTTGTTAATGAGAATGCTTATTTCTTTATCATTTCCTTATTTTATTTTTCCTTATTCATTAGAATAAGTGCCAATAACGAACTAGGCATGAACAATAATAGGCCAAAAAATTCCTATGATTGAGAATTAAAGTAATAATAACCAAAATAACACTACTTTAGGCCCAAAATGCTGAGCCGAGCAATCTATATTATTAATGAGTTCACTCATGGCTTAAGCTGTTGAGCTGAGCTTATTACAAAAGATGATTGTAGTGATGTTGTCGAACTTATCTAAGTGATTATAAAAGTGCTCATGGCGAAACTGCCTCTTTGAGCTATTACAAGGATGTTCTTGGCAAAATTTTTGAGTTGAACCATAGAAAAGCTCGTGGAAAAATTGTTGGTTTAAGCTCGGATAAAGTGCTCATGGAAAAATTACTAATTTGAGTTGTGAAAGGGCTCATGGCGAAACTGCCATTTTAAGCCTAGCGACAATGCTCGTGGGAACATGGTCGATTTGAGCTAAAAGAAGGAGCTCATAACGAAACCGTCGATTTGAGCTATTAACTCCCATATATGACCTGACTATTGAGTCGTCTCCTAGTTGTAAGTTCTCGAGCCTTTCACTTTGATGGGCTGTCCAAAAATATCGATCAATAGGACCGTTACTTCTTCCATCGAGCTCGGCATCCCTAGAGCCTTGTAAGTTTACAGAGTGATGAGATTGACCGTACTACTCATGTCTACTAGAATCCACTGTACCGAAAAATCTTTGATTATTGCTTCCATAACTAGCACATCATTGTGGGGTTGCCAGATATATTTTCTATCTTTAAATGAGAATTGAATGATGTCTGTTGGGGCAGGCGGGCTGGGACCAAGGGAGAAGACCTCTTTTTCCTTTCATTTTTTTGTGTCTCCGAAATGTCATAATGCTTTCCCCCTATGATCACATGAATCACTCCTGCTGGAGCTTTCTTACTATTACTCACCTCCCTCTCCCCCCCTCCTCGGTCTAACTGCCTAGATGGAGATCGCTTGTCCTCACTTTTGCTCATTTTGACAAACTGCTTTAGCTTGCCTTTCTTGATCTTGTACTTTATTTCTCTTTTAAACTGTCTGCAATCATTGGTTTCGTGCCCTTTATCCTTGTGGAAGGCATAATAAAGACTTTGGTTCTTATTTGAATCTTCCTTTATGGGCTTTGGCTAATGCACTCGATTGTTCTTCTTCATCTAGGATAGGATTTGTGCGGGGGAGGTGTTCAACTTGGTGAGCTGCTCTTTGCTCCGGCTACCTGAGTATGACTTCAAAACTACATAAGTCTTGTTCAATTCCCTCATAGCTCGGGAATCACTCCTTCTTGAGTTTTCTCTATCCCGACCTATTCCCCGAGAGTTTTCATTATCCTCATTTATATGTTTGCTGTACTTTAGCTGCCTAGCTTTGTCCATTCGAATGTACTTATGAGATCTGTTCATCAGTTCAATAAATCGAAAGGGGGGTTTTTTGCTTAAGAAATCGCTGAAATCCTGACACCTTGTATTTTTGTCGAGCGTATTGATAGCGACCTCTAAGTTTAAATTCTGAATGTCCATAGCTACAAAATTGAATCTATCTATGTAACTCGGTAAAAATTCTCCCCTTTTTTGGACAACTTAATGTAGGTCGGCAAAGACTTTTACTGGTCAAATGGCGAACTTTGCTACAAACGTGTTAGTAAACTGCTGGAAGTTGTTTATTAAATGCTTGAATAGGTTTTTGAACCAGATCTGGGCAAACTCAGTTAAGATTAATGGAAAAACTTTACAGAGGGCGACATCTTTTATGGTGTAGATCAATATGGTGTGGTCAAACTGATCTACATGTGCTTGGCAATTTGTGCTTCCATTATATCTTGGCAAATTGGGCAATTTTATGTTCAAAAAATGAGTTAAGAGTATGGATTTAACAAGGGAAAAGCAAAAACTGCCTTGATATTGTACTGCGCTATGACGCTATTGCCACTGCATCCTTTCTTTGACAATTCTATCAAGCTCATCCCTTGTTAAGGTAAAAGTAGATGTTGTATCATTTGGTTGGGGTATGGAGTTCGGGTTTGCGGAGTTAAGGGTGGTATTTGTTTTGGTGGATTACGGTATTGGCTAAGGCATCGTTTGTGTTGCTAAGTGCAACAGCATCGCCAGCAGGGCTTGGGCAAGCTAGAGGGTAAAGCTAGGTATAGGTATTATGGGGCTTGCAGTAGGTAGGCTGGCTATGAGAAGATTTGAGGAGGCGCTAAGTGGGCTCTAGGAATTGAAAAATGGGTATGTGTGAAGGTGGTCGTATACTGTTTTGGTTGTTTTCGGTCTGGGTGTTTTCATCTTTGAAATTCATAGCTCCTTAGGGCTAGGTTTCACACTCACTGCATCAAATGATAACAGTTTGAAATTACCAAGTTGCTATCGGGTTTGACTTTGATTATGACTTCTCCAAAGGTACTTGAAAACAATGAAATATCGGCAGAGGTCTGGCTGTGGACACTTCGACGGTTAAGTTAGAAAACGGTAAATAGTATATTTTTTAGTAGAAATGGCTAACAGAGAGAAATACCTGACAATCATGGTTATTTATAAAAACTAACTTCCTATTCTTGCTAGGAGTCCTGATAGTCGTAGGAGTCCTACTAGAGAAAGAGTTATGCCAGAATAGGAAGTCAAGTTGAGTTCTTTACTCGAATAGTAGGACCTTGACCGGTGTCTAGCAAGTGTACTAGATCGGCTAGTAATATAGGAAAATAAGATTATGACCCAAAATATCGAACCCAAGGGAAACTTGTGCTTGTATGTGCTATTTCAATTTCAAAACCAATTTTGTGTGTAAAGAGAGAAGAGAAATCCCAGAAATCCCAAAGTTGTGATTATTTGAAAACAAGAATTTAAAACTAAGTTAAAACAATTGAAAAAGCTAAAGTAAGTAAGAGATCTTTTGAAAGCAAGTAAATTGAATGAGTTAAAAATCAATGATAAAGATAACTTTCACTAAAGGACTATCCACCTTAACTAATATTGCTATGACTTAATTTAAAAGAAAACATACAAGTGATTATGAAAAATTCAGTTTAATAAACCCAGACAACTTTATTCAAGATTATCATTCCAAGCATTAAAACTCTCTTATTCAGAACAATTCAATACTTAGCATAAAGAACTGAATTAATTCTCCTAAATGTCTATTAAAGCCTTTCTCAAGAGATTTAACTTTCACCTATTCTTGGTTACCCTTTTCTTAATCTTAACTTACTCAAATTAACACACAATTATAGCTTATTCAGATTATAACCATGCATTAATCCAACTAAATTAACCTAAGAGCATGCAAATCATTAATCAACTTAAACCAATTAATTAACCAATTCTTAATCAAGTTAATAATCAACTTAAAATTGAGCAAAGACAAGACTATTTTTAAGAACCAAGAAATAATCAACTTGTATTAAAATTGAAGAACAAACTCAAGTCATAACAATACAAGTCAAGGATTCAAGTATCCTTTAGCAAAAGTAAAGAAAACTACTCACAAACCATTCTTAAAACTAAAAACAATATTTTGAAAAAAACTGTAAAAACAAAGAATGTAAAAACTGTAAAAACTAAGAAAACAAGCTTAATTCTAAAGATTAATTCTAAGGCTTGATAATGAAGATTGATGATCCTTCTTCTGTGTTTTGGACTGCTATTTATAGGCAAAAGAAGACATGGATTCCTTCTTAAACTCTTAAAATCAAATAGGAAGTAATTCTGCTCAAAATAGGATGCTCGATAAAATCCTTCGCGCAATGGGAATAGCATCACGTGGCCGCGGTTCATTTCTTCTTCCTTCACACGTGGGCATGTGTTCTACAAGCATTCCTTCACACGTGGTCACGTGTTCCATGGTTTTCTTCATTTCTCCTTTCACGTGGTCATGGCTCAACATGATTTGTTCTTCACGTGGCCACGTGTGAAGTTCTTCAATAATTTCATATGGTCACGTCTCAATGCTCTGGACTGGACGTCAAATTGTCTTGCATCAATTCTTCATATTTGCACTTTTGGCCCTAAACTTTGCCCTTTTCACACTTTAAGCCCTTTTATGTCAAATTAAACCTGAAAATCAAACAAAACACAGAATTAACCTCAAAAACATAAATATTAACAAATTAACTCTAAATTAACCTAAATCAAACTAAAACAACTAAATAACTTAACTAAAAACATATCAAAAACCATATATATTTCACACTTATCAGACCTATCAAGACGACGTCGTCCAGATTTGTCTGCTGAATTTTGGATAACCCAAATAGCTAGAAAACAGGGCTATGAACCTAGATCCAAAACACATTCTGATTATCAATTTTGTTTACATTAAATTGTTTGAACAACTTATAAATTTTTATATTATTCTATTGTTTGTTTATATGTTAATAAAGATTAAAAAAATATCATTACATTAACAAAATGATATCTATATTGATAATTATACAATTTATCAACAACAACAATTTTATATAAATTTCTCAAACACTTAATTTAATTATTAAACAACTATTAGCAATACCTATTAACTATCAACCGTTCTTATCAGCTAAATTAAATGGGACTTAAATTTCAACTTTTCAATTAGTTGAAAAGCTAAACTATTTCTTCTTCTTAAAAAAAATTCTTAATGATAATACTCTCGTTATTATCTCCAGGCCCAATATATTCTTGGGTCAAGGTCAAAGATAGATTCCTGATCTAAGCCCAATCCAACTTTCTCATGTACAATCCGATTGGACTAGGACAACATAGCAAAGATGCAACCATCATGTCATTTGATTAGACCAGCCGGCCTAACAGAGTTTTTTTCCTATTATGTCATCTGAAAAGAGTTGCCTACCCATCGCAATTTGTACACCTATCTTATCAGATTGTTTGTAGGCACTCAAATACCTCGATATCTGATACCAAAACCCACTATAAATAGCCTACAACTCAAAAGTTTCAGGTAATACCACTTTAAGACCTTGTCTTTCTATATTTTTTCTTTCTAAAAGTCATACTGACTTAGGCATCGGAGTACTTATTCGATTCGATCTGACAATCTCTTTATTTCTTACAGGTCTTATTTAGCTGTTTAATCCGATCGGATCATCAAATTGTTCTTCAATTTTAACTCTCTTTCTTTGTTTAGATATTTGAAATATCACTTAAAATGCATTTTTAATTATTTCTTTATTTTTCTCTTTGTAATATGTAGTTTTCTTTTTGCTGACCGAATTTGCTTGTTCTTTCTTTAATTTCCTTTAATTAAAAGTTGGATTCTATAAATGTCGTTTATTTTATTGATATGAAATTGAATTTTGGTATTTTTTGTAATAAAATAAAATTAAGGAAATAAAAAAGAATTCAATGTATCTTCGCTTGAAAAGCAAACATTTCAGCACCATACTGTTAAATCACATGAATTTTATTAACTAGAAAAGTTCTATTCTAAGAGTGTTAACTACTAAAAATTCGAACTAGACGGAATCGAGAGTTTAATTTTAGTTGAAAACAACTAGACTATTAGACCGGTTTAACAGTCCGACATAAATCGAACACCTGACCCAAAGAGGGCCCGACGAGCCGACCAAAGGTCGAGCCATAGATCGGCAACAGGCTGGTCTCGAGAACAACTCCACCACATGGAACAGATAATCGCCACTAACCCACGTTCCCTCACAAATCGTCGCTACTGGGTAAGTGGCCGGGAAAAATGGGAAACTCCTCCCATTAACTCCTAGAAACGCAGTAACCCTACCTATAAAAGGAGTAGAAACAGGTAAGAAAAAATGACTTAATTTTCTTTTACTTAATAACTCTTATTTTCTCACCCAGAATCTCTAACTTGACCGTCGGAGGCTCCCTTATCGGAAACCTATCGGTCTATCGTTTGTTGTTACAGGTGTTCGCAATCGCAAGGAGCTTGCTATACATTTCACTTGTCATCATTTGGTGCGGTGAGCGTGGAACATGAACCTTTTCTCAGATCTCAACCCAAACACTTCCCAGCCAAAAATTCAAACGTCTAACCCCACCCCACCAGGAATGCTGCAATTCCTCCCTTAACCCAACGACCATGTCTATGCTTTCTCGGTCATGACAATCCCAAACATTACTCCTAGCATTACCCTACAAACGGCCCAATCCCTCATCACCACGCTATCAGCAATCATAGCATAGGCTTATCCCCAGCCCTTACCTCCACAAAACACCAATGTGCCTCGCCCTTCTTAGCCTCCTGCTCGGGAAAACTTCTCCACAGCAATACCCCAAAACCCCAACTCCACTATCCCCCTAATTATTGAACAATTCAACTGCCTCTTGGATGATAGAATCCAAAGGAAGCAAAACCGAACTACCTTTCAATACCAAGGCAGTTTTCGATCACCACTCTCTCGAGAAATATTAGCTGCTCCATTTCCCAATATTCGCCTTCCTTACCTCAAAATCTACAGTGGAAATACCGATCTCTGAGCTCATATTGACCAATTCCAGCATACTATGCTGCTCTTCATAGCTGATGACTCTGCCTTGTACAAGATTTTTCCCCAAACATTGGCAGACTCAGCCCAAATCTAATTTCAAAACCTGCCATCACATTGCATTCAGAACTTTGAATAGTTCAGTGACATGTTCATCACCAAGTTCGTGGCCGCCATTCGCCTGAACAAGGTGTCCGCCGATGTGAACGCGGTACAACAAGAAAAGGGCGAATCACTATGTGCCTACGTGAAAAAGTTCAACGATGTGGCCATAGACATACAAAATCTGAACTTGGAGGTCGCCATTAAAGCCCTAATTCGAAACACGAGGTGTCAGGATTTCAGCGACTCCCTAAGCAAGAAACCCCCGAACGACTTTACCGAGCTAATGTCTCGAGCACACAAGTACATCCGCATGGATGAGGCTCGACATCTCCGCTATGCCTCCCATAAATCATGGGCATCGGAGAAGGAGGGGGAAGACAACATAAGATTCGCTCAGGAAGGAGGAAATCCCAGCAAGGCCGACCAAAAGAAGTACCAAGGAGGCAATTGGACTAACAGGTCATATGCAATAACCACTCCCTGCCCCGAAAACAAAACAGACGAAAGATTCACGCCCCTAACGACATCTCGGGAATAGATTTTAGCTTGGTTAAAGCAGAACGGACAGGTTAATTGGCCAAGACCCATAAGGGAAGATCTGAATAGAGATCAGGGCCTCTATTGTGCTTTTCATAGAGACAAAGGCCACGAGACCGAAAAGTGCAGGCAACTAAAGTGAGAAATTGAGCACCTAGTTCAGAAAGGAACCCTTGCTCGTTTCACCAAGCAAGATGAGAGAGGGAAAAGACAGAGGTTGCCATCTCCTCAATCGAACAGGAACAAAACCAATGGTGGAAGGCGAACACCCGCTGGAGTCATACATATGATTGCCGAAGGTGAGCAACGAGACCATTCCCGGAAGAGAAAGTCCAAAGAGGTCATGTCCTTCTGGCGGGGGATAAGCTCTGCCACAAATATGATCCAATTTACAGCGGCCGATGGTGCACATGTTCAGCACCTACATATGGATGCCCTAGTTGTTGAAGCAATCATTCAAGACTTCCTAGTCTAGAAAATACTGGTCGACAAGGGGAGTGCGATCAACCTCATAATAGCTCAAGCATACAGAGCATTGGGGATGTCAGACCACATGCTCGAAGAAGTCAGTGTCCCCCTTATTGGTTTATCCAGAGTGCCTGTTCAGGTAGAAGGGCTAGTAAATCTGCCCATACAGTTAGGAGACGATGCAGTGGTTTGTACTTGCCGGGCAGATTTCATGATGGTTGATATTTCGCTGTCTTACAATATAATATTCGGCCGAACCCTATTGTCCGAAGTGGATGCCTGTGTCTCTGTGAAAAACTTGATGCTTAAGATTCCCACAGATGACGGAGTGGCCATTTTGAGAGAAAATCAGAAAATGCCTCGGGAGACGTACTTAACCACGCTCAGAGGGCCCAATCAAGGCCTGCCCCTTGACACAATGGATGTACCAAAAAAAAAGGAATGAAGGGCGGAGCCGTTAGAAGTGCTGCAGGTAGTCGAATTAGAGCCAGGAAAGAAGGTTCAGATATCTGCGGGAAAGATAGGGGCGGAGAAAGAAGCTCTAATCTCATCCCTCGGGGAGTTCGTAGATGTTTTTGCCTGGCGAACCTCGAACATCCAGGGGGTCAAAAAAGACTTAGCAGTGCACTCGCTGAATGTTCGGCTAGAGTGCAAGCCAGTAAAACAAAAGAAGAGGAATCATGCCCCCGAGAGATAGTTGGCCATCGAGCAAGAGACGATGACTTTGCTTGAAAGTGGTTTCATCAAGGAGATATTCTATCCAGACTGGTTGGCAAATGTGGTTCTTGTCCGAAAAAGTAGTTGTAGGTGGAGGATGTGTGTTGATTTTACCGATCTAAACAAAGCATGCACGAAAGATTGCTATCTGCTGCCAAACATAGACACACTTGTGGACTCAACAGCAGGGTTTGAAGAGTATGCCTTCCTCGATGCCTCGGCGGGCTACCACCAGATCCCGATGGCCCGCTCAGATGAAGAGAAAATGACGTTCATCACTCACAGAGGAACCTACTGTTATCGGGTCATACCCTTCGGATTGAAGAATGCAGGGGCCACCTACCAAAGGATGATGAATAAGCCGTTCGCCGATCAGTTGGGGAGAAACATGGAGATCTATGTGGATAACATGATCGTCAAGAGTCGAGCCTCGATAGACATGTGCATCGAGCTGAAGGAGACCTTCCAAAGACTTCGGGAATCAGGCTTGAAGCTCAACCTCGAGAAGTGTGCCTTTGGGATCCAGTCCGGGAAATTCCTGAGCTTTATGATATCGAAGCGAGGGATCGAAGCAAACTCGGAGAAGATCAAGGCGATCATGACCATAGACCCACCTAGAATAGTATGGGAAGTACAAAGGCTGAATGAAAGGATAACAGCTTTGGGCAGGTTCATATCATGCTCAGCTAAACGGTGTTTGCCTTTCTACCGAGCAATCAGGAACCTCAAGAACTTTACCGGGATGGAAGAATGCCAACAAGCATTTCAGGCCTTGAAGTAGTTCCTTTCAACCCCACTACTACTCAGTAGGCCATTAGCTGGGGAAGTTTTACACCTCTACTTGGCTGTCTCAACTGGTGCAGTAGGTTCGGTGCTGGTCCGAGAAGAGGATGGCCAACAGTTCCTTATTTACTACACTAGCAAAGTACTTCAAGGGGTCGAACTCAATTACCCCATCTTAGAGCAGCTGGCCCTTGCACTCATTACAATAACAATCATGCTCCGATCGTACTTTTAGGCGCACACAATTTTGGTGCGCACAAACACAAACCTACGAAAGGTGTTATAAAGGCCAGAATGTTTGGGTAGATTGACAGAATGGGCCGCTCGTCTGGGAGAATTTGATGTTCGATATGAGCCACGAACATCCATGAAAGCACAGGTGTTGGCAAACTTCATAGCTAATTTACATGAACCAACTCCCGAACCAGAGAAAGTATCGTGGAAGCTGTATGTTGATGGGGCCTCGAGTTCGGAAGGAGCAGGGATCGGAGTAATTTTGAGGAGTCCATTGATAATCCAGATCTGAGCCATGGCGCGCCTGACCTTTCCAGCCTCCAACACTGTGGCAGAATATGAAGCCCTATGTTACGGGCTGTAGTTGGAAACAAAAGTAAAGCCGAACAACTTAGAGATATTCTAAGATTCCCAACTGGTGGTCAGTTAGCTGAAAGGAAATTTTGAAGCTAAGGATCGTTCAATGATCCACTATAAAGAGCTGACCTCTGCCCTATTAGCTAGGCTTGAGGAAAGAGGGGGAGCTTGGTCCATCACTCAGATACCCCGGTCGGAGAACGCGGAGGCAGATACTCTGGCAAAGAAACCTAGTCTCAACAGCTCGATTGACAATGCAAACATCATTTCCATCATTATCTCATGCCCTACTTACAAGACCTATCAGGTTCAAGTTCAAGAGCCAATGGAAGGTTGGCGCTTACCTATTTATCAATACTTAATGTCAGGAACTCTGCCAGAGGAATGAGCCCAAGCCCAAAAAATAGTTCGCAAGTCGAGCTTATATGACGTGATGGACGACAAGTTGTACAGGAGATCTTTCTCCAACCCGTGGTCTTTATGTGTAAGCAGGGAAGAAGGGGATTACATCCTCAAAGAAATTCATGAGGGCATCTACGGAGCCTATGAAGGCACACAAGCCATAGCCCAAAAAGCTCTCTTACAGGGGTATTACTGGCCAACCATGGAGGCTGATGCGAAGGCTCTAGTGTAAAAATGCGACAAGTGCCAAAGGTTTTCAAACTTTCCACACCAGAGCTAGACAAAGTAGAAACCGATCCACAACCCGTGGCCTTTCTCCCAGTGGGGTATTGACATATTGGACCCTTTCCCCCGAGCAAAAGGACAGAGGTGGTTCTTGGTGGTAGCGGTGGACCACTTTACCAAATGGGTGGACGCAAAGCCACTTTCAACCATTACACCGGCAAACGTGCTCAAGTTCCTAAATAAGAACATCATAACAAGGTTCGGTATCCCCCACTCAATTATATCTGACCATGGCAAACAGTTTGATTGTCAGGCTTTCAAGAACTTCTGGTTGGAGCTGAAGATCCAATTGAACTTCACCTCGGTTTACCATCCGCAATCCAAAGAAATGACCAAAGTGACAAATAGAACTATCTTATCTGGACTCAAGAGACGGCTTGAAGACGCCAAAGGCTTGTGGGCCGAAGAGCTTAACAATGTGTTATGGGCCTACCGAACATCGCCATGGTCAGCAATAGGGTTAACACCCTTCGTGCTCACATAAGGTACTGAAGCAGTCATTCCCTATGAGATAGGGGTGCGAGGTGTCCGAGCATCTTCCCCCAATGCAGAGAACAGCGCCGGTCTAATGTATAATTTAGATCGGCTCGAAGAAAGGAGGGAGTTCGCCCAGATACGCTCTATAGCATGGCGGCTTACCACGACCGTAGGATCAGGCCGAGATCCTTTCGAGTTGGACAAATGATACTGAAAAAAGTGGTGTCTGCTCAAACATCGGTAGGGATAGGCAAGCTGGATCCTAACTGGGAAGGGCCACACATAGTTCGAAAACTAAGTCAGAACAGAGCATGCAGGCTAGAAGACGTCGCGGGCAAACGACTTCCACACTCCTGGAACGGACTCAACCTTAAACCATACTATCAGTAGCACGACACTCATCGCGTAATACCTTGCACTGATTCTCATTTCACGATCTTTAATTTTTTGTTTGTCATTTTCATTGTTTCTTCATTTCTATTGCAAGTGATTGCCATGATGTTCTGGCCTCAATGCAAGTCTGACAAATGTTTCTGCCTGCCGGACACAAGATTAATGAACAACATATTATGTACAAAATACTTGGCAAATTTATAGCAGGATATGTCCGCAAGCTCGGCAGCTTCGCCATTATTGCCCTATCATTAAAGAAAGTTCGGCACCTATCGCCGCTAAACTTCCTAATTGCAAGGCTAAATATGCCAACGGTTTAGAGGCTCCTATCAATAAATTAAGTTTGGCACCTTATGCCACGAAACTTAGTAATTAGTAAGTCCGCCTATGCCTATGGACAAGGGGCTCAACACCTTCACCAAAATTGCCCTATCGCTAAAGTAAGTTCGGCACTATACACCGCTAAACTCACAAACAAGGCTAAGTATGCCTACGGTTAAAAGGCTAGGTAACTTCGCCAAAATTGCCTTATAATTAAAGTAAGTTCGGCACTATACACCGCTAAACTTATTAATAAGGCTAAATATGCCTATGGTTAAATGGCTCGGCATCCCTACCAAGATAGTCTAATCACTAAATTAAGTTCGGCACCGTTTGTCGTAAAACTTAACTTGCAAAACCAATTACACTTAAGGAAGGGGCTCGGAATCATCGCCTTAAAAGCCTGAACCACTAATCATGCCCAGCCAATCCCTCTAAGTACGCTGATTACACAGCCCTAAGGTGAATTTCACTTTGGCATTCCAAATCCCTTACACCGAAGCTTCGGACATAAGGTACGCGTTGTAACACACTCATTATTTAAATAGCTCTTTTACCAGACAGTTTCATTATTAACTTAATTAAGCACGGTTCGAGGATCCTAGGCTATACCAGGAAGACCGGGACAAGCGACTGCTTCACATGTATTAGAAATATTAGGAAAGCAAGCACGAATCACAAATTGAAACACAATAGAAAAAGAAGGTGTTCGGATTTTTATTAAAGGAAAAGGCTGTTACATTGAGTCAGTCCTCATCTGGATACACATCATCCAGAAAGGATAGATCAAGTTCGGGGTATTTCCCCTTTACAACTGAAGAAATTTTGGCACTAAACACCATACACTTGTTAGCTAGGACCTCGACGTCTTTTTCCTCCCGAGCTTCCTCCCTCTTCTCCCATTCAGCCTCCTTTTCCTTATAGCGAGCAATCTCAGCCAGTAGAGCGGAGCTGCACTCTTTCTCTCGAGCCAAAGCGGCCTCCAGCTCGGCCACCTTCGATGCAACCTCCTCAGCCTACTCTTGGGCCTTGCGAACTTTCTCCTCGGCCTGCTCTTGGACTAGGGATGATCACGGGGCGGGGAATCCCCGTCCCCGGTGGTGACCTGCCCCGAATGGGGCGGGGAATCCCTAAAAAATTCCCCTGTGGGGAAGGGAATAGGGGAAAAGTATTCCCCGACTTAAAATTTAGGGCGGGAATGGGATTGTGGTCCCCGTCACTCACCTTGAGCTGATGCCTCTTCAACCACTCAGCCAAATGTTCGACACTCAGAGCGGTGAGGGGAGCGACCTCCTTCGACATGCAGGAAGCTACGTGCACAAAGGTGCTGAAGTCAGGGTCCTGGGAAGAGTATTTGTCCCCTATAGCCTCCCAGAATTTGTGGAGTTCGCTGATCATAGTCCGGAGGTCTTTTGGCTCCCTATCACCTAGGCCACGGAGCTCGAATGGTGCAACAAGCTCGGCCTCGACAACTGGAGTCCTATAAGCCTCAACAGCTGGAGTCCTCGATGCCTCTTTGGCGATCGCCACTGGCTGAGCTGCGGGAGGAGGGTTCGCCTCCATTTCCTCCACAACGAGAGGTGTGCTCAGATAACCTTTGGCGAGCTTCTGCCTCTTCACCCTCATAATCTTTGCAGCCCTACTCATCCTCCTCATAGTTGCAAATAGAAAACAAATTAAAAAAAATGCATCAGTATCATGAAAGAAGGAAGCACTGAATTTTACCTTTTCTTCGGCGAGGAACCAATTTCGAACCGTAAGGATCCAATAAATTCTTCATCTCCCACTTGTCCCGGGCTAGTTCCCTCGAATGAGATAAAATTAACTCCTCTTCATCGGAGAGCCACAAGTTCTCATCATTACGGTTTGTGTATCTTCCCCACGTTATACGTACTTGGAAGTCGGCTCGTACTCTCTCCACTAGAAAGAACCGATCCTTCCACTTCTTTAAGGACTCCGGGTTCCCAATAGACACCTCATAACCCGATCGAGCTTGTATGTAATTATGGTTCTCGGTACCAGCTCAAAGACAGACCATATGGGTTGCTCGGAACAAATTCAATGTAAGCTCTATGCCTTGTTCCACAGCCCAAATCTGAAGAGCAGAGAGGGTCCATCAGGCGTTGGGGTGGAGTTGCCCAATAGCCATATCAAAATATCTCAGCACGCTTACCTCAAAGCTTGTCAAAGGGAGGCGAATGCCGGCCTCCAGTTGCACCTCGTAAATGGCTATCTTGCTCTTGTTAGCGAATTTCGTATTCGCCCTTTATGAGGTGTTGGGTCTATTGATGAAATAGTCTGGCTCTGAAGTTAGTTGGGCAAGGAGAGAACCGAGCTCCTCTTCTTTAACTGTCGAACTTATGCTTCCCACTCCAGGCAGTCGGCGAGGAGCCTTCTTCTTGGACGATGTAGCAGTCCGGCTTAAATCGACAGGCTGAACTCCCTCACTAGAAGAAGAGCACCTACTCATGCCTGGGACACTACCACTGGGAGCATCCTCACTGGCCCCGACTCCTTCACTTGAAGATCTATCCGAACTCATGACGAAAGAGCTAACACGAAATACAAAGAATGAAGAAGGGGGATGAGGAACAAACCTGGTGAAAATGGATGAAAGATTGCGAAAAGAAGACAATGACTTCAAAGCTCCAAGACAACAAGCGTTGAAGAGAAAAAAAATGGAGTGAAATGAGCAAAAACGAAAATGAAGAGATGGAGAGGAGGTTTATATAGGAGGTTACGATACATCCGGGCCATACACGTGATGGTTGATTCGCACTTAGGAGAGCGCATTTAAAGCAGCGCACCCCAATCGAGGCACTCCTAGCCGTTACACATGGCAAAATAGCTATTACGGACAGTTAAGTAGCCATTACTCCCGGTAAAATAGGGAGCTATAAGTGTTCCCCAATAAATGCACGCGTGGGAAGTAATGTCACCTTGTCATGGCACGTATGGTAGGGTGACCCTGGGTGTAGGCCCCCCCAACACCTGAGCAAGTATGCCGACCTTTGGCGCCAAACTTCGAATCAAAGTTCGGTAAACACTAAGGCCTTAAGTTGCTGCAACCAGCTCATTCGGCCCAGTCACCACGAGCTCAGATCCGGCATTACTAAGTGAACTTGTTCGACGATTATCCGCCAGTTGCAGACATAAATGTCTTCCACTGGAGGGGACTTATGATAACAACCGAACTATTAGACTGGTTTAACAGTCCAACATAAACTGAACACCTGGTCCAAAGAGGGCCCGGCGAGCCGACCAAAGGCCGAGCCATAAATCGACAACAGGCTAGTCCCGAGAACAACTCCACCACGTGGAACAGACAATCGCCACTAACCCACGTTTCCTCGTAAATCGCCGCTACTGGGTTAATGGCTGGGAAAAACGGAAAACTCCTTCCATTAACTCCTAGAAATGCGGTAACCCCACCTATAAAAGGAGTAGAAACAGGTATGAAAGGGTGACTTAATTTTCTTTCACTTAAGAACTCTTATTCTCTCACCCAGAATCTCTAACTTGACCGTCGAAGGCTCCCTTGTCGGAAACCCACCGGTCTATCGTTTGTTGTTGCAGGTGTTCGCAGTCGTAAGGAGCTTGCTATATATTTTACTTTTCATCATTAGTATAGACAAATTTATATCATAATTGAGATAAAATGTAATATTTATATTTTTTTATTTATATATTTATGTTGCAATTTTTTTTAGCAGCAATTTCAATTTATTACAATTGCAGCAAAGAAAGCATAGAAAACAAGTGGCAGCGCTATAAAAACTCTTCGCGAAGAGTTGATAAAGTCATATAATTGAATAGAATGATTAGCTTGGCGATCCACTACAGTTTTATTGCTTTTTTTTCTCTTGAAAAATAATATAATATACAGAAATACACATCCAAGAACTTAATGGTGTGTGGACATCAATCTGACCTTCCCTTTTTTTAAGTGGAGATAATGTCGAAGAAAGATTAGGACAATGCAGTGAAGGGACAATGGGCTTTTAGTTTCAATTATTGAACATGCTCATGCTAACCTAATTATAGGCTTTTATTATTAAAAAAAACCTAATAATAGACAATTTCAAGATTGATAATTGAGAGGTCAGCTTGCTGATACAAGCAAAATATGTCATAATTTTCTTCTCTTAATTAGGAAACATATCCAAATCCACATAATTATATCATTACGCCCTAAATTAAATCAACATTATGTTTTCTTCCACTTAAGCCCAAATTTTGATAAAGATTGATCGAAACACTCCCTACATATAATTATAATTAAATCAAAATTGTAAAATTGCTTTTAAGGTAAGCTTATCCAAACTGTTCAATTAAGCCCCTCGGCTGAATTTTTGCTCAATCGTTAAACCTCTCTTTTCTTTTTTTGGTTAAAAGAGGTGAGCAAAAGCTCACAAATAGCACAGCCTAATGAATATAGGCAACACCTACAGAGTCATGATTTAACCAAACACCTATGCCCTGAGGGGGACAATACAAAATATGGTAACTTGGAGGAAAACCATGGCCAAGATTAGCCAAGTAGTTCGCAGCAAAATTCACTTCACGATGAGTATGGTGGAATGAAATAGTAGCAAATTCTCTTGAAATGTAATGAATGGGATTGACCAGGGAAGCACAGGAAGCATTAATGGAGCAGCTGCCACAGATCATATCAATGGCGGTCTTGTTGTCACTCTCTACCATGACATTACTAACTCCCTCTTCTTTAGCTTGCCGTAACCCATAGAAGATACCCCAAACTTCAGAAAAATTCCCAAGTTAACCACATAGCCTGAACACCATTGTCCAAGATAATTTCTCATCAGACCACCACAAGTAGTAGCACCTCCTCTAGCAACTGAAGCATTAGAATTGATCTTAATAAAGTTTATAGGAGGTTAAGACCAGGCCACATAGATAGGATTAACATTCACTTCTCCATCAAAAGTAATCCTAGAGAACACTCGATGGCAACAAATAGCAAAATTGATCACATCGCTAACCAAAAGAGAGATAGGCCTGTTACGTTTCTGAAAAATATGCTCATTTCTATTCTTCCACAAGTACCAGCAACCAATGGTGAAGATCTCAGGCCATTTGATCCCCTCAACCTCAATATTAAAGCTCTATAAGTTAGACCTCATCCAGCTTTCCAGGTTGTCGGCTTCTATAAGAAAGTTAGCTTGATCTGCAGGAAGGCAAAAACTCCAGAACTATCCAGCAACAAGACAATCTCGGAGAACATGAAGCCTATTTTCTTCATCTATACCACAGAAGAAGCAACCATCTACTGTTGTAAAATGCCTTCTCCTTCGTTTCGCATTTGTCATAATGCCATTATTAATGGCAAGCCATATAAAGGTTCTTATACGTTGGGTCACCTTAAACTTCCAAATACAATTCCAGAGAGGATCATTCTCAATTATGTCACCACTAGTTAAACTGGAATAGGCGGATTTTATAGTAAAATCTCCAGAAGCACAAAAATCCTGTAACATCCATACCATACGAATTTAACGTTCCAGTGCAAAAAGCTGGGATTTTTTTTTAAACCGCTTAACCTTTTATTTCTAGTCTTAGTCCATTTATATAACTTTTAAGTTACGTTGCCATAGACCTATAATTGTCCAAGGTTACTATTCATTTTACAAAAATTTGGCAATATGACGGCTATAAATCTAACTGGCCCCCTGAAATGCAAATAATTTTCACAGTCTCTCAGAGGCACAACAGTTCAATAATAACAATATTTATGTATCGTTCATTACTCATTTGTACCAACCGACTATACCCATCATCCATATAAGATTTACATATATACATAAAAGGTACTAAACATGCTAAATCCTTTACTTAAATTAATTATTATATACATATACATGCCACTCAAAAATTCATTTTTAATCCTCAATTCTTTCTCTTCTTGTGTGCTAGTGTTCCTTTTTCTTCAGTACCTGCATGCAATAAATCCTACGTGCTGAGTATTAAATATGTCCAGTGGTGACTAACAATCATAATATTTTCCTTTAATGTAGTTCTAATTATGTAACAATTAGTTTGACAAACTTTCAATATAATTACAATTTTGCAATTATTGTTCATTTACATTTTTAAAAACGTTTTTATTCTATTATTAGCAATCCTTTTCAACCAACACCAAAACTTTAAATAATTCTTCAATTTAGTCCTTATTTACTTAACTTTTTACAAATTTGCCCTTTTACCTAATATTTACAAAATTATTCTCATTTATTTTCATTTTTAACCTATAACTTGACATACAATTTACCAATTACTCTCTACTTTAACATTTTCATAAAAAATTATACTTTTAGTCCCTATGTCATAAAATTTCATTTTTATACTGTTGGGATACCAAATTACCATTTTACCCTTTATGGTCTTTTCTTAATTATTTTTATTCATTAAATACAAGTTTTGGTAAAATTATCGTTTTGTCCCTATACTTTTTATTTCCTTTCAATTAGGCCCTTTTTCATCTTACACTTCATTTTTATCTTTCTTTTCACTCTTTTAATTTATTTTTTACACTGTATCCCTAGTACAATTCCGACAGAAACTCTCAAATCGGATATACGGGATGTGGACCCCCCAGGGCCACAAACAGACTGAGAAATGACCCCAAAAGAACATTTTCCATAGAACAGATACCAGATTAAACAGATACAGATACTATGGAGATCAACGATCCTACCATAACAAAGCAAGTCGTCATCACTTGCACCGTGGTACAGATATCCCTATGGTCAGCCAATTATATCCTGAGCTAGATTTTACTGCTAGACTATTTTTAAGGGCACAATTTCATTAAATTATAAATCATTATCCGAATTTTTCACACTTTTTATTACTTTTTTCATTTAATTCATTTGTCAGTCAAACTTTTTAGTCCTTTTTACACAGTCTGTGAATTATTTCACCATTTTTTTCATCAAATTATGAATTAACGCACAATAATTCAATATTTTCACTTCATACATAACCGAAATTTCATCTTAAAATATTCAAATAATTTGTATAAAAATTCATAGGCACATATTTCACTTGTTTCATACATTATTTCCCAAAAGTTTATTATTTTCTCAAGTTACATAGTTCATTAATTATTCAAAAAAATTTTAAATAATTTTCATAAATTCTATAAAAATTTATGGACATGTTATTTCATCTCCATTATCATTTTAAGGCTTAATTTTATTAAAATGCATGATTTAAACACTATTTCTCTTTAGGGTACAATGTGGTCAAGCTAAGAAGTCCACCTTACACTTGCTTTTAAATTCATTTAAGCTTCCTAATAAGCTTATTTAAGGTCTAATTTCATTATTCTATCATCAATTTCAATTATACATATTTCTATTAAATTTTTCTAAGTTACATAAAAGAAAAATCATTCAAATAAAAGGAAAATATTATGATTTATTAGCCACTAACCTCAAGAGCTTGTTTTCACTCCTTAAGCCTTCCTTTCTTTACTTTAGATCCTTAGGATATCACCTTTCTCCTTAGAATCCTAAGGTGGCAAAAAATACGAGGATAAAAATTTATTAATTTCTTGCTTCATTTTTCCAACTTAACTACAAAATCTTACTTTACAACCTTCAATCTACCCATACAAATCCTTAAATCAAATTAAAAACCTTAAAATCACTTACCTGAATTTTGATACATAACCTTTCTCCTTTTGGTTTTCCTTCAATTTTTTCATTATAATCACCTCAAATGAAGATTAGAGGCTGCCATAAACCACTAGAAAAGCTGAATTTTACTTAAGAGACTTGAATTCAGGAAGAAACTTAGAGAAAAGATGAAAAAATTAAGAAAAATGAAACTCTTTCACTTGGCCAAGAAGAAGAAACGTGAGAGAGGGAGATGCTGGATGAATGTGCTAGAACATCATATTTTTATGCCTTTTATAAGGCTCTTAATGGGCTGGACTTGGTCCATCCCAATTGGCACAATATATTTCAAGTTTAATTCCATTATTTAGGTCCATTATGCTTTCAAAAATCATTTCTCTCACTTTCAAAGCTCAATTTCCCTCAAAATTAATTTCATAATTTTTAAAATAATATATTAAGCCTCCATGAAAAATTTTTACTCAATCAGAGTCCTTTACTGGTCTGGTTCAATCGAATCGGTTGATTCGATAACTACCAGCATCACCAAAAAATTAAATTTTTATTACCAAAATATTCTACATAAAATTTTATTGAGATCTGCAAAATCTGATAATTTTTGGAGTTCATTTACTATTTTTAAAAATTCGGTCAAAGTCAAGTTAACCCTTTCTACAAGAAAAATTGACTCAATATTTTTTTCGTATTTTTGATTTTTGGAGGCTCATTTGACCTCGATTTAACTTTAAATTTCAGCCCATGACTCATTATGACCTATACTTTCCGATAGTCAAATAAAATATTTTTCACTTTCGGATACGATTTTCAGCCCGGAAATACTATTCACCATCGAAAGTTACTGTTCACGGCCAACCCGGTGTTGAGGCCATTACATACCCCAAAACACTAAAGTCTTCACTAGCACAAAAATAGGGGGCAAGTTGCTGCAATTTTGAGTAGAGTGCTTTGTGATAAGAGCTCCTCAAAGAGATTCCAACACCAATCAATGGTATCATTAGCAAAATGCGCAACATTTTTATCAATTAAGGTTTCTGGGATTGGCTTAGAAGTAAGATGGAACAAAGGAAATTTAATACCAGGAACCCATCTGTCAAACCAGAATTTAATCTTTTTTCCATTACCCACATACTAGATTTTATGCTTCATAATGTTACTCTAAGAATTGCATATCCCTCTCCAAATCGAGGTGTTATTACAATGCAACAAAGGATAAGCACTAGAGCTAGGTTGGAACTTATCCTTGGCAGCAAGAATTTTAACCCATAAATGATGAGATTGAATATATAATTGCCATGCCAGTTTCATCATGAAAGCACTATTAACCATATGATGAGTTTTACGAAGAGAGAGCCTCCTTCATTTTTAGGTTGAGTGACCCAATGCCAAAGGACTAAAGTAAGATTATAAGAATCCACTTTACCACCCCACACAAACTGTCTAAATAGTTTATCAAACTCATCGTAAATAGTAGAGGGAATCACTGAAGCCTGAACAACATAAGAAGGAATAGCTGACAAAATAGATTTAGCTAAGGTAATTCTTTTCACAACAAAGATATGAGAAGTGTTCCAATTAGCAATTCTATTTTTCATACGAACAAGGATGTAAGAATAATGTTTCTTGGATACTTGTGAATGCAAGAGGCGCATTCCAAGATACTTTCCCAAGTCTGAAACTTCTTTGAAACCCAGGCACCAGTTAAGTTCCTTACGAGTGTGAAACTAACATTCTTCGAGTAAAACACATTCTTCTTTTAGACACTAACTTTTTATTTTGAACTCTCACAGAAATCATTAAGCATTTGATTAATAGCCTGAGCTTGACAAACATAAGCTTTCCCGAAGAAAATCAAATCATCAGCAAAGAACAAGTGGCTAAGAGGCGGTCCACATCTATTTTACTGATAGGCTGCCATAAGGCATTATTGATTGGTTCATTAATCCCTTGACTGAGTCTTTCCATGCAGAGAACATATATGGTAAGAGTGGGCACCCTTGTTTGAGGCTGCAGCTAGGAGTAAAAGCTTCAGTGACATTCCCATTCCATAACAGGTGCATGGAAAAAGTAGAAACACACTCTATAATAACACTAATGAGAGTGGGAGGAATAATAACATCCATGAGAGTGTCCTTAAGAAAATTCCAACTAATCCAATCATAAGCTTTTTCTAGATCCACTTTGATTGCCATGAAACCAGATTTTCCCCTTTTCATTCGCATAGAATGAATTACCTCCTGAGGAATAATAATGTTCTCAGTAATATGCCGGCCTAGGACAAAATCGGTTTAGGTAGGGCCTATCAGAGAAGGCATAAGATATTTTACTATATTAGCAATGGTTTTAGTTACAATTTTATAGAGCACAATACATAAAGCAATTGGGTGAAATTGAGACACATTCTTAGGCACTTCAACCTTTGGGATCAGACAAAGAAAGGTCCTTTTCATAAAACTATTTATCCGACAACCTGTGAGGATCTTCTTAACTTCTTTGCAAATATCATTACCCACCACTTGCCATTGATTTTGGTATAACCTTGCATGGATACCATCCATACTTGAGGCTTTCCAAGGCTTCATGTCAAACAAAGCTTTTCGGATTTCCCTATAAGAAAAATAATTTTCTAGAGCTGCAAGCTTCTCACCAAGAGGGGGAAAATGACCTCTACTATAGTAGAGAGGCCGACTATAACACTCTTCCATATAATGGGTCGCAAAAAAAAAAATTAATAGCCATTGCACAAAGAATGGAAGGGTCATAAATCCAGATGTCCTCATTTTTCTAAAGAAAATCAATCTTATTTTGCTTTCTTCTACAAAGGGTTCATTGATGGAAAAAGATTGTATTCCGATCTGCACATTTAATCCATTCACTTCTAGACTTTTGGCACCAAAGTAACTCTTCCCGGAAAAAGACTTGCTCAAGCTCAGATTTCAGTTCAAGTTCTAGCTTCTCAAGATAAGGAGAGGATTTACGGACAATAGTTTTTTGGATGCCAGTTATGCGAGCCAAGATCACTCTTTTATGATGGAAAATATTACCAAACGTGTTACAGTTCCAAAGTTGTAGCTTCTTAGCAAACTCATTCACTGAGCACATAAAATTACCTTCCACCCTCGAATTCCTTATAACAAACCCTTAAAAATCATTATGAGTTAACCAGGCTTGAAGGAATCTAAAAGGCTGAGCCTCCTTTAAACTTTGGGGGTTGTCAATTTTAAGGAGAAGAGGCCTATGGTCTGAAGAGATTCTTACCAGATGTAAAATAGAGGCCTCAAGATAATGAGTATAGAAAACATTGTTGTAGATACCCCGATCCAACCTCACATGTAGGTTACCCCTTTTCTAAGTGAAGTTAGACCCTCTATAGCCTATATCAACAAGCTTAGAGAGATTAAACCAGTAAAAAAAATGGTTTGCAGATTCCTATTCGGTTTGGAGACCCTCCCTGTCTCTCTTTCGCATATAAAAGGGAATTAAAGTCCCCCAACAAAATCCAAGGATCAAAGGTACAAATATTAATCTTCTACAAAACAGGCCAAATAGTATTGCGAATGGAAGCAACAGGATATGTATATATAGTAGTGAAATAAAATAATAGTTTATCTTCAGTTGAAATTCGTAAATGGACAAATTGTAAGTTATTAATCAAAACATCAACACATCATTCCTCTTTCCACAAGACCCATATACCACCACTGAAACCTGTGGCCTCCACTCCATAGGAATGAGAAAATCCAATTCTAGAGATGCATTTATAAGCTAAGTGACCACTAATTCGAGGTTCAAGTAGGACAACCAATTTTGGATCATGGTTTTGAAGAAACATTTAAGAGTTCTAAAAAAAGAAGGGCTATTAGCACCCTGGCAATTCAAGGAAAAATTGACATAGCAAAATAAAAGAAGAAAAAAGAGGCACAACTAATCCTATCTCAAATAAGGGTCTAAAAGCCTCTCATCTTCAGAAAAATCATCATCATCATCAACATTAGAAATGTCACCGGCTTTAATTTTTCCTACTTTATCCAGAGTCATAAGGTTTGTACCTGTATTAGCATTATGAGCTTCACCATCAAGTGGCCTGCTATCAAATTGTCCCAGAAGACGAGAGTTATTGGGAAGATTTTCTATGTCGATGATTGAAGAGGTATTTGTTGGAGCAGAGCTGCTTATTATTGGCTTGCCAATTATAGAGTGTTGTTCAGGGTTGAACGTTGAATGTAGCTTGACTAAGCTCACGTCCTATTGAAACTTACTTTAGAAAGCTAAAAAATCCCCCAAAACAGCTTTATTCTTGTTAATAGTAGCTTCCTTTAACTTTTGTTTTTGCACACATGACAAGCTTCCTTTATAAAAACCCCCATCTCCCATGTGTTAAGGAATTCTTAATCCCACGTGACTCATTAAACTTGGATTTTTCATTAGTTTGCCATTTAATAAGACATTTTCTTGGATAGGTAAGTTTTCTTTGTTAGCAGCATTATCTCCTAGTATCTCGCCATAATCTCCATTCAAAGCAGCGTATTTGGATCCACTTCCTGTAAAACCAGAGTTCTTCCCCGAGTTAGAGACCGAGATTTTAGAATTCCTTCTTTGTTTCTCCATCACCATCCACGCATCAAATTGCTCGGAGTTTGCTAGTCCAGTTCCCTCCGCCACCCTATCTCGATTCTCTTCATTAGTCTCAATAGCTCTCTTATGAGGACAGTAGGTATCAAAATGACCAATCCTACCACAATGAAAACATATTTCTGGCAAGTTTTTGTATTTAACCTTTTGAATTTCCCCATCAATGTTAATAATTGAAACAAGAGGTTGTCTTAGATCAATAACCACTGCAACTCTAGCAAACCGGCCTCTATGCAACTCACTAGTATTGTAGTTTATTTTAGCTACTGGTCATATGGCTTTCGCTATAGTCGTCAAAACATTACAACAATAGTATTGAAGGGGTAGTTCAGGCAAACGAATCCATATTGTGGTGTGATCCACTGTGCCATTCGAAACTCAAAAATGGGGACTCCATTTCTGAACCAGCAAATAAGCACCATTTACAATCCAGGGACCTTCATAAAGTGCCCTTTTGTACTCGGTCTCATTGGAAAATTACACTAAGAAAAATCCCCTGCCTATATTTAAGACTTTTGCATCAGTTAGGTTCCATAACATCTGGATTCTAGCACTTAACGCCTTATATCCAATTGTTCTTCCTAACAAATTTACTACTACGACTTTTCCAAGGGTGGTAGAGAGTTTGGTTCTAAGGTTGTCAGAGAAACTAACAACAGGAAAGGCTTCAGATTTGTCAATCTTAACATCCCCTGCATCAAGGTTAACCTCTATTATTTCAAGAACCTCCTCTATTAAGGACTCCATAACAGCAACTTTCATTAGACTATCTCTATAGCCTGATGAGCTAGAGAAGTTTGCTCTTCTTTTCACTTTTTTTTGTTGCCATATTGACATCGGATGAAGAAGCTAGCCTTTCCTTGCTAGAGAGAGACTCCGTCGTTAAACCTCTCCTTTCATTGTACTAAGTACAGGTAATATGCATGGGATTAATTCTCACTTACTCTTATTTCCCGTCTCTTGTTTTTTATTCCTGTCATGGTTAAAAGGCAATTCACTTCAATTGTTGTGAGTGCTTGATTTGGCTGTTGGAGTAGCTATATGTACATGTTTGGTTAATTTTTTGAAACATGTGTTATTTACCATTCAAACAATTGTATTTTTTTTTAAAAAAGAAAATCATTTTAGAAATTTTTCAGAATTTATTACTAATTTATTTAATACATAAAAAATGAATTATCACTATTTATAAAATATCTTTGTAAAATTACATAAATTTTTCATTACTATTAATTTTTTTTGTAAATTATCCATTATTATTTATTCTTTTTATTTATTGATTAATATTTATATTAGCATATGGTAATTGTTTCATGCATTTATGAATATTTACATTTATTGATTAATATTTTGTTTACATTAAATTATCTATTTGAACGACTTATAAATTTTTATATTATTCTATTGTTTGTTTATATGTTAATAAAGAATAAAAAATATCATTGCGTTAAAAAAATCATATCTGTATTGATAATTGTACCATTTATCAACAATAACAATTTTATATAATTTTTTCAAACACTTAATTTAATTATCAAACGGCTATTAGCGGTAAGTACCAACTATCAACCGTCGTCGTTAGCTAAATTAAATGGGACCTAAATTCCAACTTTTCATTAGTCGAAAATCTAGGACTTTTTTATAAATAATATTTTTTGGAAAAATATATAGGTTTTTGGGGTCTTTTTCAAACTATTTAGGGAAATGATATTTTTTCACATTTTCGTTGGAAAGTCCAGTGAAAATGACAGTGTGAGCCTTCTCTCTCTCTCTCTCTCTCTCTCTCTTTCTCGTATATAATGCCCCTCTCCTCCCTTTCTCACTCTCTCTTTCTTATCCCACTCTCTCACTTTTCCTCTTTTATCTTATATTTTTATACACCAATTTAAAATTTTTATACTATATTATTAACTATAATTTTTATTATTTTAATAACATTTAATTATTTATTTTATGTTTAAAATGAATTTAATATAATAATTATAAAAAATGATTTTTTAACCATAATAGTTAATATTTTTTCAATTTAAATAAAAAATAATCAACTAAAATTATAAAACAGAAAAATATATTAAAAATTATTTATACTCTAAAAAAATTAATTGAAAAGTCTGACAGTATCCGTAAAAATTAATCAACCTCATAAATTTAAAAAATCAATCCGAATATTGAAAAATTATAAATAAAAACAATAACAACAACAACAACAACAACAACAACAACAACAACAACAACAACAATAATAATAATAATAATAATAATAATAATAATAATAATAATAATAATAATAATAATAATAATAATAATGCACACATTATGGGGATTTTTTTATAAATAATGTAATTTAAATCCATTGATTTGTATGTTTGTCATTATTTTTGCAGCATGTTAGCTTATGTATATTATGGGTCATGACTCATTCAAAAAAAAATATTTTTCATACTTTTTTAAATTACATTATTTATAAAAAAAGTTCCAATGATGTGTGCACTATTATTATTATTATTATTATTATTATTATTGTTGTTGTTGTTGTTGTTGTTGTTGTTGTTGTTGCTACCGCTGCTGTTGTTGCTGCTGCTGTTGTTGTTGTTGTTATTTATAATTTTTCAATATTTGGTTTGATTTTTTAAATTTATAAGGTTGATTAATTTTTACGGATATTGTCGGACTCTCCAATTAATTTTTTTAGAGTATAAATAATTTTTAATATGCTTTTTTGTTTCATAATTTTAGTTGATTATTTTTTATTTAAATTCAAAAAATATTAATTATTGTGGTTAAAAAATAATTTTTTTATAATTATTCTATTATATTCATTTTAAACAAAAATAAATAATGAAATCTTATCAAAATAACAAAAATTATATTTAATAATATAGTATTAAAATTTTAAATTGGTGTATAAAAATGTAAGATAAAAGAGGGAGAGTGAGAGAGTGGGATAAGAAAGGGAGAGTGAGAGAGGGAGGAGAGGGGCATTATGTACGAGAGAGAGAGAGAGAGAGGGTGGGCTCCACACTGTCATTTTCGCTAAAATTTCCAGCAGAAATGTGAAAAATACCACTTTCTTAAATAGTTTGAAAAAGACCCAAAAAAAACCTAAATATTTTCCCAAAAAATACTATTTATCAAAAAGTCCCCGAAAAGCTAAACTTGTACTTCTTTCTTCTCCGGGACAATTTTAAGAATAGTGCATTTTGTACAATTATTTGGAATATTGGGGTGATTTGTAAACTAATTAGAAAAATGGGGTGTTTACCTCATTTCTGCTGCATTTTAGGGCGGAAATGGCAGGAGTTTCATGAGGTGGCAGGTTGTCCATTTCCGCTGGAGACTTGGGCGAAAATGGCAGTGTGCAGCAATGTTCATCAGGGTGGTGGCAGGCTTCCATTTCTACTGGAGACTGTTGAGAAAATGGCTGGGAATTTTTGCAATTCACGAGCGCACAATGAATTGCACATAAGCATGCACAGTGAAATGTGAATTTAAGGCAGAAATGGTGCCTTATTTATCACATTTACTGGGTTTCATTTTCAATATTTCTCACATTTGCTGGGTTTCATTTTATGTGTTTGCATGAGTTGAGTTTTTTTTTTGGTTGATGAAGTTAGTTTTTGGCTGTTTAAGGGTCAAGAATTGAAGAGTGAAGATTTTATTATTGTTAAAGATTTGATACCTTTGATTAGTAAGTTAATATTTTAAAATTTTTCAAGTTTTATCTTTAAAGAAAATGAATATTATTTAAATGTATGTATAAGAGGAGTGTTATATGGAGCAAAATAATTTAATTTATTTTTTGTAAATTTTTTAATTTGAGAAAATGTATAATTTTTAAATGTGTGTATAAGTTGAGTATGATATGAACAAAATAATTATATATTTATTAGTAAGTTTGTTTAGTTGAGAAAATGTATATTGTTTAAATGCATTAATCAGTTGAGTATGATATGAAGCAAAATAATTTAATTTTTTTTAGTAAATTTGTTAAGTTGAGGAAATGTATATTATTCCAAGGTATTTATAAGTTGATTATTTTTTATGCAAATATAGGAATTTTTTATGCTAATATAGGAATTTTGTTATTGATATAAGAAACATAGGAATTAAAATTTTTGTAATTAAAAGATATATAAATGGAATGTCATTTATATATATATATATATATATATATATATTGTATATGATATTAAATTAGTATATTAATTTTTAATACGTATTATAATGTTTTATGTTATGAGGGGTTTGTTAATATAATATTTTTATCACATTTAAATGTAGGTATTTTTAAAAATGAATCGCTTTCAAAACCAGCCTTACATAAATCCAGGACCACGTGTTGATGATCTATTGATGCTCGAAGGAAAACACCGGACAGATGCAGTGCGGAGCAATGTTGTAAGTTTAATTTAAATTATTCATAAATAGGAATATTTTTATACGCAACGCGTATATTGAATAATTTAAGTCATGTTCATTTAAATGAATAATTTTTTTATTTGTTAGGTTGAACATAATTTATTATATGTTCGAAGGGACAGTATGGAGAGTCATTATGCAAATATTGATGAAAGAATTATATCGTATTTGAGATTGGCTGGATTTTATGGGGTATCTTAGATAGGTCCCATGCATGTTGATGTGAATTTGGTAACTGCACTTGTAGAGAGATAGAGACCGGAGACGCACACGTTTTACCTCGCAGTTGGTGAAACAACTATCACGCTACAGGATATAGAGATACTAACCGGTTTACCCATCGAAGGGCGTATGATTACTAGACGTGTGAAACATAATTGGCCAATACTCTGTCAACAACTGTTAAGACATATACCAAGTGAAGATATGCTGAAAGGTCATTCGGTTAAACTAAGATGGTTGTCAGACACGTTTGGTTTTTTGCCAGTCGATGCTATTGACTACGAAATACAATGCTTCACCTGTGCATGGATACTGCGTTGTATTGGTGGATTGTTGTGTCCATCACAAGCAAATAATTATATCCATCTGATGTGGCTTCCCCTTTTGGAGAATTTAGAAGAAGCCGGGAGTTACAGTTGGGGGTCAGCGTGCTTAGCTTGGCTATATAGGGATCTTTGTCGTGCTACACTTCCAAGTGCCCACGGTGTTGGTGGTTATCTATTGTTATTACAGATGTGGACATGGAAAATGCTTCCTTTATTCCGACCTTCTTTTGTAGGCGAATGTGTGACCGATCAGACAATGCTGTATGGATATAGGTATTTATTTAGTTATTTATGTCTTTATTTATTTATGCACTTAATTAATTTATTATTTTATAATAGGTGGCGATCTCCTTTAAATTTGAACAATAGTAGTTACAGTGATGTACATGCGTATCGCATTATTTTAGACACTCAGCGTGATCATGAGGTAATTATTATGTATGATGTTTACAAAAATATGTGACATTTTTACTACATTACTGATCATATTACTAATTCTAATTAGGTGGAATGGCAACCGTACGAAGGGGTGATGCATCTATTGCCTTCGTTTTGTACGAATGGACAGTGCATTTGACGATCAGTTGTGCCTTTATCTTGTTTTCATATCATTGAGTGGCACCAACCGGATCGTTGTCTCGGGCAATTTGAAATGGACCAGCCTATTCCGAGACCTCCAATGTGGATGATGCAGTACATGCAATCGATTTGAGGGAAAATTATGATAAAAATTTTGAAAACATGTTTGCTAACTTTATTAATGAGTGGAATAATCAACATAATCGATGTGTTGGTACTCAATTGTTGACTGCACTATTGCATATAAGGTCACAATACATGCAATGGTACATAATGAGAACGAGACGGTGGATAACCAATATTGGGGCAGCAATCAGATCATCGGTATGCTGGACATATTATAATTTTGATTGGTTATTTAACACAATTCAGTAATATATTTATTTATATTGAGAGCTCATTTTAAACGCATGCAGGCTGATGGTGTTGAAATTATTTACCATAAACAATTGGCTTTATCATCATCTTCAATTGAGGGAGGCGAGATTGGTTTGGCGGTCGAAGGTATTTTAGGAGCTGTTGGACAAATTGACAGAATGTTGGTTGAATATCGACGTCAGCCTGTTCCTGATCTGGTACAGGTTCCACCAATGGCAGTCCCATTTCAGGATCCTCGGCAATCAAGAAGAAGCCGAAGAAGTATGGCTGAGAGAAGGATAAATGTTCAATCAATTCCTGTTCCACCTGGCATTCATTAGGTCCCCCCACCCATGTCGTGGGCTTATGATTACCTACATAATTCATGTTCAATCATGATGCCCGAATTTAGTCAGCCAACCTTTCAGCCAACATTTTTTGATACAGAAGCTGGTCTATCCACATGTTATGACTATTATGAAGATACATCAAGATTAAATGTGGATTTAAATGTTAGTGTTTCTGAGCCCGATCAAATAGGGTACACAAGCAACATTCGGACGTTTAATATAAGTGGAGCTATCGGTGATAACGTGCAACAAGATGACTTTTTGGATGAACTTCTATCCAATACGACTATGATGCATTTACTTGATGAACCAAGTGAATTCAACCACTTATCAAATTTGGATTTTAGGCACCATTAGTATTGTAATGTATTATTATAATGTACTTGAAATTGCTACTTGTTCAATAAAAAAAACAATTGCCAAATAAATAACATAATTGTTTAAAAAACATAGATACATCAAAGCATAAAATAAAATAAAATATTATTTAGAGTTCAAGACATATATGCAACATTTAAGTTAAATCCTTGATTTGAAGACCCTACACGACTAGGACATGCCCTCTTATTATGTCTAACATTTCCACAATTGCTGTAGTGGGTTACACTACCTCATTATCGTCTATCCATTTCATTGTGGATTCGTGTTATTTTAGGCCACCCTTTCTTCCTTTAAAGTTCCATATTAGGCACAAATTTAGGCCCGTTATATACGGGCCAATAAGCTCGATGACCCATTGGGTGGAATTCTCCTTCATAGCATTTTAGAGCTTCTGTAATGGTATAACACAAATCAACAAATGAAAATATATCAATATGTTTATGCATGCATGCTGCAATTGGATGTGAACATGGCATTTTTGTACCCTAAAACTTTTCACATTCACATTTGCACTTTTCGAGACTCACTATATAAGTGTCAATTTCTGAACCTGGCTAACATACCTTCTATGCTGACTCATTTAACCATCAGGCACTTGGCTAACAGACTGTCTAAGCTGACTCATTGAACCATCAAGCATGAGGTTAGCTGAATGTCCAGGTTGTCTCCTAGATACATCAGGCATGTAGCTATGTGATCGACGTAAAAACCCATGTCCTGATGTCAAATTGCCCTATCTTAGAAGCAAGTCACTATCACGTCGACTTACAGATTGGTTTGTCTGACTAGTACCGACATCACAATCATATTGACTATGACTGGCATCACCAACAAACTAACAAAAATTTGATTGCGATAAATATTCAAAATCTTCCCTACTAACGGACAACATGGGCTGACTTGGACCAACATCATTCACAAAAAATTGTTGACTTGCATCAACATTTACCATATGTGTTGCATCATTTTCATCTTGCTCATTAGTTTCGTATATTGCCTGCATATTAGCTCCAAACCTCCCTTCATCCACTTTAATTATTAATTCAACAATTGTGTAATCATCATATTCTCTTAATTTTTCATATATCATATCTATGTCACTATCATCTTCCAAATCTACCATTGTCCAACATAACGACCCTCGGTTGTACATTGGACTTTTGTAAATAATTCTTGAAATCACATTGTTAATGCCTAAATTAAACTTTCTGTGAATTTTATGTTTCAATTCAGCAAGGGTTGGTTTACTCTTAAATCTTATTATCTTCGTAACAGCATCTGGACCCGATATGTCATACTGAAAATCAACAATTCCATAACTAATTTTCCCTCCCTTGTGCAAGTAAAAATCCGTATAGTTTGACATCTTCTGCCTATACGTAACTTGTAATACAATTATATAATTTTTAATTAATATTTGTCCATAATTTTTTTTCTCATAAAATAAAACAACATAATATCAGATTTAAAATAAAAAAATATCTCACTTGTCGTTTACAATAATTGCCAAAATAAATAAAAGAATTTTCAAATTTTTATATAGTAAACCAATTAATAATAACACAAAATGATAATAATTGCTTCATTTATATACTATTATTATACAATACTACTACAAATTACGCTTACATTTTTACTAATAGAAGCTCATAATTCTTAATAATATAAGCTCATAATCATGACTCTTCGAGTAAGATATGTCTCCAGCATCTATTGTATAAAAATGGTACAAAAAATTATATTACAAATTAAACTTTATTTCATTTTATAACTCATATTTCAAAATTTTAAAAATTTTCTTATAACAACTAAATAATAAGCTCATTCGCTATTTAATACTTATCTTTAATATTATGATCGTTGTGCCTTATAAATTTGCTCTTTTTATCATCTAATTAATACCTGATATTTAACAAATTAAATAATTATTAAAATTTTGTTAATACATAACATTCTAAAATTAAATGAGTAAAATTACAAAAATTTAAATATAGTTACTTACCTGATAACAAGAATCATACTTAACAAATGATTATAAATTTTTTCATAATAGCACACTAAAATTACTCTCACAATAACTTTCATAAAATGACTATAAATCTCAGCAAACAAACTAAATTTTTCACGTTCTAAATTACTTATATATAGCGGGAGAGAGGAAGCTCAGTGCGCGCGACTGTGTGCTCATGGGAACAGCTTGTCCACTTCAGCGACAGATTCCAGCGAAAATGCCCCATTTTTGCCACAGTCTGCAAAGAAAATGGAGCCGCCTGCCATGCACGTGAAACATTTGCCATTTTCACCTCATTCTCCAACGAAAATGAAGCATCCGGACACACTGCCATTTTCGCCCAAGTCTCCAGCAAAAATGGACAGCCTGCCACCTCGTGAATCTCCTGCCATTTTCGCCCAAAAATGCAGCAGGAATGATGTAAACACCTCATTTCCTCAATTAGTTTACAAATCACCCCAATATTCCAAATAATTATACAAAATACACTATTTTTAAAATTGTAGAAGTGTTAACTACTGAAAATCCGAACTAGACGGAATCGAGAGTTTAATTTTAGTATAGACAAATTTATATCATAATTGAGATAAAATGTAATATTTATTTATATATTCATGTTGCAATTTTTTTATTAGAAATTTCAATTTGTTAATATTTTCATTACTTAATTACTAGTTGATAAAGTGGCACCATAGAAAGCGTAGGAAACAAGTGGCAGCGCTATAAAAGCTCTTCGCGAAGAGTTGATAAAGTCATATAATTGAAGAGAATGATTAGCTTGGTGATCCACCACTCCAGTTTTATTGCTTCTTTTTCTCTTTTGACAAATAATAAATAATATAATATACCGACATACTCATCGAAGAACTTAATGGAGTTTGGACATCAATCTTTTAATTAAGTGGAGATAATGGGGAAGAAAGATTAGGACAACGAAGTGAAGAAGGAAATCAAGAAACTAATAATACTACTTTCTTCAAACTATTTTCCAAAGGCCTCCATGCTTTGTCAGGTTCTTCTATTTCCTCCTCACCATTTTTCTTTTTACTTTGGAATTTTATGTAGTTTTTGTTTCTATATAGCAATTATTTGAATTGATTTATTTTTAGGCAGCCTAATTGATAGTCACCACTTTTATTTTTACGCCTATAATTTTGACCACCTTTTCTCGTACTATTGTTTTTTCATTCGATGATAGAGAGATTTTTAGTTGGAATTCCTAGATAATTTGATCTGTTTCTGATAATAAGAATACACCGTACGATGAATGCCCTTTTGTTGTACGCAAGGAGATTAAGATTTCCCCAACAATGATCTGAGAATATGAAATTGTGAATTTGCGTAGCTTCTTCTATCATCCTTCATAAACTTCACATAATTACATGTAAATTAACTCGAAATCTTAAATGCATTGTATACTTCAAACGATTAAAAATCTAATCAAATAAAAATTATGGATGCATTAGAAACCTAACTGTGGCTCGTTAAAAACCAAATAGAAAATAAAATGCGCATGATCTTAAACAAGTCAAGGCGAACATAATTAGGATAGAAGAAAAATATATTTTGGCGTTTTCTTCGGTAGATATTTTACATTTTAATCTCTCCATTTCATTATATATAATTTTTTTTAATTAAAATTTAAATTTTATTTATCTGTTATTTTTAAATTTTTAATATAATTTAAATTTTTTTCAATAAAAATTAATTTATTTAAAATTAATTACATTTAATAATTTAATTTTAATTACGTAATTTAATATTAAATTTAAGTTTAATTATTATTTTTTAATTTTAATAAAAATAATAAAAATAACAAATAAAATCAAATGCAGGAAGTGTTTTTTTTAAAATCATTTTACGTGTTTGTTTTGCATTTTTGATAAGTAGACAAATCGGACTCCATAATTGAAAAATTCCATTTACGTTTCTTAAATTTCAATTGATTAAGATTTTTCTGGCATTTAGTTGGCACACTTATCTCGGTCAATACATATATTAAATTAATTTTATATTTGCATACTGGGAA
Source organism: Excoecaria agallocha (assembly GCA_037975025.1). Classification (NCBI taxonomy): domain Eukaryota; kingdom Viridiplantae; phylum Streptophyta; class Magnoliopsida; order Malpighiales; family Euphorbiaceae; genus Excoecaria; species Excoecaria agallocha. The sequence continues at coordinate 13,369,338 of CM075816.1, read as the reverse complement.
TCAACCGCTAACTAAATGTTTTAATTTTTATTTGGACTAACGAGACTTACGGATTGAGCTTTAATGAACTTCTATTTTAATTGATTATATAAAAAAAGACAGTAGAAAATGACATGCGGGTCGTCAAATTACAACTCGCGGCTCGGAGCCTGACACCATTTATTATCGTATGCGATTTTTATTCACAACATTTAATATTGTTGTCTTTTATGAATTAATGTTATGTTACATACGACAAAGAGAAACGGACATAAGGGTCGGATATGCATTGAATGAACACATTGTCTTTGCTGTAGTTTTATTTTGAAGGTTTAAAAATATTTTGAGGCGACGACACTTCATCATTTCATAAAAGATTAAAGAACTTCCCCATTTTCATACCACATCTCCTTCCTGATAAGAATTTGTATGCCACATGTTCTATTCTAACATTAGAGGCTTGAAATGAAGGGCTTTCTATATTGTTGTCCGTGAATTTAAATTATTAAATGAAAATAAAAAATGTTAATTCATATTTATTAATATAAAATATTAGTAATATGTAATGGTACTAATGTAACACATATATATTCATTTCTGTTGAAAGTCCATAAGCAAAATAAAAAAAAAAAAACATTGTAATGGTTTTCCAAAGGGACGATTATGTCTTTTTTGAAAATATAAGTGGCGGCTTAAACACTTCAGTTCCAGAGTCAAAAAGTAAGTGAATTTGAATTTAATTGAATTTTTATGAATCAAACAAAACAATAATTTCCTTAAAAATTAAAAACAATAATTATTTATTATGCAAATTTTTCTTTTGAGATATAGATTTATTTTCCAACTTAGCTGCTCCAGCTTCAAAATTTTTCTTGGCTACGTGTACGTTTTTTATTTTTATTTTTTTCAAACGTACCTGTCAATATGCTCATTAAATTTATTTGGATAGTCGAACAAAATATTGGGTTTTTGGTTGGACAAATTTAATTTTAAAAGAAAAATTTTATTGAAAGAAAAAAAATAAAAAATTGAGTCAAATAAATTCTTATTTAATCTTTTGCTCGGTATTATAGATGAAATATTTAATGGTTGAAGTTGTGACAAATTGAAATCGTTAATTATATATATATATTTTTTTATTAGTTATTTTTGTTATTTTTATTAAAATTAAAAAAAATAATAAATAGACTTAAATTTAATATTAAATTATATTATTAAAACTAAATTATTAAATTTAATTAGTTTTTATTTTATTGAAAAAGAAAAATAAATTGAAAAAATAAATTAAATTATATTAAAAATTTAAAAGTTATATATAAATAAAATTTAAATTTTATTAAAAAGTGATAAATAAAAAAGAACGAAAGTAGTATAAAAATTACAATATTAAAATATTCATGTGTCATAAATAAATAAAATATTTTATATAATTTAATTGTCTTAATTTTATTGTTGTGACAAATTTATGTTACACATTGACCCTTAACCCTTAAATCTCTTATCCAAATTTAACTTGGTTGTCATTGATAATAACTTACAAATATCTCTAAGAGATTGAAGAAACATATGCTTAAATTCAAGTATCTTCTTTTTTTTCTTAAATCAAATAAAGTCATTAAAAATGTTTAAATTATGGTTCGTTGGCGGAGAAAGGCCAGTGGCAGCCGAGAATCAAGGGTCCGGTGGCAGCCTGCGAGATGCAAAGGTGCTAGACTTTGACAAAGTCCACTGGCAATGACAGTTTACCTACTCAAATTAAATTAATAATTCCACGTTATATTCCACATATTCATTAATCATCAATTTTCTTGTATGAATTATGCTACTTAAAAAACGTTTTGCCTGTGGACTGAAAATAACAAATATTAGAAAGAGACCCAAATTTTCTTTTAAATTTTATTAAAATATTTTTTTAAAGATAAAAAGCTTTATTAAATTACGTACTAAAATACTTTTATTAGCCTAATTCACTCTACAAAATAGATAATTAATGAGTACATTGGTCTAAATTCTAAAACTATAATATGTGGATTAATTTAATATATTGGCTAGTTGCCATTATTTCTCTAATGCCCCTTATATTTGTCTATAGCTCCAGAAAAATGAAATTATATTACGTAAGTCTCGTGTAAGTAATGTGAAAGTTTCATACTCAATTAAACATCCGACTACTAGTTCAGAACTGAAATAAAATTCAAGTTTTTAGGAGATAATTATATGGAAAAAATGATAAGTATAAATGCTTTATGGAAGAAAATATTAAATATAAATTAAAGAGTAAAGTAATATACCAAAACAAGCAAGGAAGAAAATACTCTTTTTATTACTATATACTTAACACAAGAACGATTTCCTATATATATAGGAAAAGAGAGAGAGGTAAGCGCTTTACAACAAACTGCCACATCAGCATACAAAGAAAAAAAAAAACACGTGAAGCAAACATACATAACTAAAACAACTTGCTGTAACACACTAAAACAACAAGTTGTTTTAGTGTATTTTGCTAGCTTGCTAAAACACACTAAAACAACAAGTTATTTTAGTGTTATTGTTCTACATTCCCCCCCTCAAGGTGGAGCTTGATGCCAGTCACACAAGTCCAACTTGGACAAACATCGAGCAAAAAAAGGAGTAGATAGAGACTTAGTAAATATATCTGCAGGCTGCTGTTGAGAAGCGACATAACATGGTTGAAGGAAACCTTGCTTAAATTTGTCTCTAACAAAATGACAGTCAATCTCTAAGTGTTTAGTTCGCTCATGGAATACTGAATTGGCAGTGATTTGCAAGGCAACTTGATTGTCACAATGAAGAGAAATAGGAAGAGGAACTTGTAATTGAAGATCTTGTAAAACATAATGTATCCACTGCAACTCACAAGTAGTGGTTGATATACTACGATATTCTGCCTCTGCTGAAGAACGAGAAATGGTGGATTGTTTTTTAGTTTTCCATGAAATAAGAGCATTCCCTAGGAAAACACAGTAACCAGTAAGGGATCGGTGGCTGAAATGACAAGCAGCCCAGTCAGCATCACAATAACCATGGAGGAGAAATTCACTATCAGCTAGGAAAAAAAGACCTTTAGAAGGAGATGATTTAAGATAGCGAAGAACATGCAAAGCAGCACTCCAGTGTTGTTTAGTGGGCTGTTAAACAAACTGATTGAGTTGTTGAGTTGCATGAGAAACATCTGGTCATGTAAACCCAAGATATAAGAGCCTACCTATCAACCTTCTAAATTGATCGGGTTCATTAAGGAGAGGAGAATCAACATCATCAAATTTATAAGACTTGGATAATGGAGTAAATGCACACCTTGATCCTAACAAACCAACATCAGCAAGAATATCAAGAATATACTTGCATTGATTAACATATATCCCTGTTGCAGACCTTGCTACTTTGAGACCAAGGAAAAATTTAGCTGGACCAATATCCTTTATAGTAAAGGCATCATGTAAAACATCCTTCACCTGCTGTAAATCTGCCTCAGTAGGACCAGTAAGAAGAACATCATCCACATACACAATAAAAGCAACATATCTAGTAGACAAGGATTTAATAAACAAACAAGAGTCATGATGGGATTGACTGAAACCAAAACTCTGTAATTTCGAAGTAAACTCATGGTTCCATTGTCGAGATGCCTGTTTGAGTCCATACAAGGATCATCTGAGCTTACAAACTTGATGAGGAGCTGTTTTGAGATACCCTTCTGGAGGCAACATGTAAAGTTCTTCATCAATAAAACCATGAAAAAAAGCATTGTTAATGTCCAATTAATGCAGAGGCCATTTCTTAGTAGTAGCTATTGCAAGTATGATGCGAACAGTGACCATTTTAGCCACAGGAAAAAAACTGTCCGTGTAATCGATGCCCTCAACTTGATTAAATCCCTTAGCCACTAAACGTGTCTTGTATCTTTGCACACTACCATCAGGATTGAATTTGAGTTTATAAACCCATTTGGAGCCAATAGCTTTCTTTCCTTTCGGTAAGTCAACAATATCCCAAGTCTTGTTAGCTTCCAAAGCCTGCAATTCATCTTGCATAGCTCTCATCCAATTGGGATCAAATTTCGCTTGATTAAAAGAACATAGCTCCTTAATACTTGACACATTTGCTAAAAAAGACATATAACTTGGAGTGATGTTGGGGGAAATAACAAAAGGAAAAGTGTTGGGGGTATATGGTGAAGTATTCTTGAATTGTCTACCATGAAAATTTATGGTCGTGGACTGCACACCATTAGACACAAAATCATTCAACCAAGATGGTTTGTGTTTAACTCTTTGACTCTTCCTTGAAGGAACAACAGGAAGAGATGAAGCTGCTGGTACAATAGGAGATGAAGCAGAAGAAGAAGGAGCAGAAGGTGAATTGGGAAGGGACTGAGTAGAGTCAATAGGGGAGGACAAATAATGTTAGGGAAAAAATTTCTATCTAAAAACTCATCATTTGTTATAGGGATTTAAACTGGAGACGAACTCTCATGGGAAATAGTTTTGAAAGGAAATTTTGTCTCATAAAACACAACATCTCTAGAAGTGAATATCCTAGTTGATTGAAGATCAAACAGTTTATAACCCTTTTGACCAGGTGAATAACCAATGAAGATCGACTTAAAAGCACGTGGATCAAACTTATCCTTTTGGGGAAAGGTATTAGATGCATAACATAAACATCCAAAAGTTTTCATGAAGGTGTAGTTAGTTTTTTTTTTTAAACAAAACTTCATAAGGCAATTTCCATTTAAGGACAGAAGAAGGTAGTCTATTTATGATATAAGTGGCAGTTAAAATAGCATCTCCCCAAAAATGTTTTGGTAAAGAAGATTGAAACATAATAGCCCCAGCAACTTGTAACAAATGTCTATGTTTTCTTTCAACAATACCATTTTGTTGAGGTGTGCAAACATAAGTTTTCTGGTGGATAATACCAAGATGAGAAAACAAACTTTGGCAAGTTGAACTGGTGAATTCAGTGCCATTGTCAGTTCTAACAAATTTAACTAACAACTGGAAATGATTTTGTATCATTTTCACAAAAGTTTGTATGGTGAGAACTCTTTGGCTTTTATTCTTTAACAGGTATGTCCACGTGCTCCTACTATGACATCTACAATGGTCAAAATATAATATGCTCCACTAAGAGATGATTGTTTATATGGACCCTGCAAATCTATGTGCAGCAACTCAAAACAATTTTTGGAAACGATTTTGCGTATAGGAAAAGGAAATCGAGTTTGTTTTGATTCATAACAAACATCACAAGGTCGTTGAATAACAAAAATATCCACATTATTCAATTGAGATTGTAACTGTTTGGATACAATTGAATAGGGATGGCCCAATCGTTGGTGCCACAAATCTGGAAAATTAGCTTGATTACAATGAGCTAGCTTATTTTGTGATTTGGAAATCTGACTAAACACTTCACAAATGACATCCGGATCAAAAGATTTTTTGTCTAATGTGTACAACCCAACTATGACCTTTCCAATCGCTAGAATCTGTTCATTCACACGGTCCTGTAGAACACAAAAGTCTTCAAGAAAAATGAACTTTATTTGTGCTGTAAGGGTGAGTTTATTAACTGACAAAAGATAAAATTTGAAGGAAGGAATGTGTAAAGCAGAGGTCAAAACTATTCTATCATTAAGTTTAACATTCCTTGTATAGCTTACGTATTTAATGCTGCCATCAGGTAAATGAACTGGCATGCATTTTTTAATAGGTTTAGGTTGTGTAAGAAGGTATAATTGGTTACACATGTGATTTGTAGCACTTGTGTCAATTATCCAGGAATCATGTGCAATATAATCAAGTGAATTTAATCCAAAATTAATGGCATTCTCAGCAACAATTTCTTGCTTCCCTTTGCCTCTTAAGAACTTCTCTATGCCTTGCTGAATCAAATTGGCCATGCCTTCTTTCCAACCAGCATCGATATTCCTTTGATAGTCAAGATGTGACTCTGCTACATTTGCAGCAAGCTTGCTACCTCCATCAAACCTTCTGTCCTTTGTTCCCTTGAACCAATCAAGATATCCGTAAATTTTAAAGCACGTGTCCTTTGTATGCCGTTTCATTTTACAAAAATCACAATACAGATCATCTTTGTTAATTTGTTTTTTTTATTTCCCTTAGGTGAAACCTTCAATCCCTGATTCAGTTGATATTTCATCATCATCGCACTTTCATTACCTTCCACAAAACTTACATTGACTTTCCTATGTTTTTCAACCCGCAACACCATTGAGTATGCCTTGTTAACATTTGGTAATGGATCCAAAACAAGAATCTGATTTCTGACAGAATCATACACCTCATCCAATCCCATAGCATCAACTTATCATTTGAGTCTAGATCTGCTATCTTTTTTGAAGCTCCACAACTGCACTTTGGAAGAGGAGCTAAACACCACACTTCATCCCAAAGTTGTTTCAGCTTTGTGAAATATTTTGTTACTGACATATTTCCTTGTGAGATAGAACATATTTCCCTCTTGATTTGATACAAAAGAGGACCATTACATTCACCAAATCTCTCTTCCAATTCTTTCCAGAGATCCTTTGCAGAATCAGTGTATAGATATGCTTCTACAATCTCCTTTGAAATAGAGTTCAAGATCCATGACGTAACCATACAATCAACTCTACACCATTGGTCATACTCCTCAAAATTTTCTTCTGGTTTTTGGCATCTGCCATCAATAAAACCTAACTTCATTTTTTCTCCCAACGCTATTTTCATCGCACGACTCCAAGATAAGTAGTTACTTCCATTGAGAGGCGTAGTAACTAAAATCATCCCTGGATTATCTGAATTCAGCAGGTATGTAACTTTTCCATCGCTGCTATGTCTTGCTCCTGTGCTATCATTAGGTTGAGTGCCTGATCCTCCTATAACTTCCGTCATCTTCGCGAGAAACCCTAGATAAAGATCTAGATACTATATGTAGAGTATCTATACACCCTCTCTGATACCATATAGCAAAACAAGCAAGGAAGAAAATACTCTTTTTATTACTATATACTTAACACAAGAACGATTTCCTATATATATAGGAAAAGAGAGAGAGGTAACCGCTTTACAACAAACTGCCACATCAGCATACAAAGAAAAGAAATGAAAAACACGTGAAGCAAACATATACAACTAAAACATCTTGCTGTAACACACTAAAACAACAAGCTGTTTTAGTGTATTTTGCTAGCTTGCTAAAACACACTAGCTAAAACACACTAAAACAGTTATTCTACAAGTAAAAAGGAAAAAGAAATCTTATAGTGTATTATTAAGCCTTATGTATACATATTTATTTATGTGTATACGTATAGTTGTCCTATTTATTTCGACTTATAATATGCTATGCATTAGTTGTCATGCTCACAGATTACATGACTGTGATGCTAATATTAATATTTGTTTTATTTATAAATCACATGTCACTTTAATTTAATTTAAGTGTTTTCGAGTTTGTTTATAATAATATCCGCATGGGATAATATTTTTCTACAGTAATCTAAAAAAAACTATCATTTTCAAAAGCGATGAAAGGTTTTTCTGTTTCCTTTTTTCCTCCTAATTATTTAAAATACAACGTTTTAGCTTTAAACTATTTATTTTATCTCTGAATTATTTAAAGTGAAGAGATTATGTCCCTATATTTTTTAGAATAATTAATTTTTATTTTTAAATTTATATAAAATATATATTTTATTTTTAAAGTGGGTGTACTTGATTATTGTACAAGAGGCGAGCAAAATCGCCTCAGAACAATTTATAAAAAAATGGCAAAAAATAATTTAGGGATAAAATTAATCATTTCAAATAATTTAATAGCATGATTCAAATAATTAAAATATTTCATAAAGGATGGCCGATTAATCTTTCTTTATTTTGTTCTACGCCCACTAACTTTTAACAATCATGGTCGTAGATCTATCCATGCATCACCCTCTATTTAATTGAGCATACAAGTCTCTCTTCCCAACTTATCGTAATCGTCATTATCTCTTCAAAACTCTCCTTGTGCCCTTCATAGTTCAAATCTTTAAATAAATCTCACTCTCTCTCTCTGGCTGCGCAGCTCAATGGAATCTATTGCTGAAGATGGGTCTCTGAATGCGCCTCTTATAGTCGATGAAGGCCAAGATAGGCTCACAAACGAACTGCAAGATTTAGAATCAAACCACAATCATTATACTAAAGGGACTGCCTCTTCCTCCGCCACCATTTTCAATGGCCTAAATGCTTTATCAGGTTTTAGCCTCCTCGCTTCTTCTACCCCATATCTTTCAATGCATTTTAACATATGGGTTTAATTATCACAGTTTTGTGTATGAGTTGAGTTTAATCTTTAGTTATACTGGAAGTTGTTTCTTAGACTTGAAATTAAAGTTTTTCTAACAATAAATCGATTTTTTTTTTCAGGAGTTGGGATACTGTCCACCCCTTATGCATTATCATCCGGAGGATGGCTAAGCTTATCGTTTCTTTTTGTAATAGCCATTGCAGCCTTTTATTCCGGTTTGTTAATTAAAAGATGTATGGAAGCAGATTCAAATATCAGAACCTATCCTGACATAGGCCAAAGAGCTTTCGGAGATAAAGGAAGAATTTTGATATCAATTTTCATGTATACAGAGCTCTACTTAGTGGCTATTGGGTTCTTGATTCTTGAAGGAGATAATTTGCAGAATTTGTTCCCAAATGTGCAGATTGAAATGGGTGGATTCAACATTGGTGGAAGACAAGGCTTTGTTATCATGGTTGCGCTCATAATCTTACCTACTGTTTGGTTAGATAATCTCACCATTCTTTCTTATGTATCTGCCAGTGGGGTTTTAGCTTCTGCTATAATTCTTATTTCAATTTTTTGGACGGGAGCTTTTGAGGGAGTTGGATTTCATGAAAATGGGAAGCTAATAAATTGGAATGGAATCCCCACTGCCGTTAGTTTATATGGTTTTTGCTACTGTGCACATCCAGTTTTTCCTACCTTGTACACTTCCATGAAAAAGAAGCATCAATTTTCCAACGTAAGTAACATAAAGAGCTATTTTTTTTTTTTTATTGCTTGGTTCATTTAGCATAAAAATTTATTAGACATCTGAATCCTAAAAAAATTATATTGGCACAACAAACTACAACCATGTTTAGTTCAAAATCTCAGAAAATAGCTTACATCAGTTCAATTAATTCATTGCAGGTTCTGCTTATTTGTTTCTTGCTATGTACATTCAGCTATGCATCGATGGCAATCATAGGCTACTTGATGTATGGGTCAGATGTTCAATCACAGATAACCTTAAATCTTCCTACTGGAAAGTTGAGTTCAAGAATAGCAATATACACAACTTTGGTGAATCCGATATCAAAATACGCATTAATGGTTACACCAATAGTGAATGCTGTCAAAAACTGGTTTCCATGGAATTGGAGCAAGAAACCATTAAACATCTTCATTAGCACTGTACTATTAATGAGTACAGTCATTGTAGCCATTGCTGTTCCCTTGTTTGGTTACCTAATGTCTCTGGTGGGAGCATTCTTAAGTGTGACAGCTTCGGTTATAATTCCATGTTTATGTTATATGAAGATTTCAGGGATTTACAGGAGATTTACATGGGAATCGTTACTGATAGGAGGAATTATAGTGTTGGGTGGCATGGTTGTAATATTTGGTACATATACTTCTCTTTTGCAGATTGTAGGGCATCTGTAATAACTATTTAGTGTAAACCTTTTTTCTCTCTAGCTTATTAGGGCAGTTATTTTATTTTATAGATTAATGTTGCAGAGTTATTAGGTATCACTTGCAAGTAAATATAAGCAAATCAATTCCAACTTTTGGATGAAGAAAACAACTTCTCTTAGTCCAAATATTTAACTTTGACAGTAACATTGATTCATTTGAAAGTTCATAAGGAATATTGTTTTTCTTTAAACGAAATTGAAGGGCAAAATTGCACGTTCAATATGTATTATATTATATGGATAATTTCTTTACCATTAATTCTAACTGAGTGTGGGAAATTTAAAATCTAAAATTAGCTCATCGTAAATCTGTTGGTGTGTTTGAGGACATGACATCACAAGATTGCTTTTCATTATTATTACTATTATTATTATATTTAAATGCTCTTTTTTGTGCTGTGAATAAAGGAGCATTGGTGAAAGAATGTTATTTGACCAAACTAGGAAATTACTTTTCCAAGGCCATTTATGTATTTGACCAAATTAGGGACATTAATTTGCTAAAATTTAAGTCACGGCAATGTCTTGCTACTTAAAGAGTGGTACTTGTTTTTGTTTTAAAGGGACGGGCCCCAACATCTCCAAGATTTGGTCCACTTTTGATAAGCCTTTTCTTGTTTAGTAAAAAGCCGATGGCTTAATTAATTCTAATTTATTTCTTCCATTTGCAATTGAAAAAAAAACAATATTTCTCAATTCTTTTCCTGCATAAACCAGGAAACAATTGCTTAATTTTGTTCTTCAATAATCCCAAGTCTATTTAGTTTTGGAGCCAAACTCCTTCAATACTTAGGAAAACCTTTTTCTTTATCTGCCATAAAGAGCCCTCTTCTGATCACGCTAGAGAAGAATTCGCATATCATGGCCGGGAAGAGAAGTAAGAAGCAAAACAATTGTAACGGCAAGGACTACATTAGCGACTTACCAGATGATATCCTTTTTATTATTCTGTCTGAGTTGAAGTTAACAGAAGCAGCCAGAACCAGTATCCTCTCCTCTAGATGGAGAAATCTATGGACATTTCTTACTGGTACTTTGGACATCGATGCTTCAGATTGCATCTCAGAACATAAGTTGAAGGACACTGAACAACGTTTGAGAAGGAATAGTATGTTTTTTGATACCGTGGATCAAATATTACGGCAACATCAAGGTCCAACTATTGATAAACTAAGGATTTCTTCTCCTAACCAGTGTTGCATAGAGGACTGCAGGCTTTCTCAATTCTTGGATAGTTGGATTGACATTGCTGTCCAAAAACAAGCTAAACATCTTGAGTTATACTTACAAGGAACCATGATACTTTCTGTTCCATCTGCCAAGAAAAGTATATTTCCTGCTCAACTGCACTTGCTTGGTTCGACAAGTTTTGCATAACTCGTCACTCTCCACTTGCAATATGTTAAAATATCTGCGGAGCTAATTCAATGCTTTTTATCCAATTCTCCACTTCTTGAAGGTTGTTGATTGTAAACACACATGGTTTCTTGGAGTGTGTGAGGATATGTGGTACGCCTTTAAAGTTAAAGCGCCTTGATTTAATCTCTAATCCTATAAAAGTTCTTGAAATATCTGCACCAAATCTCGTAACATTCAACTATAAGAATATGGGAAGGAGGACAGATTTGCTTTTGAAGGACATTCTTCTTCTTACCCAATTATCCTACACAGACGAACGCATGGCTGATATTCAATATGATTACCTTATTTTAGTTCCTCAACTGGAGTCGCTTAAATTGACTCTCCCCCAGCATTGGCTAGTGTCTCACAGTATCCAGCATTTTCCTGCACTCAAAAATCTCAAGCAAGTGCAGCTTTTTTTAGGCTGTGATATGGAGCAGGGTTACTTCTTTTGTTCCGATTGATAGAAGCTTCTCCTTTTTTGCATAGACTATCACTGAATTTGGGACAGTATGAATGCCCAACAACAGACCCAGAGTGCACCAATGAGTGTCCAAAACATCAATCCCTTAAGGTGGTAGAAATAGTTAACTTTGCTTAGAACGAAAATGAGATAAAACTTGTTAAATGCATAGCTCTGTATGCTTTATCGATTAAGAAGATCATAATCCATAGCTATATTGAGAACAATGATCCAGAGAGTATCAGAAGGGTCGTTCGAGAGTTAAAATCAAACGTACCTCAACTGGAATTGGAGATACATTAGTTAATGGGCTTTTTTTTTTTTTTTGTCATAGAAAATTTCTAAAGGTCATCCTGCAGCGGATGGCTATTACGTTTTTAGCTATTGCTGTCTACATTCGTAATTGTTCACTTATGCTAGATTTGTACTAATTCTTATGCCAGCCCAAAAAGAAGAAGAAACAAAAGAAGTGTATCGCAAGATTATATTGAACAATATCAACTTGGCTTGGTTAGGCAGAAATAGTTACGGTTTAGTAGTTAAATGGAAGTTAAATAAATTTTTCACTTATGTCCTCTCTCTGTTAAAAAACATAGACAACAATTTTGCGTGGATGCAAATATGATGAATGGAAGTTTATAATCAAATGACGAATAACGAGCAACAATGCTTACAATGAGTTTATCATCTGCAGGTGCATATTCAGTCCATCCAGTAAATGGTATATGCCTTCCTTATCATCTTCAGAGTTATACCCAGAAAAGAACCGATGGACAGAGCCAACTAGTTCAACAGAACTCTCTCCCCCCTTCTTCTTCAATCCATGATCTCGGATTTCTGTCCTTACTTTTGCTGCTTTCTCCCACATCCCAGCATCGGCGTACATGTTGGCAACCATCACAAAATTCCCACTTCTCCTAGGCTCTAGTTGAAGCAATTTTTTTCTTGCCTTATCTGCTACACCGGTACTGCCATTGACATCGTGAATGCTGCATGCACCAAGTAATGTCCTCCACACAACTGGATCAGGCTGGAACGGCATGCTTGTTATAAAGTTATAAGCTTCTTTAAGACGGCCAGCACGACCTAAGATATCAACCATGGCACCATAGTGTAACATCGTTGGTTTGATTCCATAACTGTGCTCCATGTCATGGAAATACTGAAATCCATCATCTACCAAACCTGCATGGCTACAGGCACACAGAACCCCGAGAAACGTGACATAATTCGGACGAATGGAAGAGTTGTTCATCATGTCAAGAAAAAGTTCAACTCCCTCTTCAGCAAAACCATGTTGAGCCAACCCCAAAATCATGGCACTCCATGTCCACACATTTTTCTCCTGCATTCTATCAAAAACGAGCTTAGCATAACCAACAGCTCCACTTTTTGCATACATGTCAACAAGGGCGGTACCCAATTGATAATTCAGAACCAGCCCTCTCCCGATTACTTGAGAATGAATCCACCTCCCTAAACTCAAGTTCCCCATTTCTGCACAAACCGCAAGCATGAGCACCATCGTGGTCTCATCGGGCTCAAACCCGAAATCCCTCATTTTCACAAAATACCCAATTGCGTCTCCCAACCAAGAGCTCTCAGTGCAACTAGTAATCACAGCATTCCACGAAACTACAGTTCTAACAGTCATATCATCGAACGCCTTACATGCATCTAAAATCTTCTTGCACGACCCATAGAAATGAACCAAATTATTGTTTACATACACATCATAATCCAAACCAAACTTAACAACATCTGCATGTATTTGTTTGCCCTCTTTAATCCCGAAACAAGAAGCACAAGCTTTGAGAAGAAAAGGGAAGGTAAGGTTATTGGGTGTAATTCCCTGTCTTCGCATCCTCAGAAAAACCCATATGGCCTCTCTTGGGGAATTGCTATTAGCATAGCCTCTAATGAGAATATTCCAAGAAGATGTGGGTAATGGGTTAACCGAATGATGAAGAATGGATTGGGCATAGCTGAGATTCTTAGAAGGAGACAAAGAACAGAATCGAATGAGTTCAGACAGAAGATAAGAGTCTTGTTGGAGAGCAGAGACTTGTATTTGGGCATGGATTTGCGAGAGATGATTGATTGAGGAGCAGAGCTTCAACAGAGAAATAAATCGGTGTTTTCTGGAGAGAAAATTTGAATTTCCGTTTACAGTTTTCAGTGGGAAAATAGCAGTTGGGGGTGGAAGCCGAACCATTCATTGACCTTATAATGGCAGACAAGTTAATGGGTTAAATACTAATCCCTTCTAACTATTCAGGTAGCGGAATTTCCAGAAAACGACATATCACATTCAAACTGGACATTGTCGTTTTGGTTTACGTTTTTTGTCTTTTTTGTTTTTGGGTTGTTGCTATCTAATTTGAAACGTGCTTGAAAATTTTTAAAAATTTGAAAATAATTTTGTGTACCAAAAATGCAGGGAGAAGGAAAAATGAGTTTTAAGAGGTAAAACGCACAAGTATAAATAGAAAATTATGTATGCTGGAATTTTTTTTTTTATATATAATTACTGACATTATTTATAGAGTAAAATTCTCCCATGCATTATTGAATATCATAATGTAATACAATTCATGAAATATGGATTAACTGCATCAATTGATTCACTTAAAGAACAAGGAGTTGAAGGACTGGCGATTTCCTCTCCAAAATTCGTTATGAAAAGGGTCCCAATTTGCTCTTCATCTGTTGAAGCTTTGCTCTTCAATCAAGCATAATTGTTGAAGAATGAGTCAATTGAAATCAATAAAACATTGAGTCAAAGATTGAGGTAGAAAAAATAGGAAAGTGAGGATTTTTATATTTATATTTATATTTAAATTTGAATTTGATTTTATTGTTTTATATTCATATTTTTTAGGAATATTTTTGTTATGTTTGTTGCACATTTTAGTATAAATATGCAAGTTATATAATCAAATAAATATGGGAGATGCCAAGTTTATGAGTTCTAAAGTTTTTTATTTTTATATCTTTCTCTCATACATAAATGAAACCCAACATTATGCTCAAACAGAGGTTCTAAGTTTCATTATACAATGACAATATTAGAATTTGAAACTTGTCTTTCACATCCCATTACTAGTAAGAGGGTGCCTATGGACATCAGTATACATATATATATACATATGACTACCTAGGCACTGATCATTTCACGTACAGGAATTCTTTCAAATTTGTTTACAGACATATCAGTAAATTCTGATAGAATTGCCGTAAACTCATCACCAGTGAGTGTTTCCTTCTCCAGCAGTACCTCCACTAATTTATCAAGGGCATCTCTGTTACTCTTTATATGTTCCTTTGAAGTCTCCTAGGCTCTTTCAATTATGTCTCTAACCGGTGCACCGATATCTTCTGCAAGTTTTTCAGACATGGAATTTCTTGCCATCATTCTTAGTACAACATCACCACTTTGAACTTGCGGATCAGTCAGCGCCCATGGCCCGATTTCAGACATGCCAAACATTGTCACCATCTGCAAGAAAACAACAATTTGTTAAGAACTTGAAATGTTTCGCTATTTGCATAAACATTAAAAGAACGGAGCATACTTGTCTAGCAATTTGAGTGATCTGTTGCAAGTCTCCTGCTGCATCAGTAGTGATTTCTGATTCGCCGAAAATCACTTCCTCTGCTGCTCTACCTCCAAGTGCACCAACTATCCTGGCAAATAGCTGTTTCTTGGAGATCAGTGAAGGATCATTCCCGGGCAAAAACCATGCAAGTCCTCGCGCTTGTCCTCGAGGAATTAGACTCACTTTCTGGACCGGATCATGACCTGGAGTTAATGTCCTGTAAATGATGTTCAAGATTTCAGATTTTGCTTGCTCAGAAACTGAAAGATATTAATCTGTAATATAAAAAGAGGGTGTTCCACGATGAATTTACACGCAAATAGCATGCCCTATTTCATGATAAGCAACAAGGATTTTGTTTTTCCCATCGGTCATCTTCGTTCCTTCCATGCCTGCTATGATTCTATCAATTGAATCATCAATTTCCATGAGTGTGATCTTGTCTTTGCCTCTTCTACCAGCAAGAATAGCAGCTTCATTCATTAAATTTGCCAAATCTGCGCCGCTGAATCCTAGTGTTCTCATAGCTATAACACTTAAAGAAACATCCTTGTCAAGCTTCTTGTTTTTGCTATGTACTTGTAATATCTCCTCTTTCCCTTTAATATCAGGCAATGCAACAGTAACCTGCCTATCAACTCTCCCTGGTCTAAGAAGAGCAGCATCGAGAATTTCTGGCCGATTTGTAGCAGCAATAACAATAACTACACTATTACCACTAAAACCATCCATTTCAGTAAGCAACTGGTTTAAAGTCTGCTCCCTTTCATCATTTCCTCCACCAATTCCTGTCGCTCTCTGCCTTCCAACAGCATCAATTTCATCGATAAAGACTAAGCAGGGTGAATTTGCCTTGGTCTTGTTGAATAAATCCCTCACTCTTGAAGCTCCTACACCAACAAACATCTCTATTAACTCTGATCCTGCAAGAGAAAAGAAAGGAACTCCTGCTTCTCCAGCTATTGCCTTGGCTAGCAAGGTCTTTCCTGTCCCAGAAGGACCTACTAATAGAACTCCTTTAGGAATTCTTGCTCCAATTGCAGAAAACTTCTCTGGTGTTCTCAAGAATTCAACAATTTCTTGAAAATCTTGCTTTGCTTCATCAACTCCAGCAACATCATCAAATGTTACTCCTGTGTTGGGTTCCATTTGGAATTTGGCCTTGCTCCTGTTCTTGAAAATGTACCGCATTTATTTAAGTTCAACAAACTAATTAGCACTGGCGCTTGTAATTAACAGAAAGTTTAAGGTACATAGATTGGAATTAGTAGACATACCTTCCAAGTCCAAACGGTAAATTGAGGCCACCGGGATTATTCATAGATGATCTTAACAACAAAGAGCCAAGCAAAATCAATGGGAAGGCAAAGTTACCCAAAAAGTCAAATAACGCAGGAGCCCAGTTGACTGGCATAGGATAAGCAGCAAAATCTACATTTTTTTCCTTGAATTTTCTCAACAATTCTTGTGGCAATCCTGGTAGTTGTACTTTCACCCTCTGGATCTTTTCAAGTGCAGGATTGTATATCCCGGCAATTGCTACAGTCCCGTTCTCAAAAAGGTCTACTTTCCTCACAGCATCTTCATCTAAGTACTGCAAGAATCTTGAATATGACATTCTATTCGAAGTTGATTCTATAGGACTTTCTGGCTCAGCTTTTACAGGGTGAGCAACACTTAGAAGGCCTAAAGCGTAGCATTTACCAGCTTTCTTTTACTAAGTTTGGTGTCTAAGGATGTTTTATGAGATGGGTTGTCTCTATTAGCAAGTTTTAGGATGTGGGGATCCTTAGAAACATCCTGGGACTTGCACATGGTAATGTGGGAGAGAGATAAAGATAGTGCCGGCGACATTTTTCTGTTTCTCTTTGTTTAATTTTGGTCAGCTAAATAAGAAACCCGATATGCTGGGTTTGCTTCGTCGCTATGAAAATTGAAGGTAAATGATATGTTTTTATAACGAGAGATGGAGAGAGTAGAGTTTCTAGCACTTTCAGTTCGGCAATTTGTTTTAGTTTGGAAGTGTTTCGTTTCATGAAGCATCCGGATTATTTTGATGGCTAATGGACAAGACGGATACTATTTTCTTTCTGCTTTGAAAAGTGCATTTTGATTTTGATTGCATGAGAGATTTCCATACTTTGAAGACCATACACTTGGTGGGAAATACAATTTGCAAAATTACTACTTTGATAAAATCCAATTTCATTTGCCTCATCATGATGTTATTTGTGGTGCATAACCCATTCATATAATCATATTCAATTTCTTAATAACGGGAGACCAAAGTCGTAAATAATGGATAAAAATTTTAGATATATATAGGAAATGACAAATAATAAAATAGAAGTGCAAATGTATTGATAAATATCCAATAGAAAATTAAATATATACAATTGTATCCCACTTATTAGAACTGTAATTCTAAAATCTTATCTAAAATTTGGAGTTCGTCCAAATTTCTAATGCCAGTGCGTACCATACAATTCATTTATATTTTATTCAGCTACTTATTTTACTTTTAATTAAATTTGTTACAACATATTTCTTTCAATAAATAATGATAACGGGGATATAACTGGGATAAAATGTGAATCTTTAGTATGTTTTATTGTTTTACTATAAGGAAAAGAATTAACTCTTTCCTTTTTCCTTAATACTTTGACCATTTTAGATATTTATTTAGTTTAATAAGCGTAATTATTAAATGATAAATCCTGAAATTTGAAAAAGAGTAGCCGTGTACAGTGAGTGAACAATGTTGCGCTATGTTGATATGTAAACGAGAGGTAAGAACTATTCGAACTTAATGAGATAGAAATCCTACAAAAGAAGGGTTTGTCCAGTTAGATCAGGCATGAGCACTTCGATAATAAATTCAATTTTAAACTTTTTAAAGAGAGAAAAAGAGAGTGTTAAGCGGGATGTAATATGAACCGAAAATTTATAGAGAGTGAGAAGAGTCATTTGAAAAGTCTATCTTAGGGTTAGAGTAGGCAAACTACGAGGTGAAGTGTGGTAGGCGACGGATGGGATATTGGCGTGTGTCAGAAGGCTATGATAGGATAAGGTCTGCCTTGTCTGATAGGGTAGTCCCATCCTATAAATTTAGGTGTGCATCTGGAGGTGTGTGCGGGAGGCCTTGAGATGCTGGGCTTTATCCAAGTCGAGCCTTTTAGTGTATTTGGGCATTTTCTTTAGTGATGACCCATTTGTTAGAAAATGTTGTGCATTATCATTTGTTCCCTTCCCAATACTCTGATCGGTAGATCGGTTTATATCATAACATGTTTCAATTCGCGATTGATAATCTTTCGAATGACCGCCTTGTTTCATTAAAACTTACAATGCTTCTTAGTTAAGCAGTAGAAACACTTTTTAGATAATTAATATCTCAAATGGGCGATTGTTTAACCTCATTCGGGTTTCGTCGTTGATGTCTGTTTTGATCGATATTCGTTTGTTTTGAATATGCCAGTTTTAAGCTACATTATGCGCTTGTTTCCTCGTTATCTTGGGTGAGCGATGTTTTATTTGTATCGTCTCTTTGGTAGAGTATCTTATTTCTTTGCTTATGATCATATCGGTAGAACGTTGGTTTTGAAAGTTGCCTTTTAAGGAAGTGCTCTTTTCAATGCGGCTTTTAGATTTTTTTCTTTCAAGTCATCCGACTCGTGCTTTTATGGTTTCCCAACGAACTTTTGAGCTCACATCCTTCTTGTTTTCTGATTTGCTTTGCAAATTCTGGCTTTCATCCTTTGAGGCTTCATTGGTCTTTCTGATCTTTTGTGGCTTTTTGGCGGGCTTTTCCGACGTCTTCTTTTTGCATCTAGCCCTTATGTTTTTGCATTTTTCTTCCTTGTCATCTTTTCTTTGATCCTTCATTGCACCATGCGCTTTTTGGTGTGCCTGAGAGGCATTGTTTTGTTAATATTCTGGTGGAGTGCAACATTTTAACATCGCGTGATTGGATTGCTTATAGATTCTTGCAAAGAGAGATGACATATATATTTATGAAAATTTTACTTGCCTTTTCCAGAGAGCTTGTTTTTGGGTTTTCGATCTCCTTACGAGTCTGGGCGTACTCTTCGATTTGATGTCCTTGTTTCGCATTCTGGTTTCGGCTTCAGAATTACTTCCATCTTCCTTTGTGTTTCTTATCTTGTGCTTTATTTTCCAATGGTGAAGCTGCCTCGCTTTGGATGATGGTTTGTGTGGTGATCGGTCCCTTGATTATGGCTTCTTGTTTTTGCAAAGAGGCATATCAGCGTAAATACTAAATAAAAGGAAAGGGATTACCTTGGGGTGTAGTTATTTCGATCACTTTTCGTATGCGGGCTGATTGTTCTTTTCTCGGAAACATAAAATTCGTTTGAAGTCTAATTAGAGTAGTCTTGTTTGGGTTTTCTCGAGTTTCGCTCTGGTTCTTGCATGGATATCTAAGCAGAGGTGCTTGAGTAAAGTTCTTGATAAGACCAGAAATGCCTTATCTTGCAAGAGGAGCAGCTGGCAGTTCAAAGGCTAGAGGGAAGGAAGGACCTGCAAAAACGGAGTGCCCAATCGGACCCAGGCGTTAGCACTCCGAAGCTTAAGTCAGTGACTTGGGAGTAAGAGCTAAAAGGAGAGATAGAGTCTCCAGAGTTCAATACCTGGTGCCATCGTATTTTTGGCTATTTATAGGAGATCTTTTGGGGAAGGGGTACTTGAGTGCCTTGGGGAGATGATAACCGTCAGTCAGAGTAGGTGAGCGGCTATGTGACTGGAAGTAGGTGAAGAGTGTAGGCATTGGCTTAAGCTAGTGGGCTGACAGGACAGGACGTCCCATCAGTCCGATCGGACATCACACTTCCCTGTGTTATCTTCTAGCTCACGCTACTCTTTTCTGTTAGCAGATTTGGGCCGTCTCAAATACCGTTCGGCCAAAATGACTGGGCCTTTAGAGATGTAATTTATGTAGTTATCATTTGTCCCCCCTCAAAATAGGTCCGATCGGGCGAGATGCATACTTGGTTATATTGGAGAGACTTTCGAGTTTTTTGGAAACGCCTAATTTGAGAAGTGTACCCGTCAATTTTGGGCAACCGTTACGCATTTAATGCTTGCACATGTATCAAAGGCGACGCTTCGTTTGTTGGTGTGCATTCAATGCTTGCTCATGCATTAGGGGTGATGCTTCGTTCTTCACTATGCATTCTCATTAATTGGAGATGTGTGGCAACTGCTCAAAGGAACGTTTGGAGGATTCCAGAAGCTTGGAGTCTATATAAAAAGATGGCTTTAAGATGTTTTTTCTTATTCTTTAATCATCCCTGGCAGGGGTGCGAAGCTCCTATTATATTTCTTTGGTGAGATTAACCGAGTCGAATCGCTATACAAAATACTTTTCGCTTCTTCTTCTTTTTTATCAGAGATGGTATCAGATTATACAGAACCTATAGATTGGCGCTTTCTGAAAGCTTACAGAGGTCATAGGCTCATAGCTTGCTCTTCGAAACTCAAGGAAGGGAAAGTGATTGAAATCCCTTTACAATATGATGTTCCCACAAAGGTATCTGTAACAGTTCAACCAAGTTTCGTGGCGAAGAATAGGATAACATCTGGAGATGAGAATACTGACCATTCATTCGGTGCTCGAAGGCATTGAAGGCGTGGTTGCAGCAGTCGAATATCATGAAGTTTGCCCCTCCTCATGGGGAGCCAAAACAATTTTCCGACCATGCCTATTTCAGTGTGCTTCAATTTTATAATGTGATCTTGGCCAGATTCTGTGCACATTCCACTATTTCATTGCCTGTCGGCCAATTGAGGTCGATGTAAGGTTAACCAGCATCGTCAAGACTGTCGTCATATTCGGTATGGTCAGGGTCGGACTTTACTGCGTTTTAATTGATCGAACTTGGCGATGTTGTTAAAACATAGTCAGCCGGCTTAGCTTTGTTTTCCCCCTTTTTTTCTTTCTTTCTCTTTCTCTTCTCTTCTCTCTTCTCTTTTTTTTTTGAATGCTTCATATATGGAAGTCAATATATCTTCCGAGTATGTCTTTGTGCTGTAATTTTCATACTGGGCGACATTTGTCACCAATGTAACTAATATGAAGAAATATTGTTGTCAATGTACGAAGATTCCATATGGAGAATGCACAAATTTAAATATTAAGTGATAATACTTCCTAAATTCAGATGCGTTTGTTAAGTATTTTAGCGCCCAGCCACCTTTGGTTGGTGACCACTTAGTCCAACCGGATGTTAGAAGTAGGTCTTCCGTTTGAGTGAAAGTCGCATTTTATAATTGCCACTCATGCGCAATGGACAACTTTTCGACATTTTGATTTGACTAGAATGTCGTATAATCCATCATGCGTGCGAGAATTACGCATGGCGAACGACCTTTTAGTCTTTACACCATTCCATCATTGATATAAGGGTTTGGTGACTCGAGTCTTTAACCCGGTATGAATCGTCGATTTTGATAGGAGGACCGATATTCACAAGCAAATGAGCTTTGGCTACCCATAGCTTTGAGTGCATTAATTCCAGTCGATGTGGTAGCTGTTTTCGATCGGGTGAGGCTCACAGCTCTTTATGGAGTCCATTTTTCCCGGAGACATTTTGATCGATTGGAGAGATGAACCGCTATCAATCCGACTGGCATGACATTTGGCTTGTACTTTTCGTTACTAGCAGTCTCGATCGGCATTAGATTATTTTTCAGTAGAAAATTTTGGTTGGTTGAGGCAGAATAAAACAACCGTCCTACACATGAGAACAAATTCTAAAAACAAATAAAGAAACGTACCTTGTCCTAGAGATGAGGAAAGATGGAAAACATTCTCTTTGCTAGGTATAAACGGCTGCGCTTGATGACTCTTGGTTGTTTTCGTATTCCTGTTGCTTGGGACGCCAAGGGTTTCGATTTTATAGGTATTTTGGAGACTTTATAAGGGGTTTTCCTAACTTGATGGCGAGCTTCCCAATTTTGTCGCTTCATGGTCAATCCGTTGGCTGGGGACTTTTCGGTGGAGATTTTCAAATTGGTCTACATCCGATGGGTCACGTCTTTTCACATCTACTATTATGCATTTATTGCTAGCACGCATGTCGAAGGTGACGCCTCTTTTCTCGAAACCATCATGATGATTTAAAGGCATATGGCGACTATACAACTTTCTGAGGTGCTTGGATATTTTCAGAAGTTGTGCGGCTATAAATAGGCAATTTTTACACTCCTTTTCCATAATTCCTATCAGGAGTCTGCTAGATTTTCTTCGTAGATCCATTTTTTATTCTTTCCTGCATGGAAAATTGCTTCATATTCCAAAGATTCGAAGATCAAAGTGTCCAAGTAAGTGAGCAACTTTTGTTGTTTAATTTTTTTCACCTTTTGCGACATCATCGTGTCACCTTGTTTAGCATTCCATCTCTTGCATTAAAGGCAATTTCGTACTATAATCATTCTTCGAATAAAGAATCACATTCTGCCCCATGGAATTCACCTGGGGGAGGACATCGGAGATAGCAAATCCCTTAATATTTTTGAACTTGTAATTCATTACATGTTCTGGGATTGCCCTTGGTTTTTCGAATGAGTAAAGATCGGTGCTCCGCTCAAAGTTTGATCAAGGAATTGCCCTTGATTTTGATTTGATTTTTTTTACTGTTTACTGTCTTGTCTTCTCATAAGGCACGACCGGAGAGCCTGCTAAATACATATGATCGGATGTATTTACTATTTCTAATGAACCAGTATCCCGATTGATATTAGCAAAGATTGATGTTGGAGACATGGAAGACTATATGACTTTAATCTGTCTTCTTGGTATTTTGGTCGGATCTTCAAACCCTGGCGTATATATTAACACGGGGTTGGAGGTGCTGGAGCTAAATGCATATTAACAGTCGTGACTTGCAAGTTTATGATGGAGTACTTATCTTTTTGCTTTTACAACGCAGTTACAGGTGCAATGACTGAGGGAGACAATTTTTTTAAATGACTGGCTGACTGGGCTAAAGCAAATATGGAAGCAAACCGTACAGCCAGAGAAGAGAAGAAATCCAAAAAGAGAAAGCTTGCATTTCGCTCAGAAGCACAGGCATCTGTGCCTTCCATCAACCTTTCAAACTCCCTTCCTGACAAATCTGTTGCGATGCTTGATACAATGTTAGTTGAAGTCAGTGTGCCCTTAAGGGGTGAAACTGCCAAGAGGGGTGAAATTGCCAAGAAGAAAACTGAGGATAGGGCTAAAGGAGAAACTATGGAGTTAGCAGCTGCCGCAAGTGTTAGGATTATTGCCAAGGGCAAGGAGCCTCTTTGAGATGAGTCTCAAAAGTGCGCTGCTGCGAAAGCTTCTGACGGTCGTGCTGTGTCGTTAGGAGAAATTTTAAAAAGTCAGTTCGGCGAAGGCTGGTCTATTAATGACAGGACGGTCGCCAATTATCTGTACCAAGGCCTGCTTCAAGAAGATGACTTCAGGGCGATAGGGAATGTTGACTGGTTATCCCAAGAATGTAGCTTCTTTCAAAGACAAAGCCTGGAGGTATTTTTCAAAATATTGATTCTTAAACAGACATTCATCTTGTGATACCCTATCCTCTTGATTCCTCAACCTTTTATTCGTCTAACTTTCAGTTGATAAAAAGGGGCTTGCATTTGCACGGTGTGGCTAACTTCTGCAAAAAGAAATAGGAAGATTTTGACCGAGCTAGGAATGAGGCAGAGGCTAAATATGATTCAGCAAGAGAGGAATTTCTGTTGGCTCAATCGGAGATTGAAAGGCTGAAAGATGAGTCCGCCCATCTTTCTTAGAGTCTAAAAGCTCGTCAAGAGGAGGTGTTCCATCTCCAAAGTAATGTAACTTGTTTGTCTGCTGAATGTTCCTAAATTAGGTCCGAGCAGGATTCGTTACGTGCTGTTTTGGAGAAGGAACTAGCACAGAGGAAGCAGTTCAGAGGAGGACTTTCTGCCTGGAGAGAAGATGCAAAGCCAGCAGGCGCTTTTCCTGAGCCAAATATCTCTCCCATTTCTCCTTCTATCATTAGCTATGAGATTTTTTAGAACTTTTCTCTGACTGAACACTGATGTAAAAGTCATCCTTATCACTTGCAATCAGGGAAACAACGGAGGCTCGTTCGTGTCCCGTTAAAGTCATTGCAGGGTTCCCCTCTAAAGTATAGAAATGTAGCTTTTGCTGTAAATAATTTTGTCTTCATTTTGTAAAAATTAGCCATATATAATAATGAAGTTTCCTCTCAGCCGCTTCTATGAACTGCAATTCTCAATTCAGTAATCAATCATTATAAAGTCGGCCAAGGGAATATTAAGTTGACTAGAGGGAGTTGTGTACATCATTCATGACAAATGTACAAAATTGTTACGAAAAAATACTCCCTGAATTTCAATGTGATTTTGTTCAACATTGGAACGCATGATTTTGTCAACAACTATTTCATTGTGTCGATCATATATTATGATTCTGTCAACAAAATGCTGGATTGCTTGCTGATTAATCGGTAGGAGATCCTGTCTCGCATTTTCGATGGTGGGAGGATCCAATCGGGGAGGAATGATGGATTGCTCACTGACCGATCGGTAGGAGATCCTGTCTCGCATTTTTGATGGTGGAAGGATCCAATCGGGGAGGAATGATGGATTGCTCGCTGACCGATCGTGGTAGGAGATCCTGTCTCGCATTTTTGATGGTGGGAGGATCTGATTGGGGAGGAAGATTCGATCGGGCTCTGCATATATTGTTCGCTTTGGGCCGGAGCCCTCATGGTTTTGTTCCTGGGGACCTGCCCCAAAATGCGTATGTGGGGAGAGCTTTCTTGTTTCATGCTCGGGATGGACATCGAGATTTAGTGATGGAGCTTAGGCATTATGGCCTGCTTCTCTGATCTTCTTAAGGCTTCTTTGTAGGCTTTTAACAAGCCGGCCTTAAGGTTCATCGGGTATTATCATTATTTAGCTTCCCTTCACGTAATTTGATCTTCAAAGTCGAAGGCTTGTGAATATCGAGAAAATTACCAATTGACTTATTTATATAGCTGATTACGCCATCCTAATGATGGTATTAACAACCACCCAATCCTCCTGGGGAGGGTGTTCATCTTATCCGCTATTGACGATGGCGTTAACAATCATCCGATCCGCTCCTGGGGATGGATGTTCATCTTATCCGCTCTTGGCGGTGGCGCTCTTTGCGATCGCGTTAACAATCATCCGATCCGCTCCTAGGGATGGATATTCATCTTATTCGCTCTTGGCGGTGGCGCTCTTGGCGATGGCGTTAACAATCATCCGATCCGCTCCTGGGGATGGATGTTCATCTTATCCGCTCTTGGCGGTGGCGCTCTTGGTGATGGCATTAACAATCATCTGATTCGCTCCTGGGGATAGATGTTCATCTTATCCGCTTTTGGCGATGGCGCTAACAATCATCCGATCTGCTCCTGGGGATGGATGTTCATCTTATCCCGATAGCAAGTTGATTCGAATTAAGGGGCTAGTTTGCATGAAAATAGATAAGCTTTTTCGAATAATAATTATTAAACTTACGGAATTTAAACGCGTACCTTTTGTTCTTAATTTGTTCTCACTTTATAGAGACATTCATTTTGTGTATGTCGCAGCATTGGGGTTTTCAACAGCTTTTGCATGTTGTAACTTTCTTCGCTCTCTTTTTTTTGCTGTTACTTCAAGAATATATCTTTAGACGACAAAAAAAATGACATTAAGATAGACTGATATTTTGATATTTGTTACAGGAAGGTGAGAAAATATTTGCATTCAGTACAAATTGCAACGATTGCACCTAATTTGTTGCGGCTTTTGTTGACCTTTTCGCGAAATAGTTCACGATTTTTGTCGCGGCCTCCATTGTTTCTCCCCCTTATTGACCACTTTGGGTCGATCGGATTTTCTGTGCTTTCTCTTGGCGATCAATGCCATTCGTGAAGAATCAATGCTGATAGGGGTAGAAGTCCCAGCCGACCGATTATCGCAGCGGTCGGGTTTATCCCTTTCATCCCCGTTTTTCCTCTTTGAAATCCTTGAGAAGACCGACTGTTTCTGCTTCTCCTCGAATCGATCGGATACAGGGTTCTCTTGAATGGTCGACCATCCATGTATTGCAACCTATCCATTACGCTGGTCTTCCCGATGTTGCCGGTTCTAAGAGCATCATCTAATTGTATGAATCACCTGACTTTGTCCATTAAGTCGGGAAAACTACTTGGTGGTCTCGTGGTTAGCAATTTGGCAAATGGATGGTCTGCAATTCCTTTTGCTAAGGCCCTGGATACCGATCCCACGCTTACATCTTCCGTTTCCAGCATTGCATCTTGGAAGTGAACGATGTAATCTCTGAGACTTTCATTAGTTCTCTAATAGAGGTTGCACAGGTCATTGGCTGACTTTGATGTGTGCGTTCGCACATGGAATCATGCTCCGAACGATTCCTAGAGCTGTTGGAAGGAGGCAATTGATGCAAGGGGGAGTCCGAGAAACCATTTCAAGGCAGACCCTCCTAAAGTGGTCGGGAAGACTCTACAGGCGATCCTCTCATCAAAGGTATATACCTGCACTTTAGTCAAAAATTCTGCAAGGTGAGTGGTAGGGTCTGTTTTACCTGTATATTTGTCCATCACCACGTCTCTCCATTTGAGAGGCAGCTCGGACTCCAGAATTTTTCTTCAGAAAGGGGAGGTCACGTTGCAAGCGTTCCTCCCCAGCATCTCTCTCTTTGACTTTGCCGAGCCAAACCTTTTTGTATTTGCTTGAACCATTCATCCTCACTGCTCATCGCCGCAGGAGTGAACTCTCCTTTTGTCCTTTGAAAGCAAGCACGACTAGGCGCATATTCTTCCTGCTCACTGAAAGATGAATCGTATAATCTACTGGAGGTATGAGAAACATCTCTGCTTGAAAACATCATTTCTTTGCCCTTATCGTGTCTGTTCGCAGTTTTGACACTCGCCTTTTTCCCATCATGGACGTTGGGCTCTTTCAGGGAGAGCCCCTTGTTTTTTCTTTTTTCAAAACTTTCTGCCATCAGGTCCCTTTCTTGACCGTCTTCAAGAGCTCTGTGCATGTTTTCGATTTCCAAAGCTTGTACCACGATCTCCGTGAGGTGATTAAGTACAACACGCATGTTACCTACAGTAATAGGGGCATTGTCTTGCTATTGCGCCATCATATCACCGAGATCTAGGAGGGGACTCCCTTTAGGTGACATTTTGAAGGATCTTTTCCTTTGCCTTGGAGCTTCAGATCTGTCCTGGTTGCCGCCACTACGATCTCGGTGAATTACATTTTCGTAAGATCTTGAGTCTGCCATGTCTCTCAATGAAAGCACTAAATGATAAGACCAGAAATGCCTTATCTTGCAAGAGGAGCAGCTAGCAGTTCAAAGCCTAGAGGGAAGGAAGGACCTGCAAAAATGGAGTGCCCGATCGAACCCAGGCGTTAGCACTTCGAAGCTTAAGTCAGTGACTTGGGAGTAAGAGCTAAAAGGAGAGATAGAGTCTCCAGAGTTCAATACCTGGTGCCATCGTGTTTTTAGCTATTTATAGGAGATCTTTTGGGGAAGGGGTACTTGAGTGCCTTGGGGAGATGATAACCGTCAGTCAGAGTAGGTGAACGGTGATGTGACTGGAAGTAGGTGGAGAGTGTAGGCATTGGCTTAGGCCAGTGGGCTGACAGGACAGGACGTTCCATTAGTCCGATCGAACATCATGCTTCCCTGTGTTATCTTCTAGCTCATGCTACTCTTTTCTATTAGCAGATTTGGGCCGTTTTAAATACTATTGGGCTGAAATGACTGGGCCTTTAGAGATGTAATTTCTATAGTTATCAGTTCCTTTTGCCTTTTTTCATTACAAGTCAGTCTGCTGTGATCAACTTTATAGGCCGATCAAATTCTTCCATGAATGGCTTTCTATTTATGCGTGAAGCTTGTTCTTCAAATTCGAAAGGTCGTTTTAGCTTTGTTTAGAGTATAATTTGGTGTTGCGAGCCTTTTGGGCAACTATTGTTGAACGTGGTTAAGTACTTGACTTTTATTGCTCAATACCCCTTTATCTTTTTGGCTTCTATTAGGTCTTTTCATAGTAAAAAGGGGTGGAGCTTGTTTTGAGGAGTTGAAGTTTTGCTAAATACTTGAAGATGTCTGATTGGGGTGGTCTTACTTCAATTTTCCTTACGGATTGATGGTGGCTAATGCATTTATTTCTGTTTGTGACCATCTTTTGAGTAGTAAGCTTTTTCTTCCCTTTAAATGGTGTTTTAGTTTTATACATTGGTCAGGCGTCGAACGTTGATTGTTGCAAGAAATTTGGCAAGACAAATTTTTAGGTTTTTTGCCAAGTTTTTGACGGTGGGGTTTTTCTTCCTTTTGATTGGTGCTCCTTTAGAATAGAGTTTTTCAGGGGCTTTTTGCTTGCTCCTCTGATCGGGTGTGAGACCAAAATGCTCTTCACTTGATCGGGGTATAAAGTTGTTTCCCTATTTATGCATTCCTTGTGTCTTTTTTCAATTCCTAATCCATTGACTAAGATCAAAATGCTATTGCTTCATCGAAACTGCACGAGTCTTTGACTTGATTTGATATTGGAATGTAGTGATGACGTCTGCAGAGGGGATTGAGTTTTTTCTTACTAGTTGCGCATCAGTTGTGGTGGCAAAGATTTTGCCTAAATAATTAGATATGCAACCGAAATTTGATAGGTCGGCTTGACTTGTTTAAATTCTTCAATAATTTGGGCGCTTGAGTCATTGTGTTCCTTAACGATGCTGCTTCATGAGACGTGAAATATCAATCACTTTTAATGGTTGTCGCTTCATTCTTTATGTGTTTTAGGATGGCATTTTTGTTATCTTTTTTAATTTTGACGCTTCAATTTTGGTTTTGTATTTATTAGAGATTGCCATGTGGCTACATTCATTAAGGCTTCGAGGTGGTTTTATCTAAAAATTCTTACAAATAGGTGTTTCCCTTATGTTTTTCCTTGAGACGCTTTGAGAACTTTCATTTTTCTTTTTCTTCCTTCTTCCTCCTGACTTTCCCATGAAGCTAGCTAATATTTTTTTGGATCTTCTCCATTTCTCCCATTTTAGAAAGATGAATGGAATTTGTTCCTTTTTTTCTGATCCTTTACTTGCCTTTTGTTTTGCACTCTTAAGGTTTTGTCAAGGGATCCATTTTATTGATTTGCTGCTTCTACTTTCCATTTTGCACCACTAGGAACCGTGGTGGGAAATACAAGTCTATATTTTGTTCTCCATTTTTCATGTTTGATTGTGTCGAAGGAGAGAAGGAATCGCAACACTATTGAAGAGTTGATAAGAGGTGGTTTGTGGTAGCAAGTTGTAGAAATATATATATATATATATATAGAGAGAGAGAGAGAGAGAGAGAGAAATTTTGATGAATCTTTGTACTTTGGAAATTTCAAAAGAATTCCCAATTTTTAATTTCTCCATGTCGCCTTATTTTACCACTTTGATCTTAGCTTGATCGTAAAAAGTTTCTCTCTCCAAATAATTTGAATGACTTTTAGTGATGTTTTCATACACTAGGGTAATACTAACTCATTGGCTTTTCCAATCAAGAAGTGATGGCTTTTTTGAATTTTGATTGTGAAGTTGGTTAACATAATATTCGTATTTTGACATGCTTTGCCATTCGAGCCTATAATTGATTTTATTGACTGAAAAAGCATTAGTTTCCAACTTTTATCCATTCGATCATTTGCTATAGTGACAATTATGGTTACAAATATCAATCTTTCAATTTGGATGATTTTTCATTGATCTTTCGATTGGGATAAACATCAGTCATGTTGTGATAGCCTTAGTATGCTTGGAGATATAGCTTGCTTATAAATCTTTTGGTTGTGATTGAGCTCTTTGATTAGGAAAGACATCGATCAGGTTATAATATCTCTTTTGTGCTTGGGAAGATGACTTGTATATTAGCTTTGATTCATTCCTTAATCTTTCGGTTGACCCTCAATCTTTTGATCATAATTAAATCTTTCAATTAGGAATGCATCAACTTGCTCATGATAACTCATCAATCTTTTGATTGGTATTCATTTGTGCTTGGTACATTCAAATTGTATGTAAAATTTTGAATGAGATTTGTCACTTATTGTTTCTCTTGAGCGGGAGATCGTCGATCCATTTACAATCGTTCACAATAGTATCTGTCGATTGTAATTACGCTAATTATTCCAATTTGGAATTTATCATTGTAGGTGCTCTTTCGTTACGAGGTTTTCATGAGGCTTTGCTAGGTCTTGAATATCTTTGGTCATATGTCGAGGTTACGGACCTTTATTCATTTACTTTTGCTTTTGCAATGCGTCGATCGGATCTTAAAGTTGAGAAGAGAGGGAGTTTATGAGTTAAACTATTTCGGGCATTTTCTCTTTATGAGACTCTCGTGAAGTCTTTGCTTTCCCAAATTTGATCATCATTGTCACTTGTAGAGGGAAGAAGTCGATGTTTGGGATATTTTAGATCATAAAGCTGAGAGTTTTTAGGGCCCTCTTCCTCTTTAGGTTATCCCATTCGGATTTTCTCCTTTTTATCTCTCTTTCTCATGCAGTCTTCTCATTGAGTGATTGTGGTCGATCCCTTTGCATTTATAGGGTTTTGCTTGACCAAACGGCCATAGGCTTAGAGCATAACTCATTTCATCTTGGCATGAAATGAGTGTGCCTCTTTTCATCTTGGAGTGAAACGGGGATTTCCTTCCCCTCATAACATATGGAAGAGGATATAGCTTTACGATCTTCTCCGGTGCTTTTTCTCCTGATCAGGGGAGCACTGTATCGTTGTTTACTATTAGAAAGGAGGGATATTTCATCTCTTATCATGCTTGTCCTTCCCATTTGATTTGCTTGGAAATGGTAAAGGTGGTAGCTACATTGTTCCTCCTAGTATCTTTTCCAGCAGGAAGCTTTCAAGAATCTCAAGCATCAATTATGCAATGTCTTAAAGGAAAAACATTTATTTTCCTTCAAACTTGGTGCATGATGTTTCATTTTCTTTCAGTCCTAGAGTTTTTTTCTCCAATTTGACTTCATTCAGCTGTTTTCTAAAGCTCCTCCATGTAGTCTCGAAGACTTTTATAGGATCTTGGGTTTGGACATGGAGGGTGGTATCCCAGCATCTTCAACTCAACCATAGGCTCTTAATAAAAAAGCACCAAATGATAAATTTCGAGATTTAAAAAAAGGGGAGTCGTATAAAGTGAGCGAACAATGTTACGTTGTGTTGATATGTAAATGAAAGGTAAGAACCATTCAGACTTGATGAGATAAAGATCTTGCAAAAGAAGGGTTTGCCAGATCGGACCGGGCGTGAGTACTCCGATAATAAAGTTAGTTTTAGACTTTTTATAAAGAGAAAGAGACAATGCTAAGTAGGATGTAATATGTGTGTGCTTTTTAGAATATAAATGAACCTTGTATTTATAGGAAGTGAGAAGAGCCACTTGAGAGGTTTATCTTAGGGTCAGAGTAGGCAAACTACGATGTGATGTGTGACAGGTGGCAGATGGGATATTAGTGTGTGTCAGAGGGCTATGACAGAATAAGGTTTGCCTTATCCGATTGGGTAGTCCCATCCTATAGATTTAGGTGTGCATCTGGAGATGTGCACAAGGAGCTTCAAGATGTCGAGCTTTAATTAGCCAGGTAGAGCCTTTCAGTGTTTTTGGGCCTTTTCTTCAGTGATAGCCTATGTGTTAGAAAATGTTTTGCATTATCATTAAATATTTATTAGCATAATTAACTTTGAAAAGAAAAAAAAAACTTATGCCAATGCAATAAGCTCAAATACAATGCATCATTATACATGAGAATAGTTTAATATATTAAATATAAACTAGAGTGGTCAATTGTGAAATTGAAAAGAAACTTACGCAAGAAAATACAATAAGCTTAACTTATATTTATGTGATATTGAAGGAGTTTGGGATACACACATGACTCACGAGATGATAAATTGGCCTCGATATAATAGAGATAATATCAAAATAAAAAATAATTTATATGGAATTAGTTCCATATTGGTTTTTCCCTTAATTAGGGAATCTACCATTTATGTGTGCATGAATATGGACAGTTATATATTAATTTCATAACTGCCATATTTATGATTTCCTTATTAATATTGTAAATGCCAATTTAATTCATTATTATTAAGGAAATTAAGTATTCCTTAATTAGAGCCCTATATAAGGGCTTAGTTTCTTCATTTGAAGGTAAAGGAGAGAAAATTAGAGATATCGAAACTCTGTCGATTTATTTCCTCGCATATTCTCTCTTTGTCTAAAGGGTTTTTAGTTCGTTAATCTATGCTTTCATCCCGTAGTTCGTGACACATGGGTGATAGACTTTGTCGGTAACATAAAACAATCGATTTCTGTTTTTGCTTCAACGATCTGCGCTTCGAGAGGTATTTATTTCTACTTCTCGCAAGATATCGTGATATATATATAATCTTACATTGGTATCACAGTCATATTTTTACGTTCTGGCATATCTATAATGTAGATATGATTTTTTGTGAAAATTCAGATATGTTTATAAGCTGAATAGATATGCATATTAGATATGTTCTATATATAATTTTTTTTTAATTCTGGTTTAAATTTTTTTTTGTGATTTTTGGACACTGAAATTAAATAATTATTTAAAAAGTCCGTAAGTAAAATTTTGAGTGAAAATTTTTTATTTTTGATCACATCATTGAACTCAAGGACCTCGAAAATCCCACCCTAAAAAAATTCAACGGCCTGAAATCACTGCGTTTAGCCACACGCGTTAAGTGAAATGTCACTCAGCCACGTGGCCCAATGGGAAAGCAACACGTGGCATTATGGTGAAGAGTCACGTGTCAGCTGACATATCAATGGGGGTCCACATGATGCCCTGTGGCACCACGTGGACCAACTACATGATTACACGTGTCTGTAATGCCCCAAAACTCGAATTGATTATAGTTGGTGAATAATACCTTTTGGTACTAGTTTGCAATGATTAATTATTAAGAATTCGATATAAGTTAGCATTACTTTCAGGTTTTAATTTAATAATTGTTAATTAAATTATATATTATGAAAATTAATATAAATATGTAATAATAATAATAATAATAATAATAATGATAATAATAATAATAATAATAATAATAATAATAATAGATATTTTAAGAATTATCTAGAAAAAAAGAGAGTTGGAATTTAAAAAGGTTGTGCTATGTGTGGTTAAAATAAAAAGAAAAAAAGTAATTAAAAAAAAGTGTGAATAGGAGAAGGAGCAGACCACGACCAGAAAAGGGAGGGGCGGTGCTAGTATCGTCGTTTTGCCACCGTCACTCACGACGCTGGTGAGGAGATTCAGACCACCACCACCATTCTCCGATCTCGCCTGCTAGCTCAGCTTCATCGTCCTCGTCGGTGGCTGTGGAACCATTCTTCCCAATTCTTTCCTCTACCATAACTCCTTACTCCCTCCCTTCTTTTCGATGATTTTGACGGCGGTTGAGGGAGCTAACGGTACCAGTTGGATCCCGAGGTTGAGGCTGCATCTCCGAATGTTATCACTCCTCCCCACTTGTCGGCAGCAAGGAGATTGACGTTGGTGAGGGTGGGATATTTAGGCTCCAATCCTGTTGAACGGCGGTAGTCTTGGGGCGCGTGAGCATCGTCTGAAAGTTACCGGTGGCTTGATCTACCAGTGGATGGCTTCGGTGTCTTTTCGGCGTGCCTTTGACGAAGCTCCAGCGATCGGTCCGGCGAGCTTAAGGATGACAAAATGTAAAAAAATACGGAGATCGATGCTAACGGGTATGTGGATACAAACTACCCTTAATTTCATTCAATTTTGAATTATATGGTGAATTTTTATATTAGGCAAGTATATGAATTTAAGAAATAATGGGAAATAATTTGAGTTAATAATAGAAAATAATGATATAACATAAAATAGATGAGAATAGAAGAAGAAATCAAGTAATTAGTTGAAAAGCTAATTGATGTCTAATGATGCCCATGAAAATCTTAAATGAAATATGGTGATTTATTACGAATTAAGTACAAATATAACATTCTAATGATATATATATATATATATGTGTGTGTGTGTGTGTGTGTGTGTGTGTGTGTGTGTGTGTGTGTTATGATGGAATTGAGTTAAAGATAATATATGGGTATGAAATTATATATGAAACATAATGATATTCATGAGGGTAACAAAAAGATATTTAAATAAATTTAGTGTTAATTGATATATATGTATATACTAATATACATTGTTGTCAGAAACATAAATAATAGATAATAAACCATGAAGAGATTTGTGAGTGTGAAAAATTATATGTTGGTCAAATAATATACAATGGTATATTAATTGAAGAACTAATATTAAATAGTACCTTACTTATAAAATATGTTATATTAATCTAGAGGAGTATAATTAAAATAATTTGAGTTAAATGAACATATTAACATAATGTACACTATAGGTATGTATGTATGTATGTATATATATATATATATATATATATATATATATATATATATATATATATATATATATATATAGTGATGTAATATTGTGTAGCTATATACATAAGTAAACAAAAGGGGTGAAATAAATTGATATAAAAAAATTAATAATTTGGTGAATTAATGTAAGATGAACATAAGTATTGTGAGAAAACAAGTTAAAAGTACTAGGTTACATAATGACCGAATTAGACTCCTATGATTAATATAACGGAATAAGTTAACTTATTTGGGAGTATTTGAGTAATATAAGATACAAGAAAATAATAGTCGAAATATAAATATCTATATATATATATATAGATATATATATATATATGGGGATGTACAATGTATAAATAATGTTTAGTTGAACAATTAATAATAATTAGGTAAAATAAAGCATAAAAAATGTAATATTGATAACTAAAGTGTAAGAAATAATGAGGAAAGACCCTAATTACATAATAGTTACATAATGCAAAAAGTTAATGAAATTTGAAATTTATCATGCGTAATTATTTCAATTCACCATAAAATGATTATAAATGGATATAAAGTTATGCATGACATGAAGTTGGAATGAGAAATAATCCATTAGTGGAAAATATCTTAATGGGCGAATGATGAATATGTGAAAATATTATGGTTTAGTCACAATTATATGATAATAAGCATCTATGTGATGAATGCATGATTGATGAGCTTAATTGTATATGTTGAGAGTATGATATGACTAAAATAGAATAATAAGAAAAAATAATAATACATAAGTGTGATAAGAAATGAAAATTTAATAATGCCCTTAGTATCAGTGGGAAATCCAGTTCTCTGGATAGTATGGCTAGCCATAGGAATATATTCCGCAGGATACCATGAGTTTATATGATAATTATTATCAGAAATGACTATGATATATGAGATTGGATAGCTAGCTTATTATATGTATCAGTACTGGGGTTTTAGTATCGCACCTAGTGGTAGGATCCCCTAATATATCGAATTTATGTCCCATTTATCCAGTTCGTGGTTATCCACGACTAGTTCGTGGTTTTCCACGATGTGTGAAACCGAGAAGAAAGAATAATTAAGATAATTGGATGTCATAAATGTAAATAAATAATAAATAATGTAAAAAATAAGACCGATGTCATGAGTAAGAGCAAAACTGAAATTTTGGGATAAAATAAGGGTAAATTGGCCAGTTGAAGTAAAAAGAGTGAATAAGAAAATTAAACTGGCTAAATAAGACAAAAAGGGACCAAAGGTAATTAGTTAAAAGTTAAGGGAATAAATTGTAAATTTATTATCTTTGGAAAATTCAAAGAATCAAAATGTAATTTGTACATTGGAAATCAAATAAACGTCAAATAAAGTTAAACGAGTTAAAATGTAAGTTAATTGGAGAAAAAGTTAACTCAAGGAGTTAATTAAAATTTTACATGAAGCTTGGCAAATAAATAAAATTTAATAAGAAAATAAATAGAGAAAATCGTGAATTTGAATATTAATATAGCAATTAATAAATTAAATTGAATAGACAAGTAAAGAAGGATAAAATCGTCAATAGTACAAATCTTAAGGATCAAAATGTAATACGTCATCATGAGAGAAATTTTATGATTTAAATTGTAATTTATACATTTAATTTAAATTAAAGGCCAACGGAAGTTAAACCAGTCAAAATTATGGTCGAAATTGGTCAAGTTAAGAAAAAGTCAATTTCGAAAAAATTGAAAAATTAATTAGAAAGAATAAATGATAAAGATACTTAAAGTAAATTATGAATATATTAAGAATAAATCATGAATTTATGTAATAGAAGGAGATTACAAGAATTTGATTTGTGATTTTTTATTTAATGAGGAAAGAAATGTAATCAAACAAGAAAAATATATAATAAGGATAAAGAAAAATAAAGAAGATCGAAGTAATTAAAATGAAGAATAAATAAAAATTTAAGGACATTGAGTAGAGAGTCCAGAGGCCTAACTGAAATTTTACATCCAATTGAGGATTATAAATAATTTAGTGAAAAAGGAGTTACGTATAAGAGAAAGTAAAGACAAAGAAATAAATTTAGAATTTAATTAAATAAAACATTAAGAAATAAAGGATCTGATTATTAAACTGTAAACTGATATCAAAAGGTAGAATTAAGCTTAGACAAGAAAAAGTAAAGAGAAAATTTGAAGAAATTTTTATAAATGATAAATGAAATAATAATATGGTTAAAGGAAAAATAATAATAATAAAATATGCAATTGTAAAATGGACCCTAGAATGGGAATTTAGGATCAAATTGAAAGGAAATAAAAGTTCATAGCGAAAAATATTCAAAAAGAAATGAATGATAAATTAGCAGTTTTGAGAAAATAATTAACGAAATATTGATTTAGCTAAACAGAAGAATGAGGTATAATCACATAGTATAAATTAGTGAATGATAAAAGAAGATTGAAAAGAGAATAGAAATGGAATGTTACAACTAATGAATTTTGACTAGAGAAAAAAATTACTGTATAAATTATAATGAACCAATATAGAAATTTCAAAGAAAGTAACCAAAGAAGGATAATTTAAATAAAGAGATAGGAAAGGACCAATAAATAATAATGAAAATTGCACGGGCATAAGTATTATGTAAATTAAAACCGTGATAACAAATAAATAAAATATTAGAAGATAAAGTTATTCAAATGAATAGACTTGCTTAAGATAATAAAAATAATAAAAATTGAAAATAAAAATTTAATCGAATGAAATTTTGAGTAGTTGTATCCACCACTAAGCACATAGTTGCTTAGCGTGCGGTTGTTGACTGTGCACAGGAACCGAAGATTTTAGGATATGAAGAAGAAATTTTCGAATGGCATATACATAAAGATATTGGAATCGCATAAACTGAGGTAGAACGATTTTATATTTACAGTTGTTATTGTTTTAGTGAATGATTTTGAATTTATATATATGTGTAAATCTGACTAGTATCTCTGTATAATGTATGGATATATGGATGAGAGTAGGGTGTTACAGCGTCACCACATGGCAGCCTGTGGGGTTGACACGTGGCATGGTGGGGGGTCCTGCCACGTGGCATGATGTGTCATGCCAGCTGACATCCACGTGGCAGCCTGCGGTACTTACACGTGGCTTGTTGGTGCTGACATGTAGCTTATTGAGTCATGTCATGTGTCGACACGTGGGTCAATGACTGGCTAATACGTGGCAGACTATGGTCATGCCACATGTCAATTTTGTTAGTCCAGTTGGCGCCACATAGGATTCACGTGGTCCAGTCAGTAACTATCACGTGGTAGTGGGGACATGCCAGTCAGCGCCATATGGCCCGGTCAGGACGAGCCACATGGCAGAGTGCCTTAGCTGGCGCGTGGTACGTCTGTCGCGTATGTGGCGCGTGAGGTCCACCCTCGCCGGTGCTTGATGGCACGTGCGGCCTCCTCCGACCTCCAAATAAGCTCAAATTTTTTTAATCTAATTTTCTCAAATTTTCTGATTTTTTGGTCATTTTTTGAAAATTTTTTAAGGACCAGAAAATATTTTTTGGATTTTATTCATATAAAAATTATTTTAAAATATATAAAAATTGAGAAAATTATTTTTTCTGCCTTCTTAAATTTTCAAATTTGATTGAAAATTATATTTTGTGGATATCTCTTTATTTATTGATTGAAATGAGTTTCAATCATACGTGTGTTTGTACATAAGAGTATTGACTATTTATATTCTGTTATGAGTAACAATTTGTCTTTATCTTTTGGATTGAAATGAGTTTCAATCATACATATTTGTGCATGAGTGTACTTATTATTTAATTTTCTGTTATGTGTGACAGAAATGGTGAAGATAAGGACTCCTAGATGTTCACAAATTTCTCAAGAAATTGTAGAAATCGAAGCAAAAGTGCAAACGGTTTGCAAAATGAGGATGTATAAGAAGGTTTGAGCTGATGACATTGATGCAATAGTGCATCATATTCTGTGAATGTATGAAAAGATGCAAGAGTGCATTTAGGCTGATGGCCTGGACTGAGGAGGTGTTGACAGGACCTTGTTTAAGGTGATGGAAGACTTTTTTGATTGCCATCCAGATATGAGAAACTGGTTGGTTGATGTCTGGATCAAGAAAAATGGAATTTATAAGAAAACCATTATCCAGTTTTTGTATTTAGTGACCAGAAGAGGAGTGTTGAGAAGCAACATTAAATCTAAGATGGTACTCAGAAGCGGACGTTGTGTGTATCATCCATGGCTTCATCATCGATTTTATGGCATACCTCTCGATTTGTTCGAAAGGGTCGAGAAATCATTTCCAGTGACGAGACTAATTTTGTCACATTTTAGGTTCCCTAAGTTATTGACATGAGTGTCAAGTTATTAATGGTTAACAGATTTGTGGTTAGGATTTATGTTTCCTATTACTAGATTAAAGACAAGTATGTTTTTATCTTATTTTAAATGTTTTCTCTTTTTGAAATTGTTGGATATTTAATGATTGATTAAATAAATGAGTTTATTTATCTTTTGGATATTATATTGGCATTTAACATTTATTATGAATGTATTTATTTTATTATTAATTGCTTAGCAATATTTTATAAGTGAAATGATTGCATGATAATTGAGTTAAGACTTATATTATCTTATATATAGTATCTTGAATTAAGTTTAAGAACTTAATTCCCAACAATCGACATTTACTATGTATAATATTTTAACAGATAAGGCTAGACATTAGGACTTAGAGGGTAATTGAAAACTTTAAGTAACTTTTTCAAATTTGAGCCTAATAGACAACTTTATTAGGTTAATTTTTCAGATGCATAGTAAATAGCATGTATTGCTTGATCTCCTTAATATTGTACAACAATTACTCCATTAGTGATAAGAGGATCCAAATAAAATATGTACATCCAATATGTGCTTGAAGAGCAAGAGATTTTAGAAACCTTAAGTTTGATTATGATTGAATCTAAGCATAGCACCGTAGTCTAGAATAAGAAGGACCGAGATGCCTATGTGGCATGAAAAAGAGATGTTCCATTGCTCGTACCATATTGGTAAGTGCAAATGGATGATGATATTGCTAAGCAAATTTTGCAAGTGTCAAAATGCAATGGATATGTGGATTGCTTTGCATAAAAATTCGGGGATACGTTTTTGACTCAGTTTCGATCATTAGTGATCAAATTTTGATACTAATCAGAAGAGTCTAATCATATAATGCAGGAATATCTAAGAGATGGATAAGATGATATGTGAGTTTAGTGAATTTGATCATAAAATGATCAATGAGCCATAGGTCCAAGTTATTATCCATTCTTTACCCTAAAGTTGGGAGCATATGAAGATTCAACTAACTCATATGGATAAGATTAAGACATTTAGGAATGTCGCTTGTCATTTTGAGCTTGAAAAGGACTGTATGGCGGTGATTAAGATTAATGCCATTGTCACACCCTTCTCGGAACAGTCCTTTCTGATGCGAAACTTAGCCAAAAATGGTAAGTTTTTTTCTCTACCGAACAGGTCGATACACTTTAAATACCTTTACATAAATTTCTGAATCATTCGACAATCTTGTAAACAATTAAAACATACACAAAATAACATCATGCCAAAAACTTATATTAAACACTCATCCACCAATAATCATATATACAATCAAACCACAGTTCAATCTTTTACCTTAATCAACTAAGTATATACATGCCAAAATACAACTCAGTCTAATACAAAATCTTCTCTTCCGATCTGGCTCCACCGTACTATGCTCCAGCAATATTTCATAACCTGCATGCAGTAAACACTACGTGCTGAGCATTAGATATGCCCAGTGGTAACTACTAATCCAAGAATTTCCCAAAGTAAAGCATAATTACATAGATTATGCTACTCTAATACTTATTTCATTAAACATTTCTTTTTACTTAAGTTAATATTAGTTTTATCATTAACTCATATTTTTGGTAATCATTATTCTTTGGTTTTCAATTTTATAACTCTACTTTATACTATCTTTTAAGGCAATTCAATATCAGATTTACTTTTATCATTACGTTATTCTTTACTATAACTTTTACTTTTACCTTTACTTTCGTCTTATCTTTTTAGCCATAGCGATATCATTATCATTTTATTTAGCAATGTGTATTGGTACTCGTGTCTTTAATGGTATCAATCTAGACTATTTTATTTCTCAATTTATTGTTCAATTATTCAATATGTATTCTAATTACACTTCTTAATATATATATATATATATATATATATATATATATATATATATATATATATATATATATATTCTTTTATTTTTCTTTAATTGTTTTAACTGATAAATACATTACTATTAAAAGGCTTTTAAGCTTTAATTGCAAAGTGATACCGCTATTTTGGGTCACTTTACAGCCAAATCTCTATTTCCTTCTTTATACATTTATCTATGTTTAAATATTGGTTTAGAACTTACGTCTTTTACTTTTTTCCTCACTGAACAAATTTATGCTTTTTATATCATTTTACTTTTCATTTGACTTTTCTTTTAGAAATAAATTACTTAAACATCAAATTTCACTTAATATTATTGACATCACTTTTTATCTTAAAATAAGAAATTAATATTATTATCTAACTTGTCACTTTTCACAATAATAATTGGTACAAGAAATACCAATTAATTAAGTTTATCTTTTTCATGTAAAATAAAATACATTTTTAAATCCTTTTTTCATTATAAAAGCTTCACTTAATCTTCATTTATTATTTTATTCTGATAAAACTTTTCTTTTTCTTTTTCCTTGTTAATCACACTTTTCGAGTAACTTTACAGATTTATTTCAACTTTGTATTTTCTTCAAAATGAATCATTCTTCATTATAAATTTTTATATTTAATTAATTTAAGCAGTACTGATTTATTCATTTCGATGCGCCCCTAGTACAATATAATAGGATTCTCAAAAAGGATATACGGGACATGGAGCCAAAGGTTCCACTGAACAGATAGAGAAATGATATCGAAAGATCAAGTCTCACAGAGCAGAAAATAGATGCACTTTCATTTTCACTTTACACTGAAGCTATGAAGATCAAAGATTCTACCCATAGCAAAGCAAGTCGCCATGACTTGCACAGCGGTACAAAGGTGTCCCTATGGCTAGTCAATTATATCCTAAACAAGAATAACATCACATGCTTATTGCTAAGGACAAAATAATCAATTATATTTGTAATAATTTTTAAATATTTAAAAATCTTTAATTTCTTTTTTTATTTATTGTTACACTTTATTTTTGATCGAATACACTCTTTAGTGCTTTTGACTAATCAATAACTTTTTGTCCTTTCATTTATTTTATTTTTTCATGTCACTTTTGTGAATTATTCTTCAATAATTCACTCAGATACTTAGGCTTTTCAGTCTTTTATATAAATTATGAATTATGGCATTATAATTCACAATTCTCTTTTATTATTTTTGTATAATTCTTTGCGAATTATTTTTCAATAATTCAATGCTTGACTTTTTACGATTTTTTTTCTTTTTATGTCCAAACTTTTCAATCATTCGATATGCCAACTTTTATTTTGTCGGCGAATTATTTTATAATTATTCACTTTTTTAATACTTTTTATTGACTAATTTATTTTGATAAATTAGTCACGCATTATTTTACAACTTTTTACGTAATTATGAATTCTATTAGTAATAATTCATTATTTTATGCTTCGAAAATGCATAATTTGACTTTTTCATTTCTTTTTATACCGAAGCAATTTACTTCGTGTTCGTCTATATTTATGTACTTATTTATTAAATTATTTCTTAATAACTCAATATTTTAGTTAAACATAATCAATAATTTATTTCAAAAATATTCTAACAAAGCATATAAATTTCATAAAAATTCGTGTATACATTCTTTTATAATTTTCATCATTTTCACTCATTTTATGAATTATTTACCAATAATTCATTATTTTTATTATTTTCATAACTTAGTAATTATTTCAAAAAATTCATCGATTGACTTTTTACTTCTTTTTGTTGAAATTAATTTAATTTCATATAAATTCACAATTTTCAATATTTTTATGCAATTATTAACTAATAATTCAACTATTTCAATATACACATTAACATTAAATTCTAAATAAAATCACAATAATTTCAATAAATGTCAATAAAATTTATTTATGTATTATTTATTATTTAGCATCATTTTTTTCACTACAATAATCAATTATTTCCCATTATTTCACAAATTTTACTATAACATAATTAATACATAGGCTTTAAAATTCCAAAATAAATTCCAATAATTCAATAAAAATTCAAGGGCACCAATTATCATCTCTAGATTTAATTTAGGCTAATATATTTTATTTATATGCAAAAATACCTTCCTTTTCCTTTAGAAGAAAATTCGGCCATCACTATAACACTACCCTAAAATTTTTATTTCTTCCATTTAAACTTTCCTTTCATCTTTTCTAATGTCCAATTTCATTTTTCCTAAACCAATTTCATCAATTAACAACTTTAACAATTTTTAACCTAATTACATAAATGGAATTAATTCAAACTAAAAGGAAAATCAAAGTATTTTGTAGTTACTTACATTTTTCTCTTGCTTAGGGGTGTCTAAAGTCTCATTTCTCTTGCTTTTCCACAAGCAAACTTTTCTCTTTCTTCCTCACATTCCATGGCCGGCCAACAAAGCTCTCCAATCCCTATTTTTTTTGTCCTCAAATGTAGAATTTAAGCTCAAAATTAGCTTCTATACCTCAAAATCTACAAGAAAAAACTAAAGAACCAATTAAAATTACTTAATTTTTTAAGTTCCATCTTACCTCTTTTTCTTTTTTTCACTTGATTTCTTACCTTTCTTTGCTCAAATTACTTGATTGAGGCCACTAGGGTGATCTAGAGAGATAGAACTTCTTTATAGGAAATTTGAAGTAGAATTGAAAAAAAATCAAGAGAGAGAGAGAGAGAAGGAGGTGGTTCGGCCACCATAAGAGAGGGAGAGAGCTGGAGAATTCTGAAGTAAACTCAAAATTTTTAGCTCTATTTATACCCTCTTAATGGGCCAAAAATAGAGCTAAATTAATGGGCTTAGCCCATTCTTTTCTTAAAGCCTATTTAGGCCTTTTTAAAGCCCAATCAAATTTCTCTCTCTTTCCTACTTCAAATCACTTCAAAAATAATTCCATCATTTTTATCACCTAAAAAATAGGTAGTACATAAATTTTTGGCTCAATCGGAGTCCGTTATCAGTCCTATTCAAACTTATCGATTCGATTCAACAACTACCGGTGTCACTGAAAAATTTAATTCTTATCACCAAAATATTCTAAATAAAAATTCGTGTAGGCACGCAAAATCTAATAACTTTTGGAGTTTGTTTACTATTTTTAATTATTTATGCAAAATCAAGTCTCCTTTCCTATTAGGGAAATTGAATTTCTATCTTTTTCGTATTTTTGACTTTTGAAGGTCTATTTGACCTCAATTTCACTTCAAATTTCAATCCCAGGCTCATCATGACCAGTAATTTCCAATGGTCAAATAAAATATTTTTTGACTTTTGGGTGTCCTTTTGGGCTCGAAAAATACTATTCACTGTTGGAAAATACTATTCATGGCTGATCCGGTATCGAGGCCATTATAGCCATAGTGCACATGGCACAGTTCTATTCTAGTAGAATAAGTTCTAACCAGAACAAGCATAGAAACTTAGTGGTAAGGGTAAAGTAAAGGCTCGAGAGCCTAAAAGGCAAAATATAAAATAGAATCACATAAGGTCCAAAGGTAATAAAAGAATAAATATTTCAAGAGTGAAATATTTCTTCAACTGCCAATAAAAGGATCACTGTGTAAGAGACTTTAATGTATCCTAATAGATACACTATCTTGACTCATGAGTGAGTGATATTTGTATATCTAGTCATATCTTTTTACTAAATTTCATCCTTTGTGGGTGATAGATCTAGAA
This sequence comes from Excoecaria agallocha, assembly GCA_037975025.1. NCBI lineage: Eukaryota > Viridiplantae > Streptophyta > Magnoliopsida > Malpighiales > Euphorbiaceae > Excoecaria > Excoecaria agallocha. The sequence goes on along the minus strand of CM075816.1, from coordinate 13,324,554 downwards.
GTAATGGACCTTGCGACAAAAAGGATCAAGATTCTTTTTTCTGGTTAGTTTCTATTTTTGCTTTAATGAAACTAGGTTTCATTTACATTTTAAGGATAACAATGCATGCTTATGTTTAAATGATGTTTATTGTGGTTCTGGTTTTGTTTTGAACATTTTCATTATCATGGATATTGATCCTAATTATTAAAATACTACTAGTTTTTCATTAATTTCTTTTTCTATTTCACATTGTTATGAGCATAATGTGAAATTATAGCATGCTAGATAATACCACATTAGCCAAAACTGAATGAGTCAGTTAGCTAAAGTAGGATTGATCGGTGATTTGAATAAGCTTGAATTACCTACCTATGAACATTGCCCGAAAAGAAAACTAGTAAGGAAACCGTTCAGAAGAGGGAAACTAGAACCAAAACTCCATTGCAATTAATCCATTCAAATATCTGTGATTTAATGAATTTTATAGCAAGGCATGGGCCCATTGTTATTCATCACTAACATAGATGACTATATTAGGTATGGTAATTTCCATTTAATTTCTCATAAGTCTGAAAGCATTTAGTTGCTTTAAAACTTTTATAAGTCTTGTTGAGAATCAATTAGACAAGAAAATTAAAGCTTTAAAAATCGACCGTGGTCGAGGATATCTTTATGATAAATTTAAAGTTTCATATGATAAAAAAGGGAGTGGACATCGGTTGTCTATTCCTCGAACTCCGTAACAACATGGTGTTATAAACTGTGTGCCCTCCAAGTTTGTTGCTTCCACTTATTATGAGTTATGGATTGGTTGGTAATTCAACCTGAGACATTGATGACCTTAGGATTATGTTGCTTATGTCCATAATACCTTAAATAAATTTGGTAAATGCAGACCATGAGGTTAAAAAGAGTATCTTTGTGAGATATTCTGACTTATCAAAAGGATATGTGTTTATGGGTGAACAAGCAAATGGCTCAGTAACAAAATCTGAATCACGAGACATCATATTTTTGGAAAATGAGTTTCCTAAGTTATAAAAAGTAAGTTAAGACTTTACTTTTATGAAACTCAAAAAGATGAACTAATCGGATCTCTCTATCCGAGTGGAAGAAAAATTGAAGAAGAAGATCAAGACTCTCTTCTCAACGGTCCGGATGTTCGGGATCTATTCTCCAGTGGGAGGATGAGCATGCCTAACTCTAGTAGGAGTATGGATATTCAGGATCTTTATTTGAGTGAGAGTGTAGAGCTTAATTTCAGTGGGAGCATTCCAAACTATGATGAATATATGAAAAATGTTTATCAAGAATCGGAATTACAAAAAATCTAAAAGAAAAATTGTTCCATGTCGATGATTTTTTAATTATCCCATAAGAATGGCCAACAAAAGATAAATGGATTAAGGCAATGGAAGAAGTAATGGCTTCTATGAGATTGAACCATATTTAGGAACTGGTTAATCTACCTAAAGGACACAAACCAATTGGGAATAAGTGGGTTCTCAAAATAAAGCAAAAAGTTAATGGTAGTATCGAAAGATACAAGGCTCGGTTAGTTGCTAAGGGGTTTACACAACAGGAAGGAATTGACAATGAGAAGACTTTTTCACCCGTTGTTAGATTTACATCGATAAGGTTAATTCTAACCTTGACAGCTAGTTTGGACCTAGAGGTACATCAAATAGACATAAAGACTGCTTTTCTCATTAAAAAAGGCAGCGAATATAAGGTTTGCCGATTGATGAGATCAATCTATAGCCTAAAGTAGTTTTCGAGATAATGATATTTAAGATTTCATAAAGCAATCATGTCAAATGAGTTCAACATGATTAATGAAGACCATTGTGTTTATCACAAAAGCTCTAAAGACAAATTTGTTATTTTGACTTGGTATGTAGACGACGTACTGATACTAGAAAATGACATAAAGTACGTAAATCTTATCAAAAATTGGTTGTGATCCAACTTTGAGTTGAAAGATATGGGTCAATCAGATTATATCCTTAGAGTTAAAATTTCAAGAGATCGCTCGAGAAGGTTGTTGTTATCTCAAGAGACATACATTAACAAAGTTCTTGAATAATTTAATATGTAAAATTATAAACCCATTGACAACCCCATTACGGAGAATCAGTTTTTTAGTAAAAGTATGTGTCCTAAAACAAATGAGCAGATTAAACATATGAGGAAAGTTCAGTATTCCAGTGCCATAGGTAGTCTGATGTACACAATATTGTATACCAGACATGATATATGCTATGTTGTGAGCATAGTAAATAGATATCAGTCTAACCCAAACAAAGCACAATGAAAAGTAGTAAGAAGAATACTTAGATACCTCAAAGGTACTGCAAGTTATTCTCTCCGTTTTTAATAAAATGATATGCAATTGAAAGAATATTCAAATGTTGATTGGGAAAGTGATGTGGATGAGTGAAAATTCACTTCAGGTTATGTATTCTTGTCTGGCAAGGGTGCCATTTAATGGAGTAGCAAGAAACAAAGCTTTATAGCCCATTAACATTGAAAGATGAATTTGTTGCTTTCTCAGTTGCAGTATAAGAGGCAATTTTGGTTGAAACGGTTTGTGAACCATTTGGGATTAACTGCCTTAGAGGAACCAGTGACAGTCTATGGTGACAATCAGTCGTTGATGGATGTATCAATATTAAGTATCAATAAATCGAAGATATTATTGTACTAGGAGAACTGAACTTACAGTATATTTCCTCACTGGATGTGATTGCAGATCTATTAACAAAATCTGTATTGAGAGATGTGTTTTGAGAGACACATTAGATCTCAAAGGTTGCATAGGATTTGACTTGTACTATTTATGTGATCCCTTAACATTATTATTTATGAATAATAATAAACTTCATTATTTGGCAATACATGAGTGTGAATGTTTATATGTGAACATTTACTGTTATTTATTATATGATTGAGCATATGGGATAGAGAAGTAGCTTACTCACATGGGTGTTTACTTTAGTTTTGATAATGAGTTGACAAAGACTAAGATGAGGCGATTGAGATCTAAATTGGATTAAGTGTAATCTTATGATAAGTTAAACGTAACTATCATGTTCTGTCTTAAAAGCCAGAAGTAGTTCTAAAGTGGGAGAACTAAAGTTGAATGCTTCGGTGCATTGCAACCTTATGCTTTTATATGGTGTTAAATAATGATAAGATATGCGTTCTTTTAAGGGAAAGAAAAGAACACCATAACATATGCATCATACCATATGTGCTTGAGTTGACCAAAGGAAGGAAATTTTATGTAAATGATCTCAAATTTTCCCTAGTGTGAGATCCTAATTTTTTCGACCCTCATAACTCTTAACCTATACCTGAAATATAGTTCAGTATGGCTAGTTTAGTTAGTCTCCAAAGGGTTATGAAAAAATTTCAACCCGATAGATCTAACTAGAAAAGCGAGTTGGACTATGATGGAAGGCATATAGAAAAAGGGGAAGATATTTTTCGATCACATTCGGTAGTTTCGTGGTTCACCACTATATCTATTTTAGTCTTTATAAGTAGAGACACAATAATGAACACGAAAATTATTTTTATGAGATCATGAAATAAAACAACGAATGTAAGAAAACTATCTAGGGTTTGGCATACAATTGTGAGAAGATCTTGTTTCTCGAGTCGCTATATATTCCTAATAGGTGTATAGCATTAGTGTTCTTGATGTATGCCGGTCACATGAACTATTTGCCTGTATGATAGGAGAGAATGATTGAAAATTATTTCGTCATGTGCGAGTGGGAGATGAAGGAGTTTGGTATATGCCTATGACTCATGAGATGATAAATTGGCCCCGATATAATAGAGATAATATCGGAACAGGAAATAATTTATATGGAATTAGTTTTATATTGGTTTTTTCCTTAATTAAGGAATCTACCATTATATGTGCATTAATATGGGCAGTTACATATTAATTTTGTAACGGCCATATTTATTATTTCCTTATTAATATTGTAACTACCAATTTAATTCATCATTATTAAGGAAATTAAGTATTTCTTAATTAGAGCCCTATATAAGGGCTTAGTTTCTTCATTTGAAGGTAGAGGAGAGAAAATTAAAGATACCGAAATTCTGTCGGTTTGTCTCCTCGCATATTCTCTCTTTGTCTAAGAGGGTTTTAGTTCGTGCATCTATGCTTTCATCCTATAGTTCGTGACGCGTGGATAATAGGTTTTGCCGGTAACGTGAAACAATCGATTTCTGCTTTCACTTCAACGATCTACGCTTCGAGAGATATTTATGTCTACTTCTCACAAGATATCGTAATATATATAAAATCTTATAGATATGAAATTGAAGAAATAAAGTTACTTACAACTATATATATATATATATATATATATTTTGTTTGCTTCAAACAATAACAATTGAAAACTTTTTCAAAGTCACTAAAAAGTTGAAAGTGGTAACAATAATAATGAAAGACAACAATATTAGTTGCTAAATGCAACATATATTGAGTTTAATTTGCATGAAAATAAATTTTACAACAATGTACTGAGAATAATTTCTAGTTAGTCCAAATTTAGTACGGAAAAATATTGACGTAAAATATAGCAAATACTTAGTAAGGACATAGAGATCCATGCTAAAATTTGTTGATAACAACAATCCACAAAAACCTGACAAAGATACTGTTATGAAATCGTCGATGCAAAGTAGTGAGGACTATAGTGTTTGCCAATTTAGTAAGAGCAACTCGCTAACTAATACTTAATTCATATTTCACGTGAGATATGAACTAATTAGCGAAAACCTCACTAAGTTTGCAAGGAGTTTAGCTCTCTTCAATTTAGCAAGACCACTTTTCTAGCTGATACTTAATTCATATTTCTTGTGCGATATGAACTAATTAATGAGGACTTAATTTGTTCATATTAAATTTTACTACAATGTATTTTGTTACAAAATTTTGATTCTTGCTAAATTGATTTAACAATGCAAAATCATCAGTTGAGTTTTCGCAATTTTGTAATTCTTTCTGGCGAGTATTACGTTACATTAAATATTTCATGACTTATGCTGGACACACATCATGTTTATTTATTTATCTGTACATCATGTTTATTTGTTTATATATTTTGTTAGTTACAATAAGATAGAGGCATAATGCATTATTACACTTTAGACGTTACTGGAAAAAAAATTAAATTTAAAACCCTCATTACTTTTAATCAAGTGCTGCCTATCAGGTTACATGGTTGTTCATGGGTTGACTTGGGTAAAAAATGAAGGGAACCCAACCCAATCCGATATGTATGAGGTTGAATAGTTTATTTGTTGTAAATCATGCTAACCTATTATAAATTAGAATGGTTTGAAATAGTTTAAATATGGTTTGAAATGGATTAAATACTATGTTCCACATGGTGAGCACTGGATGTTAATGGCTCAGAAACCTGCACTGCCTTTTGTCCCTGTCGATGTACATGTACAAACTATCAGCACATAGCAGCAAAACGAAAACCAAGAGCACAAAAAACACCATAAAACCACAATTTGCCCAGAAAAACAGAGCATCAAAGTAAAACAAGAGATAAGGCGAGAACAACCTTCAGAAATGTAATTAAACCAGGGAATTATAAGAATGGAGAAACATCAAATCCTAATTCAAAACTTTCATTTAAGAATTAAAAGGTTGAATTAGAGAATCTAAAAATAAAAATAAAAAAAATCTACAACTAAGAGATGAATGAACTAAAGTATAATGGAAAAAATATATAGAAGGAAGAAAAGAATCAACGAAGCACCTAGAACCAAAGGACGGCAGGCGGTGGCGACCAGTGGAGGATGGTGTCGACAGGAGGAGAACGGTGCCGACAGGGGTGGCGGTGGCGGTGGCTGTGGCATTAGTGGAGGCGAAGGTGGATGATGACGGTTTAGGTTTAGAGAGAGGCTGTAATGAGAAATCCTTGGCTAAATTGAAGGATTGGAAAATACGTTGGTAAATGTATTTAGAAATACATCAGTAATTGTGATTACATTGCATTATTAGATATCTATATTAACAAATACAGGATTAATTACAGAGTTGATTACATTACATTACATTACTTGCTATCAAACATAGCCTTAGTGTATATGCCTTTTGTTATAATGCACATCCAATCTTTCCTGCCTTGCACATTTCTATGGAAAAGAAACATCAATTTTCCAATGTAAGTCATAATAAAGATTTAACTTTTATGGCACAACTCATTTATTGGCTTGCATCTAAACTTAGCGTAAAAACACAGACAGACATCTCATTAAAAAAAAAAAATTGACACATGAACTTACAAATTTTATTAGTTTTGATACATCATATATGCTCCTGTTAAGTTACATATTCAGCCATGTCAGCTATAAGTCTCTAAAACTAACCAATTGATGAGTTCCAGCGTTTATATAACTTTTTTTTTTTTCAAAAATTGATTAATTTTAGGTGTTTGATTATTTAGTTCAAACTCTCACAGAATAACTTATATGACTTGAATTCTTTCATTGCAGGTCGTGCTTCTTCGTTTCCTATTATCTACATTCAGGTATGCATCAATGGCAATTATAGGATACTTGGTGTATGGGTTAGATGCTCAATCACAGGTGACATTGAGTTAAAAAATAGCAATTTACACAACTTTGGTGAATCCTATATCCAAATATGCATTGATGGTTAAACCAGTAGTAAATCAGTACAATTATTGTAGCTATAGTGGTTCCTTTGTTTGCTTACATAATATCTCCGGTGGGAGCATTCTTAAATGTGACCATCATTATAATTCCATGTTTATGTTACCTGAAGTTTTCAAGGATCTACAGGAACTGTACATGTGAATTTTCACTAATAGCAGGAATTGTAGCGTTGGCTATTATAGTCATAATAGTTGGTACATATACTTCTATTTGGGAGATTGTAAGGCGTCTGTAATAAATATTTAATATATTTTGGAAATAAAATACCTTTAAATATTTGGAAATCTTTTATGGATAATCTTTTTTGAGCGGATTCAAATTAGCCATATCGGTAAATTCGAACATCAAATAATTATATAACCAAAAAAAATACTACGCTATAAATAGATAAATAGATATAAGAGAATTCATAATTATACATTACAAGAAATGGCAATTTAGGGACGAAATTTGCAAGAGATAAGCATAACATATTATTAATATAACAGCAATAAAAAATAATAATAAAAAATCATACTGCTTATCCTATATTCATTCTCTGTTTCTTTTTCATTTCTTACCGCTATATTTTTAGAATAAGATCCATATATGTTAAAAAGAAATGGTTTAATATACAATACAGTACCTGAACTTGTCAGTTTTTATCATTTTAGCCTTTAAATTTTTTAAAGCCCAATTTAACGCTTATGCTTGCAATTTATTAACTTATAAATATTTTCGATCCCTATTACATGTCGATACTATGCGGGATTTGCTTTAGTTACGTTATATTCTGCATAATTAAAATCGAATACTTTAATTAAATACGGATTTTTTTATACCGAAAAACAAATTAAAATTTAAAATGAATTTCAAAAAATTTCTTTAAATTCATTTAATCCAAACAAAATTTCATATAATCTGATATGAAAATTATGATAGATTCACGCAAGTTTTATGTGCCTAAAATAAAAAAAATTGAATTTTTGTTAATGTTATACCTCTTTTTGTATAGTGTGTATTTTAGCTATTGAAAATAGGTTACTATCAAATTAAATTGTACTACTTTACACAAATCAAGTGATAATGAATCAATTTCATTATTTATGCCGAATTTTTTTTAGTTTGTGATAATATCTAACATTATCATACCTGGACCCTGCCCAATAGTCAAATGCCCAATTGCTGGCCATAGCCCTAAAAGACCTACTGACTATCTACACAGATTAAATACATTGTCAGATCAATCGGGCATTGTAGTCGATCTAACTAAAGCCAATCAAACCTGTCACATCAACAAGAGCTATGCCCTGCAAGTTGTCAAATAAGACACTTTAAACCTGCAAATTGTAGATATTAGGAGATTTGGTACTCAAGTACAACTGCCATCTATGCATCATATAAATATAGAAAGAGGTTCATAAGAAAGGTATCTTATATGTATTCATTCTCTCTCTACTTTTTTCTCTCTATTACTCTCTCTAACTTAAGTTTCAGAGTGTTAATCCTTTGCACTTTAGGGATTAGTCTTCATTTGTCTTACAGATCAACTGCTGCCTGCTGTGGATCGAAGCCAGCCAATTTCACCTTACAACCCTCTCGTTTTAGTTCTAACATTTTGAAACTTATCATTTGGTGCTTTCATTGAAAGTGAAGATGGAAAGATCTAGACAAAATGCCTCAAGAACTTCAACCCATTTTTTATGATGATAAGCTCTTCGATGTTATTTACTAGTTCGATGACTCTACTCCCATCACTGTAAAAGACCTCAAAGCTTTCATAAAAGGCTTGGTAGTAAGCTGCATGATAGATTCTTTCATTCGATGCAAAAAGGTAAAAAATTCCAATCACTTGTCGAGGATAATGAGGTAGAAAGTAGACCAAGGAATGAAGAAAGGGTCCAGTCTCATAATGAGGCAAAAGGGATAGTAATCAAAGAAGAAAGAAATAGCCCAGGCACTCACTCAAGTATGCGAGAACATCATTATGAGGGCAAAGGCAAAGAAAAGATGAATCCTCCTCACGCTCAGCCTTATGACAATGACAGTGACTCAAAAGAGGATGATGATTACCTACCCTTTCATTCTGGTTGCCATTTTGTGCATGACGACTTGTCATTCATGTGCACCCCTAAAAGATCTAAGTGCAGAAAGGATAAACCTGTCACTAAAAATCCATAAAAAATTTTGGGTTAGGTCACCCTAAAAAGCCCATCTTTGATGGAAACACATTCTCTCTATTTTATTGGGAGATTAGAGAAACCAAGCTTTATATCTGATCTAAAGGGCCACATATCTGAGTACTTGACTCAAATTCAAATGTACTCTTATGATGATAGGATATTCCATAAAGTTTTCCATACAACACTGGTAGGAGATGCTCTAAACTGTTTTCACAACCTCTCCCCGGTTAAATTTTCAATTTCAAGTAAATTTAAGACCTGTTCACCACAAGATTTATCATCCAAGTAAAAATGCCAAAGATTGTGAATGACTTGATAAACTTAAAGTAGAGACAAGTTGAGAGTCTTTAGGACTGATAATTATGAATTATACTTATGTTATTAGTGTGTTTTTAGGTGATTTAGTTGTTAATTTAATGTTAATTTGGTGTTTAATTTTATAATTTGTAATTTATAAGGACTTAATTGTAATTTGGTGTTTTTGGGTGCTAAATTGAAGTAAAAAGGAAGTTATATGGAAAAGGGAAGATTTTGGTGCAATTTGGGAAAATTGAAGAATTTGATGCAAAAAGGAAGTTTTTCTTCACGTAGAGTATAGAAGCAAGGTACTCTTCCGAGTTTACAAAACACTCACCAGAGTGTTTAAGCCCTCTACAAAGTATTTACATAATGAATAAAGGGAATTAAAAACACTCTCCCTAGTGTTTCAAGCATTCACTCGAGTGGAGTTGTTCTAAACACGATAAAACTCTTCTTCAATCTGGTTTAGGAAGTTACAAGGCATCAGACTTCTTCTTTTGACAGTATTTAATCACACTTAAACATTATAAATGGAAGACTAGTTATAACTATGAATTTTTCACTTAAATTCTTAACCTAGTTTTTAAAGACACAAAAATAAAGGGTTAGAGGCTGTATCTTTATTTCAATTTTTCTTGTCTTTAAGATAATGAGTGAGTAGTTTTCTTTACTTTTGTTGAGGGAACTTAAACCCTCATACTTCAATTTGTAATAATTGTAATTTGAGCTTTAAGTCAATACAGGTGTGTTGTTTCTTAATTCCTAAGCAAATTATTATCATGAGTTATGATTGAGTTGATTGTTAATTTATTGAATAAATGGTTAATGATTACTTTTAAGTATGACTTCTAGTATGTATGTTTTTAGTTTAATTCACTTGCATTGATGCATGATTATGTTCTAAAAATTGAGATAATTTTGTGTTGGTAAGGAGTGAAATTAAAGCTAAGAAAGTTGAATTAAGAATAGGTTGAAGTTGAATCGCTTGAGAAAGGGTCTAATGAATGCGTAGGAGTTAATAAACTGGAATTTTATGCTAAGTATTAGATTGTTCCTAATAAGAGGATTTAATGTTAGAATGATATTCTAAATAAGATATATGAATTTACATTAGTTTTTCATAAACACTTGTGTTATCTTTAATTGAGTCATTGCAATAGAAGTTGAGGTGGATAGTCCTTTTATCAAAAGTGCTTTTTATTATTGAATTTACCATCTGTTACATCTTATTTGTTTAAGTTTATGATTATTTGCTTAAGTTGATAATTAATTGTCTTAGTTTTATTACTTTAGTTATTTAGGTTTCTGTTTTGATTTAGTTAATTTACATCATTCTAAAACTTGGAAATTCTTTGCACATAACACTTATTCTAAAATCTGAAATGCACAACTTTTACATAATTCCCTTGGATTTGATATTTGGGATCTTAATATTATTTTCCTATATTACTAGCTGATCTAGTACACTTGCTAGACATCGATCAAGGATTGTGTTGATAGGTTTCAGGCATTAGATTCAGAGATTAGGAACTTGCACCCTAAAATGGCCACTATAGCTCTTGCTAGAAGCGTCAGGAATCCACCACTATTTTAGTCATTTATGACCAATTCCTCGACTAATTTCAGTGATCTAATGGATAAAGCTAATAAGTTTATATAATTGGATGATGCTTTAAGGACATATCCATAAGCCTTTGATGAGAACAATCTAATCGATTGGGCAACCAAACATCTAAGAGCATTGAGAAAGTTGGAGCTTTAAAAAGCTCAAGAAAAAGAAAAAAGTCCAAATGCTTTCACTTCGGTTGTCATGGAAGTGCTCCAACAAAGGTCTATACTCCATTGAAAATAGAGCCATCAAAAGTGTTAATGTGGATTAAAAGTTATCATAATAAGGTGAATTGGCTAAAGAAGATGTTTGATATATAAAATACATATAGGGATAAATTAAAATATTGCAAGTTCCACAGCAATGTAAGCCATACCACTAATGAATGTAAGGCACTAAAAGAAGAAATAAAGAGACTGATCCAAAAGGGATTATTGAAAAGATTCATAGCACAAAAGCCAAAAGCCCCCATCGATCTATTGACATCAAAGAAAACTCTAATGATGAGGATAAAGATAGAAGAAAGCCACTGATCTGGATCAGTGAAAACTACGTGCTATTGTGATTAACGTTATTATTGGGGGTTCATATTATGGTGAAGATTTTGCAAAGCAGAAGAAGGGACAGAAAGGGATATACTTTTTTGCTCAATACAAGAATTTACCATCTTTCACCATATCCCTATAAGATGCAGGAGATCTAAAAGTTCTTTATGAAGACTCCTTGGTGGTATCAGCGATGATCTATAATTTTGAGGTGAAAAGGATCCTGGTGGACAACGGGAGCATTATTAATGTATTGACTTTAAATGCATATAAAAAGATGAAATTTTTGATCAACAAACTACAATCAAATTGCATCATTTGCATAGGCCTCGACAATGCCATGATTCTTGTCACAAGTTTTGTGGACCTTTTTGCAGAGCTTGGTGATGAGGCCGTTGTCCATACGTGTAAGTCCACCTTTATGGTTATTGATATCCCCTTCATATGTATTTGCTACTCTATAAATTCATTGCTAAAGAAGTAGATCGGCTCTATAAAGCTAGAGTCATTTGAGAAGTACAATATTCGGACTGGTTTGCAAATGTGGTGTTGGTTAAGAAAAAGAACAACAAGTTAAGAATGTGTGTGGATTTTAAAGATCTAAATTAGGTGTGTCCAAAGGATAGTTATCCTCTATCCAATATTGATTAGCTTTTCGATACAGTAGCCTATCATGAGATCTACTCTCTTCTTGATGCCTACACATGATATCACTAAATAATGATGTGGTTGTTGGACCTGGAAAAGACGAGCTTCATCACTAATGTAGGCATATACTATTACAATGTGATACCTTTTGGCCTGAAGCATGTGGGTGCAACATATCAACAATTGATGAATAAAATTTTTAAAGATCAAATTAGCGAAAATGTTAAAGTTTACGTGGATGACATGATCATCAAAAGCGAAATCTGATTTGACCATACAGCTGACTTAGCCAATGTATTTGCTACTCTAAATTAGTACAAGATGAAGCTTAATATGGAGAAATGCACATTTGGGGTATCTTTGAGCAAATTCCTTGGTTTTATAATTTCAGAATAGGGAATTGAGGCAAACCATAATTCAGGCAATATTGGATATGTAACCATTAAAGAGTGTCAAAAAAGTCTAGATGTTGAACAAGAGACTCACTGGCCTGGGTAGATTTATCTCTTCTTTGGTCAAGCACTGCATTCTATTCTTTAAATAGCTAAGGAAAGATGAAAGTTAATTCAATTAGGGAGAGGTTCATCTCAATTGGGGAGAGGACTACCAAAAGACATTTAAAGAGTTGAAGAAATTTTTATCTAAGCCTCATCTTTTTAGTTGACCCATGCTAAGTGAGAAGTTGTACCTCTACCTATCGATTTTTAAGGAGGCAATTATTGCTGCTCTGGTAAGAGAGGAGGAAAATCAGCAAAAGCCTATTTATTATGTCAATCAGGAGTTGAAAGGATTAGAGCTAAAGAATAGTTTAACTAAGCAACTAATTATAGCCTTGATGCTTTGCACCAAAAAAAACTTAGGAGATATTTTGAGGTGCACACTATCATTGTTAGATCAGATCAGCCGCTGAGAAAGCTGCTTCAAAGACCGAATCTTAACGGGGAAACTTATTGAGTGGGCTTTAAAGCTGAAATCATTTGACATCAGATATGAACACAAATCAGCAATTAAAGCTTAATATATACACTGTGACCCGAGACGTACTAGATCAAGGTTACCCGATGATGAGAAAACAATATATTTCTGATAGAGAGAGCAAATCTCGAAGCTTTAACCTTGATTTCCACATTTTCATAAATGTTTTTGTGGTTTTCCAAATTGATTTTCCAAAAGTTTCGAAAATAATTTCAAAAACCTTGAATTTTATTATCTGGTAGTGACAGACGGTCATTTGTCATAAAGGTACAGCAATCTGTGGCTGCCTTCCTTTTGTCCATGTCAGATTTAGGGGCCTTTTGTAATTTTAGGGAATCGGGTGAGGGACGGCCGTTTGCCATCCATGGACACTTGCCTGTGGGGTTATTTCCAAACTTTTCACATTTTTTCCAATTTAAAATTCTGAATCAAGAATAGATTTTAAGGGTATGATTTAGGCCAAATTTTTTTGATTTTTAACTTTCTATTCTGGAAAGAAAGAGTTAGAGTTGATCTCCAACTCTTCTCCAGATATTTAAAAGAAAAAATAAGGGTTTCAAAGGGGATCCCACTGTAAACACTAGGTCCTGATGAGGCTTTTGTCAAAGTTACCTAATGAGAAAAATTGCTTCTTGAAAGATAATAGGTTAAGGATTTTAAAGCCTTTTTCGTACTATAAACCTTTTTTTGAAAATGTTTTGAAGTGTTTTGTACTTAATTCGGACACTCGAAGGAAGCAAAGGGTTGAATAGTGAGAAATATTTTTAAACAGAAACTTAAAGGTTATTTTTAATAGCTTATGACCTTACACACCCATGCAAATGGATTGCACACCCGTGCAAGAAGGGAATATCATTATTATGTATCCAATTGCCAACTTAATTGCTGTTTTTAGGTTTTACATGACCAATGTCTAACAAGTGTACTAGATCGGTTAGTAATATACAGTAATAAGATTAAGACCCTGAATATCGAACCCAAGGGAACATGGATTGCTAAGTATAATGTCTATAATTGAGTTAAATTAATCTGAGATTATTTCCCAAGTTTTTGAATTGAAAGCAAGAACTAAGCTAAATTAACAATAAAGCAAATCTAAAACTAAGATTAATTAAATATAGAGTAATAACTAAAACACTTCGGCTAAAGTAACTATCCATCTCAACTTCTATTGCAATGGCTCAAATCAAAAGTAACACAAGTTATTATAGAAAACCAGTAATATTAAAATAGATATCTTATTAAGAATATCATTCTAAGCATTGAATCTTCTATTTAGGAATAATCTAACACCTAGCATAAAGATCCGATTTTAAAATCCTAAACCTTCGTTAGACCTTCTCTCGATAGATTTAACTCTAGCCCATTCTTAATTCAACATTCTTAACTTCAAATCAAATTATGAACAATAAATCACTACCTCAATTCTTAGAATGCAACAATACATTGATATAAGAAAAACAACCTAAGAATATGTATATCATTGATCAAAGTCTAAATTAGCATTCAACCATTTATTCAAAACATTAAACACCAATTTAACCATAAACAAAGATAAGATTTAGCACAAGAATTAAAAAATAACATACTTGCATGAAAATTAAGCTTAAACTCAAGTCTTTACAGTAAAAGTACGAGGGTTCAAGTTTTCCTTAGCAAAAGTAAGGAATTACTTACCAAACATGATTAAAATGAAAGAAAATTAAAATAAAGAGATATAATACTCATGAAGCTTCAAACTTGCTCTTGATGACTTCTCAGAACATGCAGTAGAAAGCTGAAATCTTTAAGAGAATTAAAAACTAAGAAGAAAACTAGAAATAAGTATAAAACTATTGTACAATTGACTAAAGAAAACTTGATCTAAAACTAAGAAAAATTCATAACTTTAATTTTACTCTAGGTCTCCTCCTAGATTCAGGTGTTTAACTTGTTTTTATACTAAGAGTGGAAGAAGTTTGATGCCTTGTAACTTCCTAATCCAGATTGCAAAAGAGTTTTATCATAATTGGAATAACTCCGCTTAGTAGAGGGCTTGAGACACTTGTTAGAGTATTTTTATTTCCTCTTCTTCCTTGAGTCACACTCCATAGAGTCTTTAGACACTCGATAAAGTGTTTTGGGCACTCAAGTGAGTGTTTTACTACTGGACTCCACGTGAAACAATTCTTCAATCTTCCTAATTTGCATCAAAGTCTTCCTTTTTCCACATAACTTCCTTTTTACTTTAATTTAGCACCTAAAAACACCAAATTGCAATTAAGTCCTCATAAATCACAACTTAGAAAATTAAATACCAAATTAACCAAATTAATACTAAATTAATCAACTTAAACACCTAAAAACATAGTTATAATTCACAACTATGAATGCACTCGTGCAAAGCCCTTGTACGACCGTGAATATTAGAGAATCTTGTCTCTTCAGGTAAGTTGGCTGCAGCACTTGAGTTGCACACCCATGCAAGCTGTTTACGTGGCCATGCAAGCAAAAAAATAGGTCAAGTTTGACAACTTGGCATACTTTTTGTGATTGCACACCTGTGCAAAGTGTTTGAAAGATTTTTCTAAGTGAAGGTTTATTGTTGAAAAGCTTCTAAAGCTTAAAAGCTTTCTGTTGGAATTTAGTCCCTCATTTTCAAATCAATTTTTCGACTATTTTAATATAGAAAGGATCCAAGAATCTGACATTCGATGATCTAATGGAATAAGTACACTGAAGGTAATATAAAAAAAAGGGTTTTTCTCCTTGACTCAATTTTTTGATAGTATAAAACTTATACATATATTATTTTAAATGTTATAAATTTTATTCATGGATTTATTAGCCACATTTTTGTCGTATATTTATTTTCGCTTAGATTTAGGTTGTGAAACCCTTTTTAAGGGTATTTTGCTATGTGGTAGAAATTATTAGGCTGTCGTCTTTAAATTTCATTTTGTTTGTTTTAAAGTTAGTTTTTTTTAGAAAGTCTGATTTAAAAATCATTGTTGTGTGTTTAATGATCCCTTTTTGCTCATGGACTTTATTTTAAAAGGAAGGGAAAACTAGCCTTTTATCAGGCAAGTACGATGATGCATGGCCAAAAATATGCTTTTTTGCCCTTTTAAAAATAAATATATGGGTCGTACATCGCCCAATGCATGACAGTGCATTCCTTGACGTGTGATCAAGATTTTGTTTTCTCTTTTTCCTCCTTTTGTTTATTTCATTTTCGTTTTTTAATATTTATTATTGTCATTATTATTATTATTATTATTATTATTATTATTATTATTATCATAATCATCATCTATGGATAACCTCTTTCGTAAGTACAGCCAGGCGAGCGTTACAGGTAAGTTCACTTTCCCTTTTCTTATTATAAAAAGGCTTTTTTGACATTAAAGGGAAAATGCCACAAAAATATTTATTGTAAAGAATTGGGATATTTTGTTAATAAAACTGGACCAAAGTCTTATTTCTTGCCCAAGAAAACCACATTTAAAATTTTGTTTTCTTTATAATGTAAAAGATTTTGTATATTACTAAATAATACTTGACGTTTCTTAATAAAACTTGAACTAGCGAGTCCCTGTCTTCAACCCTTGCAATGAAACATTTCTTCATAATCTGCATACAAGGACCAAAATCCTTATAAAAAAAGGTTATAAAGAATTGCCCGATTTATGGATGTCTATTTTATTGCTTTATTTACATGCCATAATTTACCACTTTCCTATGTGCTTGGGTGCGCATTTAATTTATTTATCTACTTTAATCTTGTATATAAGAAAGGAGATAACATAATTAATCTAAAAGTCATTATGTCACATATATCAAAGGTAAAAATAAGAGTGAATTTCCAAACTCTCTTTGAGTTTTGGCCGCACGAGGTCAGAATATCTTCTTCCAATGTTCTATTTGGTGGCAACTCCTTATATCAACCTTACGGTGCCTAACAGATGCCTCCTAGCGATCGATCATCAACGATAAGATATGGACACCTCGAGATACTGTATTATGTCTGCGAGGGCTGAGACTTGGCAAATCGAGTTGAGTCCCTTAACTATCGCGAAACGACCAATTAGCTCGAGCAAGGAAGTCTTCACCTGAATGGACCCTAAAAGTGGGATCGAGTCACCAAGACAAAAGGTCTTCTCCATTAAGATCGATGATCCTTTGGTTTTGAGGGTGAAATCGAATCCAAACGAGCACGTGTCACACCCACACACTTGGAAAAAGGCAAAACTTTGAGAAAGAGAAAGTTGATTCTATATTCTTGGAAGCTGCAACTTTAAGCAATATTTCATACAAAATACACAAATCTTTTTTTTTGAATGTGGGAATCAAGGAACAGCAAGGAGATCATAACTTTGCAGAATTACAAAACTAAGACTTCCTGAAGGTAATAATTTATGCCCTAAAATCATTTCTTTCTCTAGATTTATAACATAATTATCTAGTTAAGTATGCTTAATCTCTATTTATAATGCCATGATTTATGTTTCTTTTATGTTATTTAATTTGTTTCGTATTTTCATGAATGCCATGATGATTTGGTATTGTTTAAAGTGATAGAATAATATGATAGGTTCTGTATTCTTCCATTGATGCATGATAAAACATCTTATTTGAATCCTTAAGTTTGCATCTGTTCTTACTAGTTTGGAATGATTTAAGTTATAATTCTAGTGTTTTCTTTAGCTTGGCATGTTTAGGGTCATCAAAAATCATGATTAGGGTTAGGTAATCCTTTTTTTGTCCATTTTTTGCTTATTTTTGTGGTTTCTACCTGTGTTTTCGAGTGATAGACGGGGAAGAAGACATCACAGACGGCTGTCTGTCAGCACGATAGATGGAACATCGCAGTGTCTTCTCCTTATCTTGTCTTTTCCTTTTGTCTGAGCATTTGCTCATGCCTTGGGGCATCTATGGCCCCTATTTTCTTCTTTTTTAGCATGTTTTATTTTCATTTTTGTTAATTTAGTTCATTTTTGATATTTAGACTTTTTTTAATTTTATTTTTGCTTATGTTCCTACATGATTTACATTTTGCCTAATTAATATTAATTTCATTTGTGTATATTTATGTGTTTTAATTTCATTATTTTATTTATATTATGTTTTGTGTACTAATTAATGTGTTTTGTATGTTTTCTTGAGCTATTGTTTTTTATGCATTTGTGGAGTTTTGTGGGAGAATTATTTTTCCTTAGAGGTTCAACCTTTGAACGGTTCTTTTCTATCCCTTTTACTTTTTATTGCATTTAGATTATATTTTATTTTATTTTGATTTATTATGCTTTATTTATTAGTTTGTTTCATTTATCTGCCTTTTGTAATTTATTGTTTATTTCTCGTGTATTTCTCCTTTTGGGATGTAATAAATTAGTAAAAAAGAATCTTTAACACTTTAATCATTTAAAATTATTTAATTGTTTCGTACTTAATTAATTAGTATTTTTTTTAAATAAAATGGACACATATCCACTTTTTTATCCCAAAATTACACAATAAAAGAAGAGTCTTATTTTCATTAAAATTAGAATGATTCATCCTATATTTTCTTAAAATTAATAAAAACTCTTCATCTCCCATTTTGTAAATGTGTATGAAGGAACCTGTAAGGCTCCAATTATGACCCTAGTCGAAAAGGCATAATTTTATAAAATTACATTTGATTAAAATAAAATTTAATAAGTAAATTTTGGACATGAGTTATGGGACTAGGGAAAATTTTATTTTATTATATGAATTGAATATAAATTATTTGGCATAAAAATATTTAAAGTTGTAATTGAACTATAGAATAATAAGTTTGGGGTCAAATTGTAAAGGTGGCTCATGTGAGGTCAATTTTAAAAAGTAGAAATAAGTTGGGGTTAATTAAAAATTAAAGGATAAAATAAAAAGGTTGAATCTATAAGAAGAATAAAGGAGAGGGGACATCTTTCTACATGAAAATTTTTGAAGGATCAAAAGGAGACTTCTTCCCCCCTATATAAGGTCTAAAATCATGCATGTAGGAGAGAGAAATGCAAGAATTGGGTGGTGTTCTTTGGATAGACGAATTTTTGAAGAAAATAATTCTTCTTCTCTCTTTCATCTCTCATCTCTCATCTCTCTCTACAAAGTCTTTCATCTCTAATCCTCTTAATTCTTTAAGATTATATCTTTTGCATGTGGATGATTTAGAAGTTTTTAGTGAAATCATCAAGGTATGGATTTAAGACTTCAAATTATCTTTTCTTCTTCTCATTCTATCTTGTTGGATGGCTTTCCTAAGGAGATTGAATTCTATAATTTTGATACATGATGGTTTGCAAACATAATTTGTAGAGGAGGAAGCTAAGAGGAAGAAAAAAGGCAAGAAGGTAGCTAAAGATTTTAACTAGGTATGATTTGGCCAAGTATGGGAAAGAGTGTTTTGTGGTTATTTTTAGTGTATTTCAAGATAAAAATTTTTGTAAAGATGTGGTTTATGGCATTAGTTAATAAACCTAAAAGAATTAAGCTAAATATTTAATATAGTACTTATAAAGAAGCAATTCATGAAAAGAATTACTGAAACCAGCTTCTGTAATTTTAGAATATCTCAAGCTATAGATCTTCAATTGAATTTAAGGTAGTTAGTACTTCTTCCTAAGATTTAGACCTAAAATTTTTTTGAAATAACTCATCTTTGATTCTGCATCTAAATGCCCCTAAATCTAACTTGAAGTTCGTTTTAAGCTGTTGCCCCAGTTGTTATGATGATATTATTGTATTTTGCTATAACTTTTTGTAGAAAAGTCAAAGTCTTTTGAGACAAAATTCTAGTTAAATAGATTCATATAAGTACAACTTTCATTAAGGAATGTTGTGAAAATTCTATACCCATTTTGTAAGTGAGGATACAAATCAAATGGGATACAGTGAATTGTTATTTAGAGAACAAGAACAGATTTTAGTAATTTGACTGTATCTCTTGTTACAGAGGTTAAAATACTATAAATCCAATTTTTGGTTAAACTAGACTTATATGCATACAATTATATGAGAAATCAGAATTTTATTCTATTTCTAAATATGTCAAAAAAGACTTGAATCTGGAACTGTTGGCAGCATTGTTTCCAAGAACAGTCCTTAATATTTTTGTAATATCTTGAAATGTATAAATGATAATTAGGTAATTCCAGTTGGGTAATAACATATACTCTCATATCTACATTATTCATGAGAAAACAAAGTCTAATTATGCTTCTAAACATGTCTAAATTTAGGTTGAAAATTGGAATCATATGCTGTATGTCACAATGAATAATCATCAGTAATCTCTAATTATCTTAAGTTATAGAAATGATATTGCAATGATTTTTAATGTTCCTAAAACTAGAAACATATAGGATCATGTTTGTAAAAGATCATTTTGGCTAGAAATGGCTTTTTATAGGTCAAAAATAGCTTTAAATATAAGCTTAAAAATCTGTCTCTATGAAGGATTGTTGCAAGAAATTATCACCATTGTTGATATGAATTTTTGGAATATTCTTATGCATTTAAATAAAATTAAGCATCTCTAGAACATCATTTTGAATATATGCAGAAATGATCTTAAGTGTTTTAAGCACATTTATAATGGAAAAGTAACAGATTGAGAGAGATAAGTCATGAGTATATAAAATAATATCATATTGTACGCATGTAAGCATGACTACTTATTGAAGCATATTTATAATAAAGCTATGTTATTATTCACCTCATTGACATAACATAAGCATGCTTATATGTTATAATTATATGACATGTTTATATGTTAAAAATGTCAATGTATATTTATATGATTACCGGGATATAAATGCATCATGTACAAGTTGATTATATTGTTAAATGAAGATGAGAATACATGTCTATATATTAAGGACTATGTATCTTTTTGACATCATATGAATATATGATGAAGGCTACATGGAAGCATGTTAATTATAAATAATCTAGTAAGTACATGATCGATTTGTTAAGTGAGACCGTGTATACAAGTATATACACTAGAGATGGTATAGTTTTCCATTGATTACTTACTTGATTAAAATTGTATAAATTATTATATGAATTGTGCATATATGTTTATACACCATAGAAGGTATATTTTTACATGATTATGTACACGTACAAATGGAATATTATAAGTATAGTCTTGATATATGAAATGAACATGATCAGGGTATTGCCCGTTAATAGTGTTCAATTGTGGATAGATAGGCGCCTATAGGGATATTTGTAGCTGCCACAGTTTGGCCCGATTAGGTCTAGAGTATAGTTGATCCTGCTTGGATCATGAACAACCCTATTTGGGTTTGATTGACCGATCCATAGTATAGTTTGGACCCATTTGGGTCCACCGGTTTGATATCTTTGAATATCCACCAGTTTAATACCTTTGAATATCCACCGTTTTGATACCTAAGGGTATCCACCATTCCCGTTATCCACTTTTAGAACTTAAGCAGGCTAAATTCCAATTATAGAAATGGCTATAGTATTTGAATCAAAGCATGATTTGCTCAAATGTTATTTGTTTATCTTTGTTGTCTTAATGCTTATATACTTGAAATGTTGCTAGAATTACAAACTTATTATCATTATGTTGCATATGATACATGTTATTGATTAAGTATGTGAATTGTTCTAATTATAGTTATGGTTAAAATTACGGGATTTGAATCATGAATATATATCATAGGATGCCATTTATGCTCTATATAAATAAAAATGAGACGATAAATATTATAAATGTATTAATAATATAAGGTACATATTATATTGTTTATCTTTAAGTTATATATATATATATATATATATATATATATATATATATATATATATATTGAAAGGCTAGTTGAATTGGTTACATTATAAATCACATGTATTGTTATAGTGCTATTTTTTAGACATAGTACATTGCTATGGACATATATATATGCACATGTATGTGATTACGTATTGTTTTAACGACCACTGTGAGTGGCCGTCCAATATAATTTGTCCCCACTAAGCTTTATAGCTTTGCACGGGTTATTTTATCCGTGTAGGTTCTATGGATAAGATTTTTGCTCAGGGACATTCTTTGCATCAGGATAGGCCAACACAAGACTGAAAAGAGTTGATGTAGGGAGTTTTTGTATAAGCATTTTTTAATATTTTGTATTATGGCTGAAGGCATATGATGATATAGTTTATATGTGTATATTGAATTGTAAACAACTCATGATATGACTAAGCAAGTACATGTGTGCATGTCAAACATAAAGTAACATAAACATAACATGGTATGCATAAAGCTAAACATGAGATAAAGGATGCAAACAATCATAGTAGCACCTAAATGATTATATGATATAGCATGATATGAGTAACAATAACATAATGATCATATGATTGGTAATACATAGGTATGATAGTGATGAAAAGCATGATTAACATGATTAATTAGACATGGTTAATAGGGTTATAGTATAAGGGTGTTACAGAACCAATGTTCCCAAACTTAATGAATAGCCCATTTTATGTATGATATTTTTTTTTTCTTTGGACAATTTGCTCTTGTAATAGTTTAAGTGGTGGATTTATTTGCTTTATTTATCACTTTGTTTATTTGCTTGATGTGTTTATTTACTTTCTTTGCAATGCATCGTGTGAAAATGGAAGTAGTGCAATTAATAAATAAAAACCTAATTATAAGAAACACCTAAGCAAGATACCAAGTAAAAGTGATGTTTCAAATATCGATCTCTGTTTAGGCATTAAAAGATTCAGATTCATTTCCCAACATTCAGTTGGGTGGCGACTCCATAGTACCTACCTCTTTGAGCCCTCATTAGACACCTTCATGGGTTGACCATCAATAATAATTTGGTCCTAACCCTCTTTTTATTATAAAGTGGCTAGTTTATGAGTTATAGTGACCTTATTCGGTCTTAAACCTTAAAAGCGAACCTCAAAGAGCAAATTCGGAATTGAGTGGGCTCCGGCATGCATCACACTCAAGTGTTAGCAGGCTTTGTGGCTGAGTTCACTAGTGATATATAGTAAAGCCCAAAATACAAAGAGACTACCTTGGAGATGATTATAGATGGTGCCTTAAATGAGCTTAGAGGAGGAGTAAAAATCGTCCTACATGGTCCCCTCAACATCAAGGTGCAGTAAGCAATAAGGTCAAATTTATGAGCCTCTAATAATATTGCTGAGTATGAGGCACCTCTATAAAGCTTGAGATTGGTCAAGTCCATTCGACCAGAAAATCTCAAGGTAAGGAGCAATTCTTCGCTAGTTACTAGCCAATTCTTCGGTACATTCAAAGACAAAAACTGTTAGTATAAGCCCTAGCGCCAATGCATTTTTATAAAACACTTTAGTTAATAAATGAGGTATTTGTTTTATCTATTGTATTCCTGTGCATATCAATTGATAGAACTATCCAAGAATGTTGTTTCAGTTTAAGTTATCATATGTGAGGCACATGGTTGTAAGACCTTGAAACAATAGAGACTTCATTCCAAATATTCCTAGTCAGTCATTGTTATAGGAATAACAAATGAATTAAGGCTAGTATGCTCTCTCTGATAAGATTGAGTTCTGTCTTATGGATCATAAGGACAAGAGTGTCAATCAGAGATCATAGATACATGTTTAGAACATGGTATCTGGATTCGATCTATTTATAAAAACACTACATGGTACAAGTCATAATTGTTTCTCATATGTAAGTTTTGCATCAGAGTTCTTAGACCTAAAATCTCTATGAAACTCTTTATGAATTACTGTGTACTTTGACATACACTTAACGTGCTCGTAACAGAGTGACAAGTATGGGTATGCATTGATTCATGTTAGAGAGCATGAGAGAAGTGAAGGGATTACCCCTCTCAATAAGAGAGAAAATATCATAGGCCACTTGATAAGTGATCTGAGAAGTGTATGGCCATGCCGAGATGAAATAATGAGTAATCATTATTTATCTGAGAGTTTAGTGTCACTGGAATATCAAGCAAGGAATTAATATATATAAGGATGACTAGTTCTATGCCTTATATTAATTTTGATATTTAAGGGTAAGGGACTATGCAAAATTGCATTAGGTCACTAAATGCCATATGCATTTTCATTTAATTTGGAATGCTATAATATCTTGCTAGAGAATATATATAGCCTTTGAATTAATTCATTAATTCATTGTCAATATTAAATGGACCTATAGGATCGCACACAAACCATTAGGCTTAAAATATTTAAATTGAAGATTGGGCATTAATTTGGGCTTTTAAATAAAGTCAAATTAATGTATGTAATGGGTATTAAAATTGCTATTGAATCTTGGTCCATGAGAGAGATAAATTCGGCCCAATAGGATTGATTTCAATTAATTAATTATCTTGGATTAAATAAGTTAATTGAGTATTAAATCCTAATGGCATTTAAATCAAAATAAATTAATTAAATGGAGATAAGGTGACTGAAAATCCAAGGATAAATTCAATAGGAATTTTGGCAACCATATCCCTAAATTAAGTGATTTGTTTTGATTAAATGTCTTATATTTATTTCAAATTAATTTGAATTTAAAATTCAAAAGAGTTTGAATTAATATATGTCACTTGATTTTAGGAAGTGATTGAGGCTAAATTTACTATCTTTAGGTAGTAAATTTCAGAATTAACACTTACCAAAAATAAATGATATATATTTTGTGAAGAAAAGAAAAACCCTAGGCGTGATTCTCTCTCTCTCACACACTCTTGGCCGAAATACACAAGGGGGAAGGATTCTTTCTTGTTCTCTTGTGTTCTTGGGCAGCAATAGCAACCTAAAGGAAGTACAAGATCAGATCTTATAGCTTCAATCCATTACCATTGCTAATTATTTACACATAGAGCTAGCACTCTTAATTTTAAGCCTTCATTGCAATTGTGTGTGTGAACATAGAGAGGAGTGGCATAAAGGCTATTTCTTTGGCTTTGGTGATCAAGATCTGAAGCATATAAGTTCATCCTAATTGTTGGTCATCATCAAAATCAAGTCTTGAAGTGCATCTAAAGTTGTAATTTTTAAAACCCTAAAATTGCATGTTTTCGATTCTTGTTTATGGATTGCGTGGTATGTATGATCAATTTTATTATTTTTCTACTGCGTGATCATCATATATATTCCATTTCATATTCCATCAAAAACCTACAATGAGAAATTATTTGGCTAATGTAAGAGCTAAGATTTAAGGATTGAAGTTTGTTGGGACAAGGATCGCCATTGAAAAAGTCCCTAAAGAGGCACAAGGCAGACCGATCTTCTTATAAAATCAATCTCAACTAATCAAATCTTCAAAGATGGGGTGTCATGGTTGAAGAACTATCTTTCTCAACCATTGAAGAAGTTGAAGTCATGGAAATAGATGAAGTAGAAAACTGGATGACACCTATTATAAAATATTTACAAGTAGGCAATCTCATTAAAGATGAGGCAAAAGTGAGAAAGATTGCTTGGAAATCTCTAAGTTATTCATTGATTAATGGTCTCCTGTATAAATAGGCTTTTAGTCATCCCTGGTTAAAAAGTGTGTATCTGAAGAAGAATGGGACTACATACTTAAAGAGATCCATAAAGGACTTTGTAGAGAACATGAAGCATATAGGGCTATGAGTAGGAAAGTATTGTGAACAGGGTATTCATATCCATCTATTTTTAAGAATGCGCAAGAAATTATAAAGCGTTGCCACAATGTCAGATACATCGAAGAATTATAAAGAAGCCGGCTAGTGAATAGTAGCCAATCTAGATACCATGGCCTTTCAATTAGTGCGAATTAGATATCCTTGGACCCTTCCTATTAGGGAAATGACAAATGAAATTCCTTGTCGTTGTGGTCAATTATTTTCACAAGTTGATCGAGGTCGAGCCTATGTCGAGCATCACTACTGTGAAAATCAAAAACTTTATGTGGAATAAAGTTATATGTAGATTTGGTTTACTAAGAGTCTTCATTTCTGACAATGGCAAGCAATTTGATAGCATTATATTTGGAGTTTTTTATGCCAACTTAAAGATCAGTTTGAGGTTCACTTCGATGGCGCACCCTCAAACCAATGGAATGGCAGAATTTTCGATAGAACTATACTTGAAGGTTAGAAAAAGAGGCTAGGTAATGCAAGAAAAAATTGGATATAGGAGCTTAACAGTGTGCTCTTGTCTTATAAAACATCCCCAGAGTAAGTATATGTCAAACTCCCTTTTTGGTAGCCTATGGATCAGAAGCAATCATTTCTATAAAAATCAGTGTGCATATACTCATAACTAAGTCTTTCATCAAAGATCAAAATCCTGATGACAGGCAAATGGAACTTGATTTGATATAAGAGAAACACAAAAATGCCAATGCCAAATTCACAGCATGCAAGCAAAGTTCACTCAATAACGCAACACTAGAGTTAAGCCCAAAGCCTTTAAAGTTGGAGATTTAATATTGCTAAAGGTAGAGATCAGCAAGAGAAACTCCGCTATGGGTAACCTAATGCCTAATTAGAATGTCCTTTTGAGATAGCAAAGATTATCGGTCTTAGCACTTATAAGCTATGAAACTTGGAGGGACAGTCCATCCTAAGAATGTGGAATACAAAAGCTCTTGATAACCCCCGAATTAGTGTTTATTTTCAGTATTTTTTTTATCTGTGATTGTGTCTCATTTTGCGTGTTTTTCTTATTTTAAGTGTTAATTTTCTCTTTTTATGCCAAATAGGATTATTTTGATATTTATGAAGTTTCTGAGTGTTTAATGGTGTATTTTTGAATTTTGTGCAGAATCAAGGGCTAGTACTTGACTAGGACCATTTGTCTCAATCATGTCCAATGCAGAGTTCGAATATGATTTAGTCTAAAAGGATGCACTCGACTGAGACCATTTTGTCTCAGTTGTGTGTTGAGCTACAATACTCTTTTAACTGATTGGACTCGGTTGAGACCATTTTGTCTTGGTCGAGTACTATCCTGGACCACCATAAAAGCTACTTCTATTTAGTTTTAAAAAGAGAATTTTTAGGTTTTTATGTTTCTAAGAGTATTCTTTATAATTTAGCTCGTAGTTTTTCATACATTAGGGTTTTTATACTTAGTTTACATTGATTTACTTGTAAAAATCACTCTTTTATTATAATTTTACATTCAAAATACAAAAACATACAATAGTAGTTAGTTTTATAGTTTAAAGTTCAAGTTTTGAATCAAGAGAAAGCCTAGAGAAGAAAAGGAAGAGTTGTTGTACTTTAGATTCAGACTTTCAAATGGGTTTTGTAATTTATTTTCCTCTTTTCTTTGCTATTTACATTATGAATAATGAGCAGTTGTTTTGCTGTTTTAGGATCTTTGAATCCCCTAAATCATGTAAGGAATATAACTTTATCTTCTCAATATATATTTCAGATGTTTCTTTCCCCTTGAACCTATCTTGATATGTATGTTTTACAAGTGTTTATATTATCAATCTTATTCAAGTTGATGGATGAATGCTTGTTGAGTGTTTGTATCATGCATGCTCTATTTTACTTCATATTTGTTGTAGTTTTAACGGCATTTTCAGATCTAGGGTTTATATGTTGTAACTTCAAAAAAAGAGGAGAAAATGAATAGGTTTTGAACTAATAGGCTTCGAAATGGGATATTAGGTCATACCTAGGTCTTGGGACCCGTGCTTATACTGGCTATTGGATAAGTACCGAAATGGGATATCGAGTAGTTAGAGTAGTAGGCTCCAGAATAGGATACCAGGGGTTTAGATGGGTTATCCACATTTGAATGTATGAATTTTATGTTAAAATGAACCTTACATGGGAATGGGGAGGATTAGATTCCTGAACAACGCATTTAGTGATTGTTAATCTACAAATATTATATTTTTTGTTTTTAATTTCTTTGTCAATTCACACTTCGCAAATTATAAACCTTTAATGTTAATTATTTTTATTGCTAATTACACACAACTAACAACAATTGGAAAATTCTTTAAATACATCTAATGAATCAATTAAAATATGTTGCACCAATTCGTTTCCCTTTGATTAGATACTTATGGTCTTAAAAATATCCCACTTTATTACTTGTTAATTCGGTACACTTGCCGTTAACCGATCAGTTCTCAAAAGATATCATTTATAGTGTTATTCCTTTTATTTTGGTCAAACAATGAATGTGTTTTTATCAGTGTATTGCCCATTATCTTTATTAATGAAAATGCCTATCCTAATTGAGATTTATAACTTATAAAGACATTATTCTTACAAGTTTTTCTCCTAATTTATGAGTTCTTTAACTCATAAATTAGTTTTCTTACAAATTATTTATAATTGTCAATCGATCACAGTTAAAAGCTTACAATTTACAAAGAATTGTTACAATTACATAGCTCTTTACAAATTATACAAGCCTCAGTTAGAAATTGTATTTCTCTTAACATATCATTATCTGAAATAGAAAGTACTTACAAATACAAAAATTAAAAATAGCCATTAACATAATATGTTTACATGATAAGATACCAGTCCAAAGTTAACAAATTATAAAAGAAGGAAAGATAAGGTTCTGATTTACTCTATCTCAATTAAGTTGACGAGCATTTAGTGTTTTCATTATTGGAATTTCTTTAAGAGTGAAAACTCTACCAAGAAAGAGGGATCTTCAAGTGGAAAATCAAGCTTTTGAACAAGACAAACATGGTTGATCATGCCATGGATATCTATAAGAGCCCAATCTTATTTAACATTATCCTTAGATTCCCAATCCTCGATAGCGCCTTCCTAAAGGACTTCTTTGACATGGCCACTGGGATTAGGCATGATATTTGCTTCTTCCCCCTTATCATCCTCGCTATCTTTAGGTAGCTAGGGCATAGCATCAAGGTTATACAGAAGGACAGATCAAATCCAGGGAGTTTATCTTTATAAGCCAACTTGACCCATTCTAACAACTCACCCTGAGCTACCCGAAGCTCCGATAATAACAAGTACCTTTGATCGTTAAGCTCTGTTGTATACAAGGAATGGAGGTGCCTTTGCCTCTCTTCTAGGTCCTCTTAAATTGCCTTCAAAGATGCAACCTGCTTAACAAGATAGGCTTTTTTCAGCTCCAACTTTGCTTGCCTA
Source organism: Excoecaria agallocha (assembly GCA_037975025.1). Classification (NCBI taxonomy): domain Eukaryota; kingdom Viridiplantae; phylum Streptophyta; class Magnoliopsida; order Malpighiales; family Euphorbiaceae; genus Excoecaria; species Excoecaria agallocha. Next base: position 13,295,471 of record CM075816.1, on the reverse strand, counting down.
GTTTTTAGCTCAGCAACCTCCATTTCTTTGCCCTTTAGCCTATTGTTCTTAGATTTTAGGCTTTTAATTTTAGATCAAAGGGAGGAAAGATTGGATTTATGTGCCCACCAAAAATTATTCAGCGTCTGGTGATTTGGTGCTTCTTCTTCAACTTATTTTTCCTTGCCCTAAATATAGCCTCAACATACTGTAGATCATACTTTAATCGATCTTTTGCCTGGTCTATATCTAAGGACTCATCAACTATGCAATAAGCCCTTTAGGCAATGTAAAATATCAAATAGAGTCACTTGGATTAAACCTAGTCGTCTAAGATCGAGAAGGAATTAAAAATGGTGATGAAGTTTACCATTAAAGACAAGATAGTAGATCTAAACCCATCTTGTCGATGCTAGTAAGGAACCTGGGGTGAGTTAGATCCCTTTTCAGTAGTAGAGCCTCAGTAATATACTCGGCTAAGTGTTGGTTCATGATTATGGCCTTACCCTCATAGTAAGTTGATAGAATCTCACCTAAGGGTATGCTAGGATAAGGCCCAAGTACTTTCTACCCTTTGGGTTGATGAGCAGAGGAGGAAGCCAACAATTATGTATAGAAAAATGCAAGATTAGGCGAGAAAGGCAGAGGCAGGCCTGAAAAGTCAAAGAGTCAAACTTCAATTAAAGAAAGCTTTCTACCTTTCCTAAATGCAGGCTGTTGTAGATTAATCATTAAGGGAGTGGCTTGCGGCAAATTGACCCTAGGCGAAGGCAAAATCAACGCTTTTACAAGCTAATCTTCAATAATGACGACAATATTAAGGTTCACAGCATCAGAGCCCCTAATAACTAACGCACCAGTAAAAGTTGTAGTTTTATCCACTCCCATTTCAGCCTCGGTAGAGATGTCAATTCCTTCTACCCTAGGCCTCATAGAAGATGGTTAACCCTGGCTCTCGCAACAGCTTTCCTCTTTCTCTCACAAGCCACTCTCACCTCTTTCTTTGCCTTTAGCTCAGCAGCCTTCTTAGTAGTTGTTGTAGCCATCCTCTTCTTAGCCTCCTCATTTGCCATCTCTCCTATAAGTCATAAGAAATTAGAAAGGTCAAAAAAATTAGATCGGAGATTGAAACTTCATTCAACGAATAGAAATAAATTGTTTGAAGGAGAAGACAAGAGAGAAAAGACAAGTTAGACTCACCCTCTCTCTTATTTTCCCTCTTTTAAAGGATTAAGCAACACACTCAGTAATAAATCGAAGTCCAATAGCCCTCTATTTTTTTGCACCATAGCAAACATACTGTCTATGTTCTTTCTAAAAGTGTGCCCTCCCGCAACTAGTTCTTCCACATTGATTGGCATATCTACTCGGGTAAACTAACTCTAAACCTTTTCTTGCCCCAACTAACAGAAATTTATCTTTAAAACCCTTTAAGGATGTAGGGAATTGGAGAAGTTTCCTATTCCTTTATTGGGTTTTGATAGAATAAATGTAAAAGAAAAATGCAGTGAAAAAATAAAATCCATTAGGATCCATGCGATTCAATTAATTTAAAAAGAGGAGATAAACGATTACCAACCTATTGAAGCACAAAAAAACAATTTATCAAGTGCTACCTCAATAGAAATGAACACCTTATATTGGTATCTGCACTCAAACATGATGATCAAAATCATCCAAGGGTGCTAGCTCCCTTCCTTTGGCAGCTAAGGTTTAAGTTTTTGTTCACTTTCTCAAACTAATAGAAATGAAATTTCTCTTATCACACAAAATGACAGCTACTACTCTTTTTATTTATTCTTAGGGTTTTAAAATACATATATATCATTATATATAAGGTAACTTAGCCCTAATATTAAAGAGAGAAAATTCTGGGCACATATTTCTTATTAAAGTAAAAAAAATACTTTTTTTCTTATTTAAATAATAAGAATTATAATTTTATCTTTAAAATTTTATTTCGAATTTTATTTATGACAAATTAAAATTCGAAGCGCCCGAATAAACACTTAGTCCATTCATCACATTCTATGTTTGCAACCCAATGGCTTTATATTATGTCAACACTGGGCCCCAATCCCATTATAGATCCATAAATTATAAACGGCCTCTAACAAAACATTATGACTATCCAAATAATTTGAATATCAATAATTTAATTTTAACCTAATCAATAGAACATGTTACAATCCTTTTATTATACGATATCTTATTTGAATATAAGTTATGGTCCATGTCAAATTTATATTGTTCAAACACATAATTTCTTGATCACTAAGTAGACTGATAATATCAAATGATATTGATCACTATATCAATTCATTTGATCATGGCCATGCATTTCTCAGTTCTACTTATTGAGGGGCCCAATAGATATCTCTCTTATAAAAGATGGATAAATTGTATCTTGATTGTTCACTATCCTCTGCATGATTCTTATCATATCCAATCATAATATTTATAATTATCCAACTAAAGATAATATTTGACTATGTCAAAGCATAATGTTCCTTATATAGGTTACTATGATAATCTCAGGTCTAAGGATTCGATAACATAACTATTATGAGATCACTAATGACACTAACCCATGTAGTATCTCATAGCATGTCTATCCAACACCTTATTCCCTAATAAGTACCTAAAAGTTTGATTTATATTACCATATATAATCATTCTATGAGTATCAATCAAACCCATACTAATCTTAATTTATCATTATTCCTTTAATGATAAATGACTACGGATAGTTAGAATAACATAAGATTGTTATTCTCAAACATTATTATAATGTAACATGCCAACAATAAATTTTATAGAATGAAATGTGACATTACATAAAGATCCAAATATTTGGCCTAGGACGTAACCACTAACACCTTCTTACTAGTTGAAAAGACCTTGTGCATCTACTCTATTAGAGATAAAGAAAAAAAATGGTTGAACAATTTAAGAGTTAAGGCTATGCTAGGCCAACATTTCTTGCACATAGCCTTAAAGCATGCAATAGCTCTTCAAGCATTGGGAATTGATTGATAAAGGGCTACTCTATAGGCTTCTAATAAGGCCCTATCAAACCTATCAAAAGGAAATCTCAATCCAAACTCCAGACTCATACTTTAGAAGATAAAAAATGTGCCATTTGAAAATGGTCCTTCTCTATATACATCGAAAGAGGAAAAGGGTAAGTGTAATACCCAAAAGGAAAATATTGCAATTTCTTAAAAGATTAAACAAACCTCTTCTTTAGTGAGTTTGGTATGATCTGCAATTATAGGCTTATCTTGTATTATAACAAGAAACCCAGATCCAAACCATGGACCCTAAAAACCTTAGGCTTAGCCATTCTGTACTCAAAGTTTGAAGAAGAAAAAGAAGAAAAGAAGTTTGAAACTAGAAGCTTAGCATAAAAACGAAAGCTCTAAGTTAAAATTGAAGAATATGAAAACTCAAAAATGAAAAATTGCATAAAAACATAAGAAATTTGAGAAATGAATTGCTATAAAAAATTAGAAGCAAGAAAAGAAACCAACAAAAGAAAAGGAAATGTTAATTATAAAAGACACCTGGATTTTAAAATTCAAACCAAAGCCCAATAAGAAAGCGCCACGCATCCAAGCCATTATGTCACGTTACGTTAATCAAAGTGGCAACAGATATGAAAAGTCACGATATTTATGAAAATGTTGTCGTTTCTAAATTATTTGGAATATGAAAAAGACAATTGCAAGTCCTTAGCATTTTTTGCTAAAACACAGTCCTCCAATCTGCGTTGATTGATCAGAATGTTGAGGGGATAAATTATAATACTTAACATTATCATACTTGGGCCCGACCCAATCGTTAAAAACCCAATTGTTGGCCACTGGCCTAAAAGGCCCACTAACTATCTACACAAGTTAAATACACTGTTGGATCTATCGAGCATTGCAGTCGCTCTACCTAAAGCCAATTGAACCTGTCACATTAGCAAGTTATGCTTTGTAAGTTGTCAAATTAAACACCTTAAATCTACAAACTGCAGATATTAAGAGATCTGATACTTAAGTGCAACTGCCATTTAGGCCTTATATAAATATAGAAAGAGACTTATAAGAGATGTATCTTATACGCATCCATTTTCTCTTTGCTTTCTCTCTTTAAAACTCTGTCTAACTTAACTTTCGGAATGTTAATCCCCTGTACATCAAGGGTTAGTTTTCAATTGTTTGGTAAATTGACTCCTTCCTGCTGTGGATCGGTGCCAACCTATTTCGCCTTACAATCCTCTCGTTTTAGTTCTAACATTTTGGAACATATCATTTTGAATAAACATGTTAGGATATAAAAGATTTATTAATTAGTAAAATCACAAATTTTAAGCACTTAACTGAGCTTTTTTTTTTTTGAAAATTTTGACGGTGCAATTGGCATAGCTTGAAAAGTTTAAATGCTTTATTATCCATTAAGCAAAAAGAATAATCATGAATGTGGCTAAACTAGCTTAAATAACAATAACTTTTGACCACAACGACAACAACAATAACAAACAAAGCATGGTTGCTGAAGATGCCCTAATAAAATCGTTTTTAATTTATATAGTTCCCTTAGGAAAGTTTCTGTTATAATATTAGTTATGTCAACAAATCAACTTAATATATTAATTATGGACAAAATCAACTTAATATATTAATTGAAAATATTTTGCAAAACTGATTTATTAAAATAAGTCAATCAATCATATAATATAAAACTTTAAACAAATATATAACAATAGACAACAATTCTATCAATCAACATATATTATAAAGCAACATATATATAATATAAAATAGTTATATAGAGTAGTAACATAAAATAAAATTAAAATAAAGAAAATTAACACTGTGATTTATAAAAGTTGGGTTTCTTATCTGCATTTTCTCTTTAAAATAATCTATTTTAAGAGTTTATTTCTTTTAGTGTAACTAATAATGCTCCAAAAATCAAAACTAAGCCCAACCCATTAAGGGACATCAGGGGCCTATCACTAAGAAGGCCCAAAGATGTCTAAGCCTCCCCAGCCGGTTGGCTAAAACACAGAGAATAAGGCAATCCTATCAAATGTGATCTATCCCTGCCATAATAAGGACACCTGACACATCCCACTATTAAATCACCATCAACTCTATGCTAGGCCATACCCGTTTTAGAGTAGGTCTACTATTCATGAATACTATTTGAGTCTTTCGGCTCTATAAATAGTAGGTTCATTCTGAAACAACTAACTCTCTCTCTAATTTTATCAACATTTTCTCTCTATGATACTTTCTCTCAATTGTTAACTTAAGCATCAGATTGTTAATGCCCGGTCCAATCAAGGAAATGCCTTTTGCAGGGCTTACACACTTCAATTCGATTGGCATCAAGTCCTTAAACAAACATTAATACATTAATTGTGGACAAAAATTAACTTAATATATTAATTGAAAATATTTTGAAAAATTAATTTATTAAAATAAGTCAATCAATCACATAATATAACACTTTGAACAAATATAACAACAGACAATAGTTCTATCAATCAGCATATATTGTAAAGTAACATATATATAATATAAAATAGTTATATAGAGCAACAACATAAAATAAAATTAAAATAAAGAAAATTGACATTGTGATTTATAAAAGTTTGGTTTCTTATCTACATTTTCTCTTTAAAATAATCTATTTTAAGAGTTTATTTTTTTAATGTAACTAATAATGCTCCAAAAATCAAAACTAAGCCTAACCCATTAAGGGACATCAGAGGCCCATCACTAAAAAGGCCTAAAGATGTCTAGGCCTCCCCATCTGGTTGACTAAGACACAGGGAATGAGGTAGTCCGATCGAACGTGACCCATCCCTATCATAATAAGGATGCCTGACAGATGTTGTTATCAAATCACCATTACCTCCATGTTAGGCCATACCTGTTTCAGAGTAGGTCTACTATTCATGAATACTTTTTGAGTCTTTCGGCTCTATAAATAGAAGGTTCATTCTAAAACAACTCACTCTTTCTCTAATTTTAGTAAATTTTTCTCTTTATGATACTTCCTCCCAATTGCCAACTTAAGCATCAGAGTGCTAATGTCCGGTTCAATCGGGCAAATGCCTTTTACAAGGCTTACACACTTTAATCCGATCGGCATCAAGTCCTCAAACAAACATCAACTCCTTATTCTTTCCTAATCAGAATTCTTTCTTCTATGAAAATTTTAGATTTATCATTTGGTGCTTTTATTGAGAGTCGATGGCTGAGTAAAAGTGTCTGACCTCCATGCCACTGGGAGGAATAGGGACTCATAGTCATAGAAGGAGGGTCAAAATACAAAAGCTCTATGAAAGTCTCCGAGACTACATGTGAAAGCCACATATGGAAAAAATGGAATTCGAGACTGAAAGAAAGCCAAAATGATACGTCCAATTTAAAAGGAAGCAAAGTGTCTTCCTTTCGAGACATTACGCAATGAATGTAGGAAACATCTAGAACCAGCCTACCAAAAAAGGTACTGGGAGGGATGAAATGGTTAGCCCTCTCTTTGTCTCTAAACAAGCTAGAGAAGAGGGCAAGCATAACTAAATAAGGAATGCTTTCTCCCTTCCACGAATATCCCGAACCGACATTGTGGAAAAAGAGGGAAAAAGGAGAAAAAAGGTATTGTAAAGCAAGTCATAAAAGTATCGGATCTCATGGTCCAAATATCGGGACCAAAAGAACATCTCGAAAGATCTCTCCCCATTATGGTAGAGCTAATTGACATAAGTAGTAAATGAGCTAGGACTTGTATTTCTGCTAAAGCAATTTTATAGGTAAGTATGGGAAGAGAATACCTAATATTAAAGGAAGACAAAATTGTTCACCCTAATATTGAAGGAGGACGAAATGTTCTCTCCCTTAATATTACATATTAGAGTGTAAACCTTTACGGTTCTCCTATAAAAAAGCACACGAGAAGAATAGGAAACTACCTCTATACATTTGGGCAATCCAAAATCTAGATGTTGACACTTCAGCCACACTAGCTCCTTCTTTTAACAAAAATAAAGAAAGAAAGAAAGAAAGAAAGAGAGATTGAAAGAATGAAATATGATTGCATGCAAAGGAAAGGAAAAATCCAGGCAAGCAAAAGCCCCCTTTCCTGCATCCGATCAAATTAGAGCAGAAAGTCAAATTAGAGAAAGGAGATGCCAAGTCTAAAGAAGAAGGACAATCAGAGAAAATCCTACATAAGAAAAGAGAAAAAAAAGGAAGACAAACTCTTAAGACTTCCCATGGAAATTGATGTTTAAAAATTGGTAAGGCAACACCCCGATCGATGCATTACCAATCAAAGAATACAATCCCCATCGAAAGGATTAACGAAATTACAAAAAGAATTACAAAAAAGCCCCATGGATGAAGACATCTGGATGATAAAGCCTAGCACAAGTTTGTTACCTTTAAAGGGAAAGAAACAGAGGATAGAGAAGCTTAAGGAGAAAAAAAGCCCTAAAAAGCGCTTCTCTCCTTTAACTTCAAGATTGAGCAAAAGATAAACATCATCCCAGGATTATCAAATTTACTCAAGGCAAAATACCTAGCAAAGTCACAGCTAAAGACAATTTTATGATTGTTTTGATCCCGATTGAAATATCGATGAAAATCTCGATAAAAAAATTGACAAAAATCTCGATTTAAAGATCAATGAAAATTCATACTAGTCGAAAGATTGACAAAAAAGTTTGATGAATATAATTTATCTTTCAAATTGGTCATTGAGTTCCTAATCAAACTTTTAATTTATTGAACAAATTAATACATATTGTAACTATTAAAAACAATGAGAAAATTTAAAAGATAAAATTTATTTATTGAAGTTCTTTTTTAACATTACATCCGAAAGTTTACAAAAAAGAGAAATATAATCCTATGTCTACCATCAAATGTCTCTAAACTTCCTTAATCTTCAAGACGATGCAAACATCTCCCACTTGTGACATGTTGGTACCAGAGAAGTGAAAGAAGATCGATCGTTGCTCAAGAAAATAAGGATAAAAAAAGCAGAAAATAGGGGTGGTATCACCTTCTGCAGAAGGTGATGCCATGGTAGGGAAATACCCAACCATTCATTCGTATTCCTAAAATGGCAAAATAAATAAGGAGAAAAAGATCATCAAGAGGCTCCATTAGAAAAAGCAAAAAGAAGAAAGGCAAAAGAAAGTGGATGAATAGGAACATGAAAGCACGGCTCTATTTATAAGAATGTAGAAACACATATGGCAACTCCAATAAATAAGGAGTCAAAGAAAATAAATAGCCGTAATTAAAGCTCAAAAATTGAAGTGGTAAAGGAGCAATTAATTAGCATTGCTTTCCAAGAGATACAATCAAACACACTGATTCGAAAAAGTAATTATCAAGTTAATGATGCAATCAATACAGGTTGAATAGTTGACCTGAAGAAATCAAGAAAATCCCTACTTACTAACCAAAACAAGCCACTTTTCAATCAGCAAAAATGAATCCAAGCTATCCCTCATAGGGATAACTCTCTAAAAATTGGCATGTCACTATCTGCAGCGAGCACATGATAAAGCAATCCCTGGAGTCACCTCTAAACTTCTTAACATCACAAAATAGGAAGGGTATGAGCTGCAGCAAATTAGCCCGGTGGGAACAAATCTACAAAGCGATAGTCTCATAAGATAAGAGTAAATACCACTTTAAAATAAACCTCTCCCTTTCTTCATTTTTAGTTTTAAGCATTAGAAAGGAAAATATCACGTGACAAGATAGATAAAAGAGCAAGACAAGAATAATACAAGGAAGGATCCAAAAGATGAAATTCATTAAAAAATTTCAAAAGTTACAGAGTACATTGAATACAGAGCTCTTTCGCTCGAAAAAAAATAGTGATAAATCCATAGCTTCACTAGAATAAGACCACCTCTCATTCAAGTAAACCCCCTTTCGTTAGGTCAGTATCAGAAAACTAGAGAAGAAAATATAGGCTTGTATCTCTTACCATAGCCCCAAGAAAGCCTAGGGCTGAAAGAAGAAAGCAGCACTGAAGAACCGAAGTCACATGACTAGCTGTGGCAAGTCATATATTGCTAGGGAAAAAGCCTAGAGATTCATTCATCTTCCTAAAATGGAAAGGAAAAGTAAAGGAAACTAAGGTATAGTCGGATGGTTTCACTGGGAAAAAGAAAAAGCTTTAGGAAGAAAAGAAAAAGACATGCCTATTTGTAGTGATTTCGATCTCCAGAAAAATTCTCATGGTAAGCCACGTGGCAATACTATTAAATACAGGAGTAAATGTTGTAATAAAAGTTTGGAAGACGAAACAACAAATGTAAAGAGGCACCCTTTCCAAAGCAACACGGGTAAAGAGACGACGATTCAAATATCCGCTGTTAAACAAATAGGTCAGCAACGATTCACAATATCCTCAGGTAACTTCATTTTTCACTTTGTAACAAGTATAATTAACATATTTTTTTTGGAGAAACTGAAAAATGTAATAGGAAAACAAGCTGGTTTGGAACCAAAAACCTAACCAGAGAAGAAAAAAGGGGTGCAAAAAATGTTTGCTTTTTAGTATGTATTTTCTTATGTTTAAGTAGTTTAAGTATGTACTATTATGTGTATTTTATGTGTTTATATTTAGTTTATGTTTTTATGTGTGTTTTTAGGTTAAAGTTGGTGCAAGTGTGAAGTAAAGGGAAGAAATGGTGAAAATTCGAGGATGAAGATCACGAGTCGTGAAGTGGCTCACAACTCGGACAAAATGGCACGAGACGGAGGGCAGTTCATGAGTGAGGCAGAGAAGACTTGCTCACGAGTCGGCCACAAGGTCACGAGTCGGCGACAAGGTCACGAGTTGAAGGGAGATGCACGAGTAAAGAAGGCCTGATGGGATTCACGACTCGTGAAGGCGTTCACGAGTCGGACAAAATGCCTATTTCCAAACGCTACCACCTTTTCATATCCGATCCTTCAGCCAACCATCAATACTTTTCAGGGCAGCTTTTCATGATTAACAACTCTTCTGAAGGGACATATCTGTAGAGTTATACTCTATAAATATGGGAGAAAAGCTCTGGAAAGGGATCGGAAGAAAAATTTCATTGTTTACTTAAGAACATTTTTAGTTGCTTTTGGACATTTCTCTACTTAGTTGTTAGACGATGACCAAAGAACAAAGTCAAAGGAATAAGAGATATATCAAAAGGTCTAAATAGAAAGTAAATCCTGGGGAGTGATGTTGTTCTTTTCTCTTATTTCATTTTTATTTCAATTGTGTATTTGACTAGTTCTTTTGGTACATTATGACTACTTAATTCAATTTGTTTTTCATCTACTTATCTTTGCTTTATGAATGTTTATTTTCTTCATGTATGACGTATGATTTAAATTTATTTGGGTACTTTGATTTGCTTGTTATACTTGATCACCATAATTAGCATGTTAGTCATTTAATTCACAATGAGAATTGGAATTCTTTGATGGAAAGACAAATAAATTTACTTGAAGCATTGAATTCACTTAGAGATAAGGAATTCACTTTAAGGGGTTAAAGAATTGGCATAGAACTTTATAGTTTTTATTTATCTCTATAATGTCATGAGAATGCTTATAGACTCTAAGTAAAAACACCTTTAATGACAATGAGAATTGCTTTAAAGAAACTTGGCTAAATTCTCCAATCATATTATTCATATAATTGATTAATTGGTTCATAGATGAATTGTTTCACTTAGTTATAATGTATGTTCAAATCATCTTTTAAGTTATATATTTTCCAAAATTAACTCACTATATTTAAAATAGTTTAGTCTTTAAATTAAATGCATGATACCTATTTTATTTGATACCTATCCATTTACTTATTGTTATTTCAATACAAAATTTACCCCATTCCCTTTGGAACGATACCCTACTCATTCTATACATAGTCTAGTGAGACTAAGAGTTCAATTAAAACCCCATCAGATTTTGGTGCCGTTGCCGAGGAGCGGTTTAAATGAATTTTTATTGATTGATATAAAAGAGTAGATGCTTTAGGAGTGTATGTTATAAATTAGTTATTTAGATGTATGAATTTTCATATGGTGTTTTGTTTTATTCTTCGTAAAAGTATTAGAGTTTTTTGTATTGATCTTAGACTAAAAGTATTTGTGATTTTTGTGCAGGGAACTTAGAAGGAAGCAATAACAATTTTGATATCAAACCGACGGTCATTCAAAGGTGCAAAATAACCAATTTGGAGGTTTGCAAGGGGAAGACCCTTATGCTCATATTCTTGCTTTTCTTAATGTGTGTGCTACATTTAAAATTAATGGAGTGAGTAATGATGCCATTAGACTTAGGTTATTTCCATTTTCTTTAAAAGAAAATGCCCAAATTTGGCTCGCTAGTATACCTAGTGAGACAATCACTACTTGGGACCAATTAAAACAAGCTTTTCTTCATAAGTATTTTCCACCACATAAAACAGCAAAATTTAGAAATCAAATCTCTACTTTTAAACAAATGCCTAATGAAACCATTTATACCTCTTGGGAAAGATTTAAGGAACTCCAACGGCAATGTCCTCACCATGGCTTGCCGAATTGGATGATTCCTCAAATCTTTTACAATGAATTAATGGAGGAAAATAGAAATATTGTTAATGCTGCTTCAAGTGAAAAATGATTAGAGAAAACTGCTAAGGAAGCTGAAACTTTGTTGGAAGAATTAGCCTCACAAGGCTACATGGGAGAAGAACCCACTATGGCAAAGATTTTTGGAATTGGATTCCATTAATCTCTTAACGACTAAAGTTGAAGCTTTGACTAAGATGGTAAGTAATTCTCACTCTAATATTGAAAATATGAATCATGTTTGTGAGAAATGTGGTGGACCTCATATGTATGCTAATTGTAGTGAGGGGTCTAGTGAGGATGTAAGTTTTGTTCAAGGGAATTATAATCAAAGGATGGGCCAAAATTCTAATTATTATAACCTTCAATGGAGAAACCATCCTAGTTTTTCTTGGTCTAACCAAAGTGCCCAATTAAACCCTTCAAATAGTAACCTTATGAACAAATTACCTAACCCTTCAGCTTTTCCAAATAAATCACCTTTTAACTCCCAACAACCTAAATCCCATCTTGAGAGTTTGATGGAGCAATTTGTTAGCCATCAAATGACCACTAACAAGCAAAATGAGGAACAATTTAAGCAAATAAATACTAAAATTGACCAACTTGTCAACCACAATAAGATGCTTGAAACCTAATTGGCTCAACAAGCCACTTCTAGTGCTAAACCTTTAGGCAAGCTCCCATGTCAACCTAAATTTTTGCCTCATGAATCAGTTCAATCCATTATGTTAAGAAGTGGGAAAAAGATTGAGAGTAATATTAGAGGTAATGAGATCTTATTGTGAATGATGATCATGTTTTGAATGCAAGTAAAAATGATGAAGTGATGAATAAGCCTAATGAACCTAAGAAAAAGATAACCTTATCTAGGGAAGATGACCATAAAGTTAATTTGAATGTTTTGCCATTCCCTCAAAGACTCATTAGAAGAAATCTTGATAAGCAATTTGGCAAGTTTTTGAATTATTTAAAGGAACTTACTATAACTATACCCTTTGTGGATGCAATTAAGGATATGCCTTCATGGAAAAAATTTTTAAAAGAAATTATGAGTCACAAGGGTAAACTTGAAGAACATGGGTATGTTTCTTTGGTAGAAGAGTCTAAGGCTATGTATTCTAAATACCCACCTAAGCTAAAGGATTCGGACTGTTTTACGGTTCCTTGTGTTATAGGTGGCACACATTTTGATAAAGCCTTATGTGATATGGGTGCAAGTGTTAGTCTTATGCCTTACTCAATTTATAAAAAGCTTGATTTAGGTGACTTAAAGCCTACCAATATGTGCTTATCTATGGCAAATAAGTCTATTTCACACCCTATAGGCATACTAGAAAATGTTCCTATCAAAGTGGGTAAATTTATGATTCTTGCTGATTTTGTTATGCTAGAAATGGATGAAGATCCTGAAATTCCCATTTTGTTTGGTAGGCCTTTCTTAATTACTGCTGGGGCTATTTTTGATATGAAAAATGGTAAAATATCTCTTGAAGTTAATGGTGAAACAATTGAGTTTAATGTTTTTGGGATGGTTAAGTCTTCACCAATGGAAGAGGTGAATAGAATTGATGCTTATGATGTTCTTAATGAGTGTGTTGATAATGTTGTTAATAATTGTGTAGTCAAAACCCTATTACACCTTATTATTTAAATGAAAGTTATGATGAGGTTTTTCAAGTTGCCTCATATCCTTTCCATGAAAGATTCTCGAAGTTTGAGCCTTTGAGAAAGGATGAGGATATGCCAACAAAGACATCTAAGGAGGAAGTTAAACTTGAACTCAAGCCATTACCAACAAGCTTAAGGTATGAATTTTTGGATTCAAAATTTCAATTACCTTTTATTGTTAATTCTTCAATTGATAAGCATAATATGAGTGCTTTACGTGATATTTTACTTGCTCATTGAAATGCCATGGGATATTCTATTAGTGATTTAAAAGGAATTACACCTAAAGTTTGCATGCATAGGATTTTGTTAGAGGAGGATTCTAAGCCCTCCATTGAAGGTCAAAGAAGGCTTAATCCAACTTTTAAGGAGGTTGTGAGGAAAGAAATAATTAAATTGCTTGATAATGGCATAATTTATTCTATAAGTGATAGTAAGTGGGTGAGTCTTATTAAGTTGTCCTTAAAAAGGGTGGCTTAACTGTAATTCGTAATGATAATAATGATTTAATTCCTACTAGGACTATCATGGGTTGGCGTATGTGTGTGGACTATAGGAAATTAAATAAGGCTACAAGAAAGGACCATTTCCCTTTGCCTTTTGTTGATCAAGTCATAGAAAGATCGGCTAATTTTTCTTATTTTTGTTACTTAGATGGTCTTAGTGGTTTTAATCAAATACCTATACATCCACATGAACAATCTAAGACAACTTTTACATGCCCATATGGAAATTTTGCATTTAGGCGAATGCCTTTTGGTTTGTGTAATGCACCAGCCACCTTTCAAAGATGCATGTTCTCTATTTTTAGTGATCTGATTGATCAATGTGTATAAGTTTTCATGAATGACTTTAATGTGTATGGCACTACATATGAGAATTGTTTATCTAATCTTTCTAAGGTGTTTGATAGATGTATGGAGAATGGTTTGGTTTTAAATTGGAAAAAGTATCATTTCATGGCACAAGAGGGTATTGTCTTAGGACATTTAGTCTCAAATAGGGGGATTGAGGTTGATAGAGCTAAAATTGAAATTATTGCTAATTTGCCTCCTCCTAAAAATGTTAGAGATGTTAGAAGCTTTTTAGGTCATGCTGGATTTTATAGAAGGTTCATAAAAGATTTTTCTAAGATAGCTAAACCTTTGTGCACATTACTAAGCAAGGATGTTGATTTTAATTTTGATGAGGCATGTCTTAAATCTTTTGAAACTCTTAAACATGCTCTTGTCACTTCACCGGTGTTGTAACCACCAAATTGGGAGCAACCATTTGAATTGATGTGTGATGCTAGTAATTATGCGGTTGGAGCTATTTTAGGACAAAGAATATAAGGGAAGCCTTCTGTTATTTATTATGCTAGCAAATTACTAGATGATGCCCAAATTAACTACTCCACAACTGAAAAAGAACTCTTAACCATTGTATATGCATTTGATAAATTTAGGGCTTATCTTGTAGGACAAAAAGTCATTGTTTATTCTGATCATGATGCCCTTAAGTACCTCTTGAGTAAAAAAGATGCTAAGCCTAGGTTGTTAAGATGGATTTTAATGTTATAAGAGTTTGATTAGAAAATAAGGGATAAAAAGGGAAAGGAGAACTTAGTTGCTGACCATTTATCTAGGTTAACCCAATATGTTTTGAAGGATAATGATGATGGGGTGCCTATTGATGAAGCTTTTCATGGAGAACATCTTTTCAGTGAAGTTTCCAAGGAAGTTCCATGGTTTACTGAGTAGCAAACTATTTAGTAAGTGGTATGCTTCCATATGATCTAGATTATAGGCAAAGGAAGAAATTCCTTCATGATGTGAAGTTTTACTATTGGGAAGAGCCCTTGTTATATAGGAGATATGCTGATTAGGAGGTGTATTCCTTATGAAAAAGTTGGTGAGGTGTTGGCTCATTGTCATTCCTATGCTGTAGGGGGTCACTTTGCGATTTCTAAGACAGCTTCCAAGATTTTGCAAGCTGGATTTTGGTGGCCTACCTTGTTTAAGGATGTCAAAGACTTTGTACTTAGTTGTGATAAGTGCCAAAGAATGGGAAATTTGTCCAGGAGGAATGAAATGCCTTTACATGGCATTTTAGAAGTTGAATTGTTTGATGTTTGGGGTATGGACTTTATGGGGCCATTTCCTAGTTCTTTAGGGAATATATATATTTTGGTCATGGTTGATTATGTATCTAAATGGGTGGAAGCTATTCCAACCATTACTAATGATGCTAAGGTGGTTAAGAAGATGCTTAAGAAAGTTATATTTCCTAGATTTGGAATACCTAGGGCAATTATTAGTGATGGTGGGTCTCATTTTTGTAATAAAGTTATAGAGAAATTATTGAAAAAGTATAATGTGACTCATAAAATTGCTACACCTTATCACCCCCAAACTAGTGGATAAGTTAAAATTAGCAATAGAGAGCTTAAGTGGATATTGGAGAAAACTGTCTCTAGATCAAGAAAAGATTGGACACTTAACCTAGATGATGCTCTTTGGGCATATAGAACAGCTTTTAAAACTTCTATAGGACTTACTCCTTATCAATTGGTTTATGGTAAGTCTTGTCATTTGCCTTTTGAAATTGAACATAAAGCTTATTAGGCAATTGGGGTGTTGAATTTTGATATGCAACAAGTTGGTAGGAGGAGATTGCTTCAATTGCAAGAGTTAGAGGAGCTTCGTATGAATGCATATGAAAATGCTAAGCTATATAAGGAAAGAACTAAATCATGGCATGATAAGCATGTATTAAAGAAAGAATTTAAAGTTGGTGACATGGTTTTGTTGTATAACTCTAGATTGAAGCTATTTCCTGGAAAATTAAAGTCAAGATGGTCGGGACCTTTTAAAGTAGTTCAAGTTTTTCCTTATGGGGCTGTTGATATTGCTAATGAAAAAGTGGAGGTTTTTAAAGTTAAATGGACATAGATTGAAGCCTTATTTCATTGGTGATGCAGTAGTTCCTACTCAAAAAGTTTCTTTATTGAATTTCTCTCTTGCACAATAATATTTTTGTTTAAGATTAGCTCTTTTTGTTTGGATGGTTTGTTTTTGGTTAAGTTTTAAGTATTTTATAGTTTTTATTTTTATTGATTCATTTTCTTTTGTAATCTTTACTTTTGGGTCGAGGATTTGTATGTTTTGTAGGACAAAATTGTAGCACTATCACATATTCACGAGTGCAGTTCGACTCGTGAAGCAGTTCACGAGTGATCCAGAGGCAGCAGCATACCAAGTTGTGCAGGGTTACTGAGTCGTGCATCCCAAGATCGAGTCGTGAAGCAGTTCACGAGTAACACAGAGAAGAATGCTTCACGAGTCATGAACTGTTGTCTGACTCGTGAACATTTTTATCCATCTGCCCACATTTAGTTTTTCACAAGTCGTGAACTGATATCCGACTCGTGAACATATTTATATGTGCCAAATTATTTCATTCTTCACGAGTCGTGAAGTTATGTCCGACTCATGATGTACTGTTTTCGATTTTACCGAGTCGAGATTTTTACCTCTTCTTCTTTCT
Source organism: Excoecaria agallocha (assembly GCA_037975025.1). Classification (NCBI taxonomy): domain Eukaryota; kingdom Viridiplantae; phylum Streptophyta; class Magnoliopsida; order Malpighiales; family Euphorbiaceae; genus Excoecaria; species Excoecaria agallocha. The sequence goes on along the minus strand of CM075816.1, from coordinate 13,278,664 downwards.
TAATTCGTTTTTCTTTCTTTTTTTAATTCTTAATCATTTTACTTCTTCATTCTTTGCGGTTTTAATTTTGATTAACTGCCTTAATTATTTTAAACCTAATGGGGGGAACGGTTATAAATCAAAACTAGGGTTTGTGAAACAACATACCCTTTCATTTTCTCCCTAATTTTTCTTTAAATACTGCAATTACTCTTTTCTTCCCTTTCACAGTTCTTTTCCTTCACTCGTGCACTTACTTGGTTTTGGTTTTGTTGTTCATTTCTTTTCTTTTTGCTTGTTTTTCTCTTCACTACGACATATGTTTATGTCATTTACTTGGTGTCTTTCTTCTTCATCTTCTTCTTCTTCTCTTACTTTTTTGTTCCTGCATTTCTTTTCTTTTTGTCTTTCTCTTTTTCCATTATACTGAGAACCAAGAATGTTCAAAGGGGCCAGCAAGGGGCAGAAGGAGTAGAGCCTGAAAGCCTCTCAACATAGTTTAGTGCTCCATTTCCACTTTCATCTGTGCATGAAGGTAATAGATTCCTTGCTCTTAAGGATAGAGCAATTTCTCAATGTAAGTATTTTCCAGATTCCTTACTTGAACAAGTGGGCTTGCTTGATGCAGTAAATGAAATGCTATCTCAATGTGGCTTATTGCATTTTGTTAATATGCATGAACAATTTTATATTGATTTGGTCTTGGAATTTTACACCAATATGCTGAAAATCCTAGGCTAGTGGACTTTCGTTTGAATGGGATTGATTATACACTAACATATTTCATGATGCATCGCATTTTTGGCTTTAAACAATCTGGATTATGTGATCCTCCTAAGACTTATAGGCCTAAAACTTTTTGGAATTTTTTCACTGGCTTACCTATACCATTTAGGGCTAGAGAGGCTAAATCAATGTTCATTTCAGATTTGAAATATTGGATTTGACATAAGATCCTTGCCTCTGTTGTCTTCAACAAGCCTGAATTTAATCGAGTCTCTCGTCATGAGCTATTTTTGATGTGGTGTGTGCATAATCGCAAGTCTGTTTGTTGGTCTTTTTGGATTTTCAATCAGTTATTGAATTGTGTTGGTCGTCCGGAGTCTCCTATCACACATGGACATGTAATAGCCGTTATTGCTAGGAGTCTTGATATTGATTTGCGTACTTATGATCCTGCACTTCCATGCTTATATTTTTCCAAGCATATTTTTTTAGAGGTGAAGTGTTTAATAATTCTTTTCAATTCATTCCACCACTTTCACTATCTTATTGGAAGGATCTTGTAGGAACCTCTACTCCATAAGTGGCTGCTTTGGAGAGTACTTCGGATGAGTCAAGGCCAACGAAGCAGGGACAAAGTGATGATACTATGGATGATGTCCCTAATGACGAGGCTGCTTTTTCACCTACTGCTGGATCTTCTTCAAATGTTACCCATTCCATGTTTAATCAATTACTACAAAACCAGTCCACCATACAACATCAAATCACATCCTTGGAGCAAGTTACATCCCAATTGGTTCGATGTCAACGATGTCTAGAGCACAAGGTGGATGCCTTCATTGCCCAATCAGACTATGTGGTGTCTTCGCCTCCGCCTTCACCATGATCTTTAGGGGAGTTTTCTTTCCTCTATTTTGTTTAGTTGTTTTTTTTGTTTTTGTTTTTGTTGTTTATGTTTTGTTCCTTCACATTAAGGACAATGTGTGTTCTAAGTGTGGGGGAGCATATTACCTATGTTGTGTGTTTTGTTTATGTTTGTTTAGTTGTGTGTTTTTTTTCTTTATTTAGACTAAACTTTTTAGTAAGTTTTATTATAAGTATTGCTCATATTGTATATAATATAGGTTGTTATGAAGAGTCATTTGCTTTTTATGCTCATTTTATAAGTTTTTCAAAGCTTTCGGCATGTGTTTTATGTTTTCAAGTTATCTCTTTTTACTTCTTTCAACATTTTAGGTTATTTAGTCTCTTTACTAACTATGCTTTAAGGTTAGAGTTTTATCATTTAGCTTAAGATTTTAGGATTTTGTTGCCTCATGGAAACTATAGCCATAATACTTACCTTTACCTTTCAATAATGGATGAGGACTAGCAAAAGAAAATAAATGATAAAATAAAATAAAAGCAAGATGCATATCCAAAAATTTCAATAGAGTATGGGATGGAGCGTAAAATGCACCCATTACTACATTTTCTTACTACTCTAATTACATGGGATAAAGTTTAAAAGTATACCCATGCTAATTACAAAAAAAAAGAAAAGAAAAAGAAAAAAATGTAGTCTAAAAATGCCATGAGATTGGTTTAAGGGTATGAGTGTTTACATATTGTCCTAAAAGGCAACTATAGTTTTAGAATCTTAAGTTCTATGATCAATATTCTCTCTTGAGCATGGTTAGTTTTGAGACTTTATTATCTTGATGTTGGATTTAGTAAACTTAGATGACTTGGTAATTTAGAATACATGTTTTAAGTTTTGATTTACTGATATTTTTGAGTGTTTAAGGTGTTTGACTTCATTTCAAGTGAATATTGAGCAATGTTTTATAGTATAACTTACTTAGTTTAAGTTGGAATTAAATTTTCTCATTCTTTTCTTGCTTGAGGACAAGCAAGGTTTAAGTGTGGGGGAATTTGATGCCATGTAAAATGTCTGCTTTTTAGTATGTATTTTCTTATGTTTAAGTAGTTTAAGTATGTAATATTATGTGTATTTTATGCGTTTATGTTTAGTTTATGTTTTTAGGTTAAAGTTGGTGCAAGTGTGAAGTAAAGTGAAGAAATGGTGAAAATTTGAGGATGAAGATCATGAGTCGTGAAGTGGCTCATGACTCGGACATAATGGCACGAGACGGGGGGTAGTTCACGAGTGAGGCAGAGAAGACTTGCTCATGAGTCGACAACAAGGTCACGAGTCGGCAGAAATGTCACGAGTCGGAGGGAGATGCACGAGTAAAGAAGGCCTGATGGGATTCACGACTCGTGAAGGCATTCACGAGTCGTTCAAAATGCTTGTTTCCAAATGTTGCCACCTTTTCGGACCCGATCCTTCAGCCAACCATCAAGACTTTTCAGGGCAACTTTTCATGATAACAACTCTTCTGAAGGGACATATCTATAGAGTTAAACTCTATAAATATGGGAGAAAAACTCTGGAAAGGGATCGGAAGAAAATTTTCATTGTTTACTTAAGAACATTTTTAGTTGCTTTTGGACATTTCTCTACTTAGTTTTTAGACGATAACCAAAGAACAAATTCAAAGGAATAAGAGATATATCAGAAGGTCTAAATAGAAAGTAAATCCTGGGGAGTGATGTTGTTCTTTTCTCTTATTTTATTTTTATTTCAATTGTGTATTTGACTAGTTCTTTTGGTACATTATGACTACTTAATTCAATTTATTTTTCATCTACTTATCTTTGCTTTATGAATGTTTATTTTCTTTATATATGAAGTGTGATTTAAATTTATTTGGGTACTTTGATTTGCTTGTTATGCTTGATCACCATAATTAGCATGTTAGTCATTTAATTCACAATGAGAATTGGAATTCTTTGATGGAAAGACAAATAAATTTACTTGAAGCATTGAATTCACTTAGAGATAAGGAATTCACTTTAAGGGGTTAAAGAATTGGCATAAAACTTCATAGCTTTTATTTATCTCTATAATGTCATGAGAATTCTTATAGACTCTAAGTAGAAACACCTTTAATGACAATGAGAATTACTTTAAAGAAACTTGGCTAAATTCTCCAATCATATTATTCATATAATTGATTAATTGGTTCATAGATGAATTGTTTCACTTAGTTATAATGTATGTTCAAATCATCTTTTAAGTTATATATTATCCAAAATTAACTCACTATATTTAAAATAGTTTAGTCTTTAAATTAAATGCATGATACCTATTTTATTTGATACCTATCCATTTACTTATTGTTATTTCAATGCAAAATTTATCTCGTTCCCTTTGGAACGATACCCTACTCATTCTATACACAGTCTAGTGAGACTAAGGGTTCAATTAAATCCCCATCACTAAAATGGAAAGGAAAAGTAAAGGAAACTAAGGAATAATCGGATGGTTTCACTGGGAAGAAGAAAAAGCTTCAGGAAGAAAAAGAAAAGACATGTCTATTTGTAGTGATTTCCATCTCTAGAAAAATTCTCATGGTAAGCCACGTGGCAATACTATTAAATACAGGAGTAAATGTTGTAATAAAAGTTTGGAAGACGAAACAACAAATGTAAAGAGGCACCCTTTCCAAAGGCAACGCGGGTAAAGAGACGACGATTCAAATATCCGCCATTAAAAAAATAGGTCAGCAACGATTCACAATGACCTCAGGTAACTTCACTTTTCACTTTGTAACAAGTATAATTAACATATTTTTTTTTGTAGAAACTGAAAAATGTAATAGGAAACAAGCTGGTTTGGAACCAAAAACCTAACCAGAAAAGAAAAAAGGGGGTGCAACACGTAAAGGCACAAAGCCTCATAACAACGGGCATCAATTAAATAGGTCAGATAATTAAACTTTGAAAAAATTAGTTCACACTTATAAAAATTGTAAGAAGACGTCTCCCATTTTTTATCAATGTAATTACAATTCCAATCTCTTAACCGATGTCTCATCTTCCCGATCGATGTAATTACAATCCCAGTCTCATGATTAATGTCTCATCTTCTCGATTGATGTAATTAACAATCCAGTCTCTCAACTTATGTCTCTTTTTTCGATCAATTATCAATGTAACTAAACTCCAGTCTCAAAGGCTAAGGATCTCATTTTCCTAATCACTTATTGTAGAATGATCAAATGACAAAACATTCATCAAAATATCGAAACCCCAACCTTCGATCTCTATAAAGACCGATCGAACTGCTCCGAAAGGGGGACAAATGATAATGCTCCCAAAAATCAAAATTAAGTCTAACCCATTAAGGGTCATCAAAGGCCCATCACTAAGAAGGCCCAAGGATGTCTAGGCATTCCCAGCCGACTGGCTAAGACACAAGGAACGAGACAGTTCGATCGGATTTGACCCATCCTTACCATAATAAGGCTGCCTGACACATGCCTCTATCAAATCATTATCACCTCTATGCTAGGCCATACTTGTTTCAGAGTAAGTCTACTATTCACAAATACTATTTGAGCCTTCTGACTCTATAAATAGTAGGTTCATTCTAAAACAACTCACTCTCTCTCTGATTTTATCAACATTCTCTATCTAAGATACTTTTTCCTAATTGCTAACTTAAACATCAGAGTGCTAACGTCCGTTCTAACCGGGCAAGCATCTTTTGCAAGGCTTACACACTTCAGTTCGATCGGCATCAAGTCCTAAATGAACATCGACTTCTTTTTTCTCCTAATCAAAATTCTTTTTCTTTTATTAAAATTTTAGATTTATCAGTAACTCTATTGCATAGGTAAAAGTCAAAAAAAGCTAATTACGATAGATTTATTCAAGTTTTGCTTCTAATAAAAAACTTTTAAACGCTTAATTTTTTTCTAAAGTAAAATTATCTAAAACATTTATTCTTTTTTTAAAGCAAAAGACCAAAATACTTAACTAGTTTTTTTTTTTCTTAAGTTTTAGCAATCTAACATCGCAAATCTCATAAATTTGTAATCATAAACCGCATTAATATTATTACAATATAAATTATAATTATTTTGGATATATGTGATCGTGATGGCTCACAATAATTGAAATGTTCAAAAGTAAAAGCATTTCATCTGTAGGTTCGATGCTTAAAAGCAAAACCTTTTTATAATCCAAAACAAAATAGCCGTTTAAGTGTGAAACTTTTTTTAAAAGCATTTTCATTTTTATTATGATTAGAAACTAATTTTATTCTCTTAAAAATATTTATAGCTATTTAGATAAAACAGATTTTTTTTTTCATTTTTCAAAATATTCGTTTTAAGAAAAAATGTTTTAAGAAATAAATCAAATTAATTTGGTTAAGTCAAACCATTTTAAATATAAAAAATACGAATGCATATACCGTGATTTGTGTGTAGGTATTCTCATTGTAATTTTACAAAAAAATTTCCAATAAAACTTGGATTAGGGGTAAACATGGAGTAGTTAATCGGTCCATAAGAAAAAAAAAATTAACCAGTCAATTAATATCGACTTTTTAAAACTATTAATTATTAATCAGTCCGTTAAATTCAGTTAACCAATCTATCTGTTTATGTTTTTTGATTCATTAACCAATATTATTCGATTAATCATTAAAAATTATAATATAAAATTATAAAAAAATTAAACAAAATTCATTTCAATTTTCAATGTGTAAAATAATTCAAAATAAAAATCAAAAGATAAACATAATTTACTAGTTAAAATTCATGTTTTATAAATTAATAGTTAATATTGTACAATAGATTTGATATTTGTTGAAAATCAATATGTTTAATTTTAAGTCAAATAAAATTTTAGGTAATATCAAATGTTATAACATAAACTCTAAAATATAAAAAAATGTAATTAAATGTTATTAAGTAAAATATAAACACTAATATATATATATATATATATATATATATATTATATATATAAAAGTTAATCGGTTACTATATATAAATATTATTATATAATATAATTAAAGAGAATAATACAATATAAATTTAGTTTAAAACAGTACAAAAAAAATACCCAAATAGCAATGAAAATTGTTGAATTTTTGTTGCTAATCAACATTAGCAATGAAAAATAGTAACGGAAAGAGTGGTTGCAAATTTGACGATTGCTATTTTTTTAGCAACGGATATTATTTTTTGTTGCTAAATTTAGTAACGGAGTTCGAATTTCGTTGCAAAATTCAACCAATGCAAGTTTCCGTGAATCAGTCAAAATGACCAACAAATACATTTTCGTTGCTAAATTTAACAATATAATTTAAAGTTCTATTGCTAAATTTTGCAACGGAAAGTACTAGTACCGTTGCAAAATTTAGCAACGAAATTATTTTTTATTGCTAAATTTAAAACCTAAATTGTAAAATTTCGATAGCTTCACATAATGTTTTAGTTTTAATAAAAATTTATTGTTTATAAATAAATATAATCCAAATTCATAGTGCAATTTAAGAAAATATTCTTATTGATAATATATTATAAAAATTGTAATGTACGACAATAAAAATCCTGAAAACATATTCTACTACTGTAAAATAAGAATCCATAAAGACCATAACAAACACAACATAAAGTCAGTATCAATACCTAAATATTACAAATCTAAACTATGTAGTTGGTGAAGGAGGACGATCTGGCTGCTGAGAGGTGTTGCCCTTGGTATTTAACTTTTCTATCCAATTCTTTAGCTGGATTACATTATCTAGCAACATGGTGAGTGTGTTATCTAGCTGAATGACGCTCTCAGAAGGTTCAGAACACCTACTACAAGCAGTTGTAGATGATGCGGAGGAATGTGAATGGGATGTGTTTGCAATAGAACTTAAGCCAAAAATCTTTCCACGGTTATTCTTACCACCAATTGCTTGAAGAAATATCTAACTCTCATTAACATTTTTAGAGCTCTACCACTGTTGAGTGAGAGTCTCTTGTATTTGCTCCTATCATTACAATAGTTACAATTAATTAGCTATATTTTCATAAAATAAATAATATTGATGTATAAATTTTACATACATTGAGTTGTCTGCAACGAGTATTGATGAATGTCTGACCATCATTTTTTTTGTGTGGGTGTACATAAATACTTTAAGGTATGTAAGCTTCTTACTCGTAGATTTTTCCTGCATAACCAACTAAACTCAATTTTATAAAAAATTCAGTAAAATTTTCTCTATTTTTATGACATTTACCTCCTGTGAAACAAAAAATTTATCTCAACAATGTAGCCATCCATGAAAACAAACATATATTAAACCATCATTATCAATAATAATGATATATTTTTTATTCTTAATTCATACATTAGATTAAATTGAAGTGCAATTGGATTTAGTTAATACGTAAATAAAAATATAAGCGTAAAATTCAGATACTTACTAGTTTATTTGCATGCTCATGATGGCTCAAAGTTCCTCCAATGTGCACGACTAGACTCTCTCCATCCGAGCCTCCCCGTCTGTTTGAAGAATTCCTCTTTGAAATGGCAATTGCTTTATGTGATGCCAGATATTGCTACCAATGATCCCATATTTCTTCAAAAATAAAAGGAGGTCATTTACCACTCTTGTGTAATTTAGTAACAACAAATTCTTTATAGCCTTGCCGGGCATGCCTTTCCCCAAAATTCATAATGACACCATTAAATTTTGAGTCCCGAAAAAATTCTTTCTTAATAAAAAAACACATAATATAAGTATTGTAAAGTACAATAGATATCTCATTAATGTATGAAATTAGCTATTTTGAAACATATAATGTAATTTATTTTTTGTACCTCAAACTCCTGATAATAAAAATCCTTTGTCTACAAAGATTCTTCCATACATAACCTTCAATTTCTATCCTCTTTTTTAACTTGGATCTGATCTTTCTTAAGCAAATACCTGATGGAATATGCTTGTTAATATGAACAAATTTAGATCAGTTTCAAATTAGATATCTATACCATTAGTATAAACTTATGTTTTTATGATCCAATACAAAATTTTTATAATTTAACTCACATATCATTGATAATCTTAATGTAAATTCTTCCATCAACTCCCTTCACACTAGGCTGGAGGCCTCCTTCTTCATCCTCAACATCTACCCCTAATATATTTATTGGTATGGATTCAGGGTCTGTTATGAGAGTAGATGTATCTATAGGTTGTGATAATATATTTGGATTGTTGGATGCTGAATCACTTGGTACATGAGGAGAGCCACAGTGTTTGTAGTTGGTGAAAGTGATGCCTCATATGGTTGGTGAGGAATTGGACATGACACACCTAAACCTGTAGACCCTTCAGAATGAAATGGGTCATTGGTGGTGCACTGTCATCTCCATTCGATGTTAATATGAGCCTAGGCGAAAGCATTCCCTTCTTTCTCTTAGGTGGCATATTTTCAACCTAAAAATCAAAGAAATGAATTATTCTTCTAATAGAAAAATATAATTTCATCATATATAACAATATACCGTTAATACAATAATAACAAATTTGGGTTATGATATAATAAAACATACAAAAATTAATCACTATCATCACTTAATTGCACATCAAAATCATCTTCTGTTTCTGAAGATTTAGAGTTAAAGTCGAACTCATCTTTAGATCTCTACCTATCTATAGATTCCTCATCATCTCTAGATAAAATTTCCACAAATTCATTATTTGGATCATTTAAAGGTTCATTCTCGAAATTTGTTACACATGCATTTATTTCAAGTACATCTGATTTTTCTTCCTAAAATGCTTCACTTTCATTTGTCTTACTTTCTCCCTTTGCATGTCCTTCAAAAACTTAACTTTACAGATGGCCAACTAATCTGACTTATCCCATCTTAAGTTGGGATAAGGGACATAATACACATAGGTCGCTTGCATTGCCAACACGAATGGTTTAAATTGTTTAAATCTTTTTTGCTAGCTGATTTTAATAAGATTATATCGGTTATGTAATTTTATTCCATCGTTAGAAGTAGGATCAAACCATTCATACTTAAAAAGTACACACCATTTCATCGACAATGCGGGGTATTTAATTTTAAGTATCTCAATAATTTTTCCAAAATAATCCATCAGTTCCCCTTGATGTAAACCTTACTGTTTATTGTTGTCATGCTATGCCCATGATTTTCTGTATGAAATTTGCACCTATTAACGAAATAGACTGAATATGATTTAACAGTTCGCAAGGTTCTTTTGCAAGATCACATATGAGCCTATTCTCTATTTTATTTTCAGAAGCCTACATAATTAAAAAAATAATCAATAATATAGTATTTTTGTAATTTTAATAGTAATTTATTAAAACATTCAATTTATTGCAAGTTAAAAACTTACATAGTTTGCGAATCAATGTGGAAAGTTTTTTTTCACTTCTTTATTGATGTCATCCTGTGGTTTTCCCAGGATTATCTCGCTTAACAAATCCTCATATCCACAAAAAATATTGTAAATTATCTTAGCTATAAACTCCAATCCCTAAGAAAAAGAACTTAGCTAATTTTCAATATAACTTAAACTCACTGCACGAAAGGTTGAATTTTTTTTCAATTTAATAAAATATAACCATGGGCAGCCTCCATTTCTTTCTCTATTAACATTTTTCTTATTGAGTGTCCATGTATTTGGCCAGGATATGTGAAAATAGATAGGTTATCATCATCAATCCGCTTACCCCCATCATCATTACAATGAACTTTTCTTTCTCGAGTGATCACATATGACTCAAAATAATGTGAATAAAATGTACTTGCTTCTTATACTAAATACATGTTACATATAAAGCCTTCAACTTTGGCCTTATTTTTAACATTTTTCTTCAAGTGATGCAAATTCCTACATTACAGGGTAATTATATTTACTTATTTGATATAAATCTATATAAGTTTTAGTTAAGTATGAACTTTAATTACCTCTCAAAAGGATACATCCATCGATATTGAACTGAACCAACAAGTTTGACCTCGTGTACTAAATGTACGAGTAGATGCTCCATACAATCAAAGAAGCTAGGCGGAAAAATACCCTCTAATTCACACAAGATAACTAGAACATCCCTTTCTAGTCTTTTCATGTCAAACAACTATATTTTAGATGCTGTTAAGATTTTGAAAAACAAACTTAATTCTATTATAGCTTCTCAAAAATTATTCAATAAGAGCTCCCAAAATGCAATTGGAATTAGCCTCTGCATAAATACATAATAATCATGACTTTTCATTCCAAATAATTTGTACTTCCTCATATCAACATACCTTGCCAAGTTCAAAACATAACCATTTGGAAACTTTAGGCTTTTCAACCAATCACACAAAATTTTCTTTTATTTTTATCCAAAGTGTAACATACTTTTGGATCTTTATCTAAATCATTTCTTCTACAAAAAAAAATTCAAATCAGCTCTTGATTTTGCATTGTCCTTTGTCCTCCATTCAATGTTCAATGTGGTGTTGAAAATATTTTCAAAAATATTTTTTTCAATATACATCACATATAGATTATGACGTATCAAATTAGATTTCCAATATAGCAAATCCCAAAATATACTTCATTTTCTCCGATCGAAGTTTTTATTTATGCTCCTATTAACCTTTTCATCGTTAAGTTCTGTAACTTTTAGAAGCCTTAACTCATTAATCTCCTGTAATATATCTTCACTAGATTTATTAGGAGGAGGAGGTGTAATACCCCTCATTATATCCTAGGAGAATTTTTTACTGATTAATTATTAGGTTCTATGTTAAATTAAATGTAAATGCATAGAGAGGGACCTAATTGAAAAGTGAAAGGGTTAGTTTTAAGGCATAATTAGAAATAAAGGAAATATGAGGACCAAAGAACAATTTTTCCATGTAAATGACATTTAGACCAATAGAAAAAGAGTGAGAGGGAGATATTTTGAGAGGTGGCCGGCCAAAGAAATTGGTCTCCTTTCTTCATCTTCATCCCCTCTCAAACCCTAAAGTCTCTCTCTCAAAACCTCTCTCTAGATCTCTTAGATTTTTGGCAAGAAGAAGAAAGATTTAGTTGGTTTTGATTATAAGGTATCCTTGTATTTTCTTTTGTTATGTGTTGTTCATTAAATAAAGTGATGGGTATTCATGATGGTGTTCTTATTTTCTAAAATGAAAAGCTAGCAAAAAGAAGGAAAAAGAAGTTATTCAAGGATGAAAAGATTTGGAGCTTCAAAAAGGTATGAGAACTTATATGGTTGTGTGTGTGTGTGTGTGTGTGTGTGTGTGCGTGCTTGAGTTTTTAGACATGAGAGATGTCTTTATTGCTGCTATTATATGTTTTAAGTGTTGATCTTAAGCTTGAAAGTGGTTTAGAAATGAAATAAGCAAGTTTTATTGAAAGATACAAAAATCTGTGTTAAAACTTAATGGACCAATCTGTACTCTTTTGGTCATATCTTGAGTTATATTTATTCAAATGGAGAAATTTTAGTTGGTATAAAAACTAGACATACATATCTTGATTTTGTTGGGGGACACTAAAAACTGATTTTCACTGCATGATAGTGAAAATTTATGTTGAAATCTGGTTATGGATGTTACCCCATTTTTATGAGCAGTCTGTGGTTTTCTTTGCATATATTAAGATTTACAGGTCTTATTGAGATAATTTTTGGTGTTTTGGAAACTAGAAGCATAGGCATATAACTTTGTAGAAGGCCATATTGGCTGAAAATGTTGTTTTATATGTTAAAATTGGCTTAGAACTCGGAACTGAAAATCTGTTGTTGGGCAGATTAGGGCATCACGGTTACTAGGTTTTTGGTAGTAACTGTAAGCCACCCCAGTTTTCAGCCCAGAACCAAAATTAATCCTAGCTCACGGTTACTATGAATTTTATAGTAACTGTGACCCCTTCTTGTAGCTTACTTCACGGTTACCACCCTAGGCTTAGTAACCGTGAGGCAGTTAGCCTTTAGTCCAGAATCGAGGTGCAATATATGTCACGGTTACCATGAATTTGGTAGTAACCGTGACCCTTCTTTGTATTTTGATACTTGAAATTTTATGACCCCACTTAACGCCTAAACCTACCTAAATCCATCCTAAGTTTATAAATCATTTTAAATTGCAAGTATATAGTTTTATACCTCTTTAAGAATAAGAATTGTTTAAGAATAGAAAATTAAGGTTCCATTACTTAAAGTATAGTATGCATGTGTTTACTTCAAATTTATTGCAGTATAATGATTATTGCTTATGCTATGAAGTTCAAATTGTATTCTGTTTTAGTACTTTGCACTCATCCATGTTATATTGGATTATATTAATAAAATTAATGACCGATGGAATATGATTTGTTTTGCCTACACATAAAAACTTGATGGTGGATAGATAGGCATGCCTATAGGGTTATAGTCGCAGTTGCTATAGTCTGACTTGTATGGGTTCCCAGTATGTCTCTAAATAAGATCACAGTTCTGACCCGGTTAGGTCCACAAATTTAATACCTTTGGGTATTTATATGTTTGATACCTTATGGTATCCATAGCACCCTTTATCTACACCCACGAAAATTTAAGCAAGCAGTTTATAAAATGAATAACATGCATACATAGTTTGCAATCTTTTATTACTATGATTAAATGATACAGTTATTTCCTTCAATAATGTACTTAGTGTTATTTCTTAATGAAGTAAATACATTTTATTTTGTATTATTGTTGTATGCTTGGCGATAACCACTGTAATGGTTATCAAGATGTTATTTTTTGTTTCCCACTAAGCTTTATAGCTTAGCACGGGTGTTTATCCGCATAGGTTCGTATGTTAGACCTATTCTTCAGGGACAAAGCCAACAATTTCAGAAGCCAACATCAAATTAGAAAGAATCATTTTGATGTATGAGATGCATTTTAGTACCTTTTGTGATGTACCTTGTATTATAGTCATGTGATTATCAAGTTTTGTAATTAATAACCCACTAGTATTTCAATGTAACAACTTAATCTTATATGATTTGTAAAGTATATATGTATGTATATATCTATATGCATTATTAACAGATGACTCACGGGATTAATAGAATGTAATTAGTAACAGTAATCATGATAACCTAGTATAGTAATTACAGAAGGTATTTATGCCACCATATTCTTAATGAACTTTTGTTTAATGTACCTAAATGGGTGATTTAGAGAAAGAAACTGTAACGTCCTCGGGTGGCCGCTTGCCGATATTGTCCGTTTTGGGCCTTAGCACTCACGGTTTTGTTTTTGAATCTCCCCAAAAGGCCTTGATAAGGGAGAGGTATCCATGGCCTTATAAGGACAACTTCATTCTCCTCTCCAACTGATGTGGGATTCTTTGACTGAATTCACCTGTATGTGGGACCCAATGTAACACCCTTATCAGAATAGTCCTTTCTGATGCAAAACTTAGCGGTAACCAGTAAAATTTTTTTTCCCTAAACTTCAATAACTGCCGAAACAATTTCTATACCATTAATTTGTTCACTCTTAAATTTATAACTGTTTAAATTATTATTCAGTTTATAAAATTTCGGCAGCACAACAGCTAGAATTTACTAGCCTCCTGAAAAAAAAATCCAAACAATTCACACAGCCTCTCCGAGACATAACAAGTCATATCAAATAGTAATATATATTTTAAACCAATCAATTACAAATCAATGACAGTCAGTTACAAATCACTTAATGTCATTATACAAACATAACCATATTTGTCATTCATACACACATTTACTAAAATACAGTTCAGCTATGACTCTCAATATCTAAGTATATACATGCCACAAATACTAAAAATAAAACTACGACTAACTTTTCTTCATCCTCAAATCTTGCTTCTCCGTGTACCAAACTCCCACAACTCCTCAGAACCTGCACGCAGTAAACACTATGTGCTGAGCACTAGAAATGCTCAGTGGTGACTACTAATCCTAGAATTTCTAAATTAAAGCATAATTATATATATTATGCATGCATTTATTTATATCTTATAAGCAATTATTGTTATTCTTAAAGTACTATTTTCATTATTTACCAATATTTTTTGTAATTGTTTTACTCTGATCTTATACTTTTCAATTTACTTTACTCTAATTTCATTATGAATGCTTTCGTAATGACTTTTTGACTAATTAACGTATTACAATTTTTAAGGCTTATAACTTTTAATGCAACGTGATATGGATACTTGGAAACACTTTGCATACAAATCATTTTACTTTTTATTTAGCTTTTACCTTCGGAATTCTATTACTTGGACATATTTTTACACTTAATTATAATATTATCATTTTTGAACTTTAACTACATAATTAGTACTATTTTTCGAATTTCTCATTTTTTGAAATAATAACTGGTACATAACATACCAATTATTTTTCATGGATCTTTTCATATAACTTTTCATTTCAATTATTTTTCTTTATAAAGATTTATTTTTATACTGGATAAATACTAATTATCATATTGTTTTTATAAAACATTTTCTTTTCATTTTTGCTTCTTTAATTATAAACCTTTGGAAAAAATTTCAGTTTATGAAATCCTCATTTAAGTCCTTATGAAATCATAATTATAAAATTATGAAATTTAGTCATATTTAATTATGAAATCATGCTTATGAAAAATTTCATTTAAGTCCTTATTTAATAAAATCCTCATTTATGAATAATTTAGTCATAATTTTGACTATTTTACTTATTATAGTCAATTTCTTATTCATATACTTTTTATTTACACCTTTTAGAGAAATTACTATTTAATCCCTAAAATTTTATTTTCTTTTGTTTAGGTCCTTTTTCCATTTTCATTTGTCACTTTTCATTTTCTTTCATACTTTTAAACATTAAATCAATGTTATTAACTTTCTATGCCCCTAGTACAGACCCGGCAGAAACTTCAGCCAGGATACACGGAACATGAACCACATTGGCCCACGACTGAAAAGAAATGATTCCCAATGAACCATTTCACAGAAAACATTTTCATTTCATTTTTATTGAAAACACTGTAGCTATGGAGATCAATGATCCCAACCATAGCAAAGCAAGTCGCTATGACTTGCACCGCGATAGTAATATCCCTATGGCTAGCCAATTATATCCTGAACTAGTCTATACTGTCTGACTATTTCTAAGGACAACAATAATCATTTAATTTTTTTTTCATTTGGCTTAAAACAATATATTTTTGTCAATTGCACTCTTTTAGTGCTATTGATTATACTATAACTTTTTCTTTCCGTTTATTTTCTCTTTTCAATTTCTTTATATTTTCGATCACTTTTTATAAATTATTTTACAATAATTCAATCGGAACATTTTATGTTTTCGGACATATAACTTTTCAAATCACTTACTTGTAGTTGAATATTCTTTTAATACTTTTATACACTTGATGAATTATATTGTTAGAACTCTCTATTGCTTATTTTATATATATATATTTAACACTTTGTGAATTTTTCTTAATAATTCGATAATTGACTTTTTAACAATTTTTACTCTTTTTCAATTCGAAAATTTAGTTATTTGGATATGTGATCCTTTATTCGGTTGGTGATTTATTTTATAATAATTTACCCATTTAATATATTATTTTTTTATAGACTAATTTATTTTGATAAATTAGTCCATCATTTTTTTTACAAATTTTTGAACAATTATGAATTATATTATTATAATTCACTATCATCATTTTTTTTATTTGAAATTGTAGTAATTAGCTTTTTCTTTTCTTTTTATACGGAAGTAACTTAAATCACATTAATTTGCCATTGCTTACTTGTTTATTGAATTGTTTCTCAATAATTCAATATTTTTAATTAAACATATTCTATACTATATTTCAAAATATTCTAATAATTCATATAAATTTCTTAAAAATTTATATGCATATTTTTGTATAATTCCTATTATTTTCACTTCTATTATGTATTATTTTGCAACAATTTTTCATTCAAACTTAGTATACACACCAATATTAAATTTATAAATTTCTCTAATAATTTTCAATTTTTTTTTTAAATTCATGCACAATTTAACTTTAGGCCTATTAACATTTTAAGGCAAAATTAACAACAATTCACAAATTTTATTAATTTTATCATTTAATAAATATTACACAAATATTCAATTAATTCCAATAAATTCTAATATGATTTAAGGATGCATTATTTCATGATCCCTATCAAATTTAAGCTCAATTTCATAAAATTACATAACATTTAATTTATTTCATTTACAAGGAAATTTCTTTAGCTCATGAACAAATTTTCCAATTAAATTTCCTTAATTTAATTTCTACATTCTAACATACTCAATAAAAATCTAATTAAACAATTTTAACATCAATTTCAAAATTTATACAATAATTCAATTTGTTTTCCCTTAACAATTTTAAAGGAAAAATTCATTAAATTTAGGGAAAATTAAATGATTTCCTTGTCACATACCTTATCGATCAATTTTGATTCGATTTGGATAATTTCTTGCTCGTCGGAGCATCGTCGGAGGCTCACCGGTGACAATCCATCACTGCCACCTTGTAGCTCGAGATCCCTTCATTCATTTTTTGGTGGTCACGCACTCAAATTCTTCCTTGGTTGGCCGGAATCTTCACTTGAATAACTGGCCAAACCCATTTTCGATCTACCGGTTGCCAGCCTTTGAAGAGCGATGGAATACACCGAAAGACTCGCCTTGTCACCGGGAGTTGATCGGTGGTGGTGGTGTCCCCGTCCGCCGCCTTGATTCATCGGAACGAAGAAAAAACCATTTAAAATAAAAATAGAAAAACTCGATGATCGGACCACCACAACGGAGGCCGAACGCCGGTGAGAGGGAGAGGGCACACTGCTCGTCGTCGTCGCGGTGGTGGCCGGTGTGAGGGGCGGCCTGTGACCCTCCCTTTCTCTCTTCTTTCTCTTTCTCTTTTTCTTTCTTTCTCTTCTTAGTGGTCGGCAACCACTGCTTCCCATTTCACTTTTTTTCTTTTTTTTCTATTCTTTTGTTTTCTCGTCATTTGTTTCTTTATTTCTTTTGTTTTGTAAGATTGTGGCCAATGGCCACAATCAATTACCGACTTTTTTTTACATACATACATATATATATATATATATATATATATATATATATATATATATATATATATATATATATATATATATATATATATATATATATATATATATATATATATATATATCAAAAATTTTACTATTTTGGTCCCTAAAACTTTTGCTATTACTTTCAAAGCTCATATTCACGTTAAAATCGATTTCATAATTTTTATCATATCAAATATAAGTGGGACACAAATTTTTGGATCAATCGAAGACCGTTATCGATCCGATTTAAATTTATCAGTCCAATTCGATAACTACCGGTGTCACCAAAAAATTCAATCTTTATCACCAAAATATTCTAAACAAAATTTAAGGTAGAATTGCAAAATTTGGCAATATTTCATTTACTATTTTTAAAAATTATACTAATTAAATCATTTTTCCTATTAGGAAAATTGACTCGCTAGCTTTTTTATTTTTTTAACTTTTCGAGATCTATTTGACCTCGATTTCACTTCAAATTTCAATCACGGACTCATCATGACCCATACTTTTCGATAGTCCAATAAAATATTTTTGACTTCCGGGTGCACTTTTCGGCCCGAAAAATACTATTCACTGTCAAAAATATTGTTCACGGCTAACCCGGTGTTGAGGCCGTTACAATTCTCCCCTACTAAAAGAAATTCCGTCCTCAAAATTTACTTATATTGAAAAGTAGAGGATACAATACTGTTATCTTATCAAAACTTCTTTAACATTCAATGGTCCGAAGTATTATTGCTAATGGAATCCACTTATTTTCGAACTTACCACTTCTAGTATTAAAGTCTTTATCACTCTCTTTTCACAGGTCATATAATCCTTTGTACAGATTTTTCCTAAGGACAAATACTTTTCACAATTATTCTTTTATTATTTAAATTATCCACTCCAACTAACCATCAATACAATGGTAGATCACTATGCTAATATTGAGATTATCGTTAATCTCTTATATAGCATTTTTTTCTCTTTGAACACAGACAATCCGATATCATAATCTCTGATCACATTGTCCCATTTCTAATCAAATATCATTATAAGTTGAAGCAATTCCCGAAGGAATCTAGTGCTATGTTTTCATTTACTAACACATCAAACATTCACTTACAATATCTGTCACATTATACTTTTCAACTTTACATTCAATACTAAGCTTGTAATCTTAATACATTTGACAATTTCCAAGATGCAAAGTATTATTATCTTAGTGGGCTTCAGTAAGAATCTTTCAACTCATTCACAGTGACTATCACACAAACATTCTCTTTCTGAACCATTTTTTTCTCTACTCAATATACAATATCTGTTTCACTTATAATTTAGCCAATAATGCCCCATATGGAGCCCAACTTAATTTTTCATTTACTGCTCAAAGAATCGAAAACATTATCACTAATCATTCTTATTCATTATTCAGTCATACATATTCATTTAAGTACATTCATTTTATCAAGTTCGAATTCCTATGTTGCAAGTTTCAGCCACCTCGTTAACCTTTCTATAGTACCCGGTTAAATCCAGGAATTTCATATTTAACCAAAGGTTACATAAGCCAGACTGAGCAAATAGTTGTTTTTCTTTCAAAACTTACATAACAAATTTCAAATACTTATCATACTCTTTCTGTGTTTAAGAACATATCAGATGGTGGTTACTCAAATTCACTAAAATGAATCTACATGAAGATGGAAAAACTCTTCCCCATCAATTTACAAAGGTGGTCGGTGCATTAACAAGTCTAACTGATACAGCCAATAACTTATAAGGGCTACATCAGATACAGAAAACAATCATGAGTACACTATTCCTTTTTACTTCATTGCACTATTTCTTTTTCTCGGTGTCAGGTTATTCCTATGCACATTATATCTCCTGTCAGTTCTTCCCTATCAAGTGGGGCCTATACATATGATATAATGCAGATTAGATGTTGTCAAACAATATGAGATGCTATGCAATGAATGTATGATTTCATGTATGCAAAAGAATACTGTCACGTATTCTTATATAATGTAGATATCATAGCCCATCCCCATATACTGTGTAATATGTAATCAAATCCCCACATCTATAAAGGAATCACTGACAAGTATATAGAGCATCTTAAACAACCTTAACTTATTGCCATAACAGTTCAATCATAAGAACTTTCTTCTGACGATATAACTCATAGCTCAATAACATTTTAAATCATGACAATCTAGTCAAGGTATCTCTATGTCCTTTACAATTTATTTAAACTCAATATACAATTCCTTTTTAACTTTCTGACACATTATTTACTTTGTCCTTCTTTGAACGATTTCTCATCCACGTAGACACTTAGACACTCACATTTATACTCAGTTTCAGTCAACACTTTATTTTCCTACTTTGACCTCCAAGAGATCATCAAGCAACAATACTTCCATTCCAAATCTCTATCATCTTTACTGTATAGCATCAATCACTTTACTTTTGACAATCTCAGTCAAATGTCAACTTTTCACTTTTTCAAACAAAGAGGGGGAGCATATACACATCAGATTCCTAACACTTATACACCTATAATTGGCATGTATATACAAACAAACCTATCACTTAACCTTATCCCACTCCAATCTTAGAACCGCTTAAACCTTTGCTCTGATACCACCCAATGTAACACCCTTATCAAAACAGTCTTTTCTGATGCGAAACTTAGCTGGAACCAGTAAAATTTTTTGAGTCAGTCAAAGGCTCCCACATACAAGTGGATTCAATCAAAGTATCCCACATCGGTTGGAGAGGAGAACGAAATAGTCCTTATAAGGCTATGGATACCTCTTCCTTGTCGAGGCCTTTTAGGGAGACCCAAAAACAAAATCGTGAGGGCTAAGGCCCAAAGCGGATAATATCGACAAGCGGCCATCTGGGGATGTTACAGTTTGTATTAGAGCCGGTGTTGGATCGGTGTGTTGGCCATGAGGTCGTGCCTAATGTGTCAGCGAGGGTGTTGAGCCTCCTTAGGGGGGTGGAGTCAGTCAAAAGCTCCCACATACAGGTGAATTCAGTCAAAGGATCCCACATCGGTTGGAGAGGAGAATGAAGTAGTCCTTATAAGGTTATGGATACCTCTCCCTTGTCGAGGCCTTTTGTGGAGATCCAAAAACAAAATCGTGAGGGCTAAGGCCCAAAGCAGACAATATCGGCAAGCGGCCATCCAGGGACGTTACAGTTGGTATTAGAACCGGTGCTGGATTGGTGTGCTGGCCATGGGGCCGGGCCTAATGTGTCATCGAGGACACTGAGCCTCCTTAAGGGGATGGAGTCAGTCAAAGGCTCCCACATACAGGTGGATTCAGTCAAAGGATCCCACATTGATTGGAGAGGAGAATGAAGTAGTCCTTATAAGGCTATGGATACCTCTCCCTTATCGAGGCCTTTTAGGGAGACCCAAAAACAAAACCGTGAGGGCTAAGGCCCAAAATGAATAATATCGGCAAGCGGCCATCCGGGGACGTTACAGAAATTTCTGATGGTTGTCAAACCAAGAAGTTTTGCCCCGTTAGGAAGACGAAATGCATCAAAATCATTGGAACAGTAAGGGCAAGCCAATTTCCCTGCCATGCTCTATCCAAACAACATAGCATATGTAAGAAAATCACTAACAGTCCACTTAAAGTTGCTTTCATCTGAAAATTTTGTTTAAGGGACACATCATATGTTTCAATACCAAATTCCCAAAGATGATTCAATTTTGATATCAATGGTTGCAAGAATACATCAATTTTATGATTTGGATTTGTAGGTCCTAGCACAATCACTGTCAAAAACTTGTATGCCTCGTCCATACACATCCATGGAGGTAAATTATATTGAGTAATTATGATTGGCCATGATGAATATTGCTAGCTGAATTGACCAAAAGGTTGAAACCCATCTATGAACAATCCCAACCTAACATTTCAACTTTCTACTGCAAACTCAGTATGAGTGTCATTAAAATGTTTCCATGTGAGTGCATCCGATGGATGGCGTATACTTATATCAATCTATTCATATTCATTATGCCATCTCATGTGAGATGCAATAACATCATAGGCATACAATCTTTGAAGTCTCGAAGTTAGCAGAAAATAATACATCCACTTTTAAGGAACTAATTTTTGCTTCCTAGTATGCTTTCTTGGTTTGAACCTAGGTTGACTACATAATTTACACTCTTGTAATTCCACATCTTCTCCTCAAAAAACCATACATCCCAACCTACAACAATCTATTTTGTCAATAGGCAAACTAAGACCCCGAATAAGATTCTTTATTTCATAAAAATTCTCAACCATTTTATGATGAGGAGGCAATGAATCATTGTATCATGTAAGAATTTTATCCAAACTTCATTCAAAAATATGACCTTCAAACTTTATGTTCAATATTCGGGAAATTGCAGACAATTGAGTCATGTTCTCATAGTTTGGCCATAATTCTTGGTCAATTGATTCTAGTAAGTCAAAAAACCTTTTTGCATTTGGATTTGGTTCCTCTTCAAGAGTCTGTATATTTTCTTTAAAGGAATAACCAGTTACGTCACATAAACATTTACGTGTAGGGATTTTCATTTGCTTCCATATTATTTGATCTAATTCCAATGTCCCCTGTAAATCCATCTATATTTACTGATAAATTTACTTGATTACCCCTAGAGGTGCTACAAATTATTGGCTCCCTATGTCGTGT
This sequence comes from Excoecaria agallocha, assembly GCA_037975025.1. Classification (NCBI taxonomy): domain Eukaryota; kingdom Viridiplantae; phylum Streptophyta; class Magnoliopsida; order Malpighiales; family Euphorbiaceae; genus Excoecaria; species Excoecaria agallocha. The sequence goes on along the minus strand of CM075816.1, from coordinate 13,256,230 downwards.
CCATTTCAAATAATTTGCAACAAATCCTTTTTTTAACAAATGTAGATGCACTTCATCAGTAAGGAAAAAATGAATATGTTTGCACTTTTTACATAGACACCTAAGTTTTGGACCATCCATATATGCAGGCTGCAAACTTGTATTGTCAATGAATGATTGAACTCCCTCAGCAAACTCAAGATTAATGAAATCATCTGGTGTTAATTGCCCATACATCCAAGATCTATCAATATTATTGATTCTTGCATAACTGTTATTCAGATAAGGTAATTTTATAATTAAATTTACAGGTTAAATGACTAGGAATGGGTGATCAATGTATACATGTATGTGCGTAACTCTGCATACGTGAAATATTTGGTTATTTTCATATCAAATTGTTTTGGATATTTATATACGACGTGAAATATTTGTTACAGCAACTTATCTAACAAACACTGCCGACTAATTATTAACCAATCCATTTAAATGCAATTAACCATGTTGTATTGTTTTTAAAATAGTCGAAACGAAAGTAAATAAAAATAAAAAAAGTCTCCTTACAATGGTTCAATCTCAATTCTCAAACCAATTATCACTAGTCTAAAATTTTATGAGCAAATTTTGTGCAATCGATCTAATAATTTAATGATATATATGAAAAAACACATATAAGTAACAAATAAATGAATTAAAAAAAAGACAGCAAACTTAGTACCTTTAGAATGCAAACAGGGATAGGTCCAAACTAAGGAGAAAGATAAAGACCCAAAACAGAACCTAAAACAGCAGTTTTCCCTTCTTTGCTGCTACTGTTGTATGCTCTCAAGAAAATAAAAATAAAAAAATTAGGTTGATCCATTCTTTCTATGTTCAATCAAACATATACTTGACATCTAAAATATTACATAGATAAAAAGGGTGATAATAAGTATAATAAAATCAAATTATATTGAACATAAAGTCACAAAATGCTAAAAAGTATATATGCAAACAATCATCAGCCTAAAGAAAATTACAACGACCCAAAAAGGCTAGGCTACAACCAAAACAATGAGAACCTCAACATCAACTAAACTGAGTACTCCTGCATTCCACTGGAAGAAAACACAACACAGTAGTAAAACAGAAGAGCACAGTAGCTAATCAGCAAAATTAACACCCATCATAAAAAGAATACAGCAACCCAGGTAGACTTAGAAAGCAAAATTCTGCAGAACTTCATGAATAAACAGAACCCAAAATTCTACAAAGCCTCATTAATAACCATCAAAATAGAATTATGCAGAGCCTCATGACTAACCAAAAATTTATAGCACTCTAACCAAACTGAAACAGAACAGTACTTGCTCTATTGACAGAAGTATATAGGTATTATCATTACTTAACGAACAAGAACTTGAACTGTTATCTACTCGTTGAACAAAACTTACTTGCTACAAATTGGTTTAAAAAAATAAAAGTCTGATATTGTTTATTATTTTGTTGAAGAAAATTCAAACACATGCAACTTGGGTACCAAGAATTTTTTCTGTAGCAGAAACTACTATGTGATTTCATCATATTACAGGTTGTCAAGAACACACAGAAAGCATATATACAACAGAGCAAGGTGCATCAGCAAATTAAGAATATATTTTCTTTTCCAGGAGGATGTACAAAAAATAATAGCAAATTAAGAGCTAGCTTATCTTTAATTAACCCATTTAAAGCCTAAATTTTCACTAGATGTACATATGCTATAATATAGCCAGCCATTCATCTATTAGAAATAAGGAAAATGAAGTAGCATGAAAAATCATCATCATTAGCCAAAAAAAATTAAGTATTTGTACAATTTGTGAATTAAATATTCACAAAATTCTTGCTATTCTAGCACTAACTCTCTACATCAAAAAAATAAAAATAACATATGTTCCTGTATAAATTTCAACCTCAACTGCCAATACTTTATCCAAAACCCTAAGTACAATGAATAAGAAAAAGCTGAAATGTTGAGCATTAAAGAAACCATTATATCATTCGAATCAATAGATACCAATTAAATATACTCTTTTTAGACATAACTGCTGCTCTATTTCTTTAGATAAACAAAATGGGGGAAGAATAGGTTCACTCATGTCACATGAAGCTTAACCACTCTAATTCTTTAAGTGACAACTTCAATTCACTTTTTTCCTTTTTCTTGATGATGCCACAACAAAATTCTGAATTTGGAGTAGCAATATACCAATCTGGAGTAGAAATTACAATAGTCTATAAAACTCAGAGGTCTATTTACCAAAAATAAACAAAGACCAAAAAAACAAAGATGAAAAATTGAATGGAGAAGAAAGTGAACATAAATCACATTAGTTTAGATCCATTAACTTATTGAAAGTCAACATACAAAAAGTCTAATTCATACACAACAAAAAAACTGCCAATTAGCGACGACACAATTTCCATCGCTAATTTAGCGACGGATTAGCGACTGTTTTATATTTCCGTCGTGAGAAGTATATTTTCTATTTTTTGCGACGAAATAGCGACGAAATTAAAAAACAGTCGCTAATTATTGGCGGAAAGTGTACGCGCCCTGTTTTGCGATGGAAATAGCGACAACTTTTTTGTCGCTAAATTTTATAATTTTTTATTCAAGAAATTAGTTCCTGAAATTTTAGCGACTAACATTTTAGTCGCTAATTTTGGAGGGAAAATTTAGCGCCTTTTTTGCGACGGTTTAACGACGGAAATCTTCTGTCGCTAATTAGTATTTTGTTACGGTAATACGATTAGCGACGGAAGTATTTAGTCACTAATCCGTCGTAAATAAATTAAAAAATAAGTTTTTTTAAAAAATATGTAAATTGCTATTTTATTTTAACTTCTCATGTGTTTCTAGTCGTGAATTTAAATTAATTACGTAATGATGACGATCATTTTTAATATTTTAAGGATAATTTTGGTCTAAAATATATTTAAATGAAAAATATGTACCTTTTTTTAATATGTTAATGACAAATTTGACCAATTATTTTATAATTTAGCGATTACAATACTCGTTTGAAGAATGTTAGCCAAGATTTCTTTGCAAATATTTGGAGATTTCACATGACTGGTAGGAAAATTCTTATTTAGATGCGATATATAGATCTAAGATAATAAATTGTCACGTATAATTAGTAAATATTGATCTACTATTTATTCAATCTTTTTTTTAAGGACTGAATTGTTTAATTCTAACTTTTAAATTTATTACTCGATACCTTGAATCTTTTATTAATAATATTTTTGAAAATAATAATCTAATCCGACGAATTAATATCAATTAATTATCCCATATTAAATATTTTTTTGGTTGATTTAGCCGATTTATTTTTGCCAAATCTGGCTTTAATATGATACTACCAATAATAGAAATGAAGAAGCCTTTCAAATTAACTCTTCTTTTTCAATTGGGTCTAGTAGAAATGAAGAAGCCTTTCAAATTAACAAAATCTAATTAAGTCCTAAATCAATTATACAGTCAATGAAAATGAAGTCCTTGAAGTTTTGCTTGACAGCAAATTAATGGTAATGCTTACAAATTCTGTAACATTAATGATTGTAATCAACAGAGCAATTCTATTTATTAGGACTAATAATCTAAAGTAACCATTGCTGTTACTAATCACTTGTTTTCATAAAAATGAAAAGAAGATTACTATCACTTGGTTTTCACTTCAAATGATATTTTTAAATTTTTCTGTTTTCTTTGAAGTGTTTTTCTTAAAAAATTTATATATTTTTCTACATTTTAATTAACAAATAACAATAATTTAATCAATTACAGATATGTTTCAAATTAAAATTTTTTTAATCATTTTTAGGCCATTACTACATTTTAATTAACAAATAACAATAATTTTATATATTTTTCTACATTTTAATTAACAAATGACAATAATTTTATATATTTTTCTACATTTTAATTAACAAATTAAAATTAGCGCATCCGAAAATTGTCATGCCCATATCCAAATTAGAAAAGCAGTTAACATTGAGCTATTTACTTCATACTCGTTTATTCCTATCAATCTATTATTTATATTTTATAACCATTACAAATCTTATTAATACTAAAACTGTCATCCCATTTCTATTTGCTTGACTTAGACCAACTTAAAATCAACAATTAAAAACAACAGCTAAAAGAAAGGGGAACAGATCGAGAGGAGGTGAAGGGAAAAGAAAGAGGGACGCGGAGAGCAACGAGCGCCCTCTAATGCCGGCGACAGCACGTCTTCCACCTCGCCAGCCAGTAACGCTGCCGCCTTCTCCCCTCCGATCAGTCACCTTTCCTTCTTCGTCTTTCTTTTTTTCTTTTAGCTTGAAATTTCTCCTTCCTCCCTTTTCCGACCAGCACCGGTGGTGAATGGCGGCAATAACACCACCGGTCGACTCCTGAAGGTGAGCCGTTCCGCTCTATGCCCACCAATCCCTCTCATACGCCGGCAGCAGGGAGATCGAAAATGGGTATGCCAAGAGCTTTTGAGGTAGATCCTGGCAAAACTGTGGTTCCTTAGGGCGCGTTACCACCGACGGCGAGTCCCTGGCATTCCAAGCTTCAAATTGACATAGGCAGTGTAGCTTCGGGGACTCTCCGGTGATTCTCCGGTGACTCTCCGGCGACCAGTAACAAGGTCAGTATTTACTTTTTTGTTTTTAAAGGTTCACTTAGTAAATGTGTATGTTAGATCTGCTATGGTGAACAAAGAAGACACGCTAATAATGAATGGTGATATTAACATTCCTATGTTAAAAGTTATCAAGTTGTATGCTTTAACTAAAAATGCAAGAAATGAATAAATTCATTTTCCACCGCCATAAACTATAACTATTACAAATTCTCCTTATGGTTTCACACTTCTTTCCACAATTTTTGTATTAAATTAATTAATTAATGAACATTATTTTATTGGGTTCCTAGAAAACTACTATTAATAAAGAAAATACGCTGTTAGTTTCACTGTTATTATTGTTATCTCTATAATTATTGTTATTTTAACTATTGTCTAATTGTTTCCACACGTTATGTATTGATTAAGGAATTTAAACCTAAGAAAACCTAATCATTTTCATTTTTTTGTTATTTTCTTTTTATTTTAAATCTAGGATTTCTTATCCACATGCTTGATGCCTTAATTGACTTATTTTTTGTGTATATATGATCGATTGAACTGCTAAATTTCATTGGAATTTACATCTCAGGTTTGATTGCTGTAATTTTTTTGTTAAGTTTTGGCTCTAAATATTGACTAATTCTGGCATTTCGTTACATTTTGATCAGTTTTTGTCATTGGAAGCTGAGGATTGCTGCCAATTGAGTGAGGTAATTCTAAATTTGAATAACAATTTATTTATTCCCTTAAATTTTTCTTTGTTGCCAACATGCAATTATGTTATTTTTCTCAATCCTTATTTTTTACTGCAAATGCTGATAGGCCTGTATGGTGATTAATAGCTGTTAATATGTTTACTTTTTCAGTGAGCTTGGCATTTATGCTTTACCTTGCTTTGATGAATTTAATTATGGATATTTGAGTATTGTGTAACAAATTTAAAAACTATTGGCTATAATAAATCCCCCAAACCGTGTCATTTGCCATTAGTTCTTGGTGGTTTCTTGTTCATTTTGTGGAGTCCCTATTTGTGAGAGCTGCTAGTCTGATGGTATGAAATTTTAACTGTCAAATACATACCACCACGTGGTTTCTTGTTTTCTCCCAACAGTTTATTACAATACTTAAATAGGTTTCACAATTCTAGTTTTGTTCTCTTCTTTTGTAGAGTTTCGTTGAATTGGACTGTTAACAATGCTGTTTTCACATTAAGGTGTTATTTATTATTTGAAAATTTGGATTTTTAACCTTTTTTGGGGGTTAAGTATTTATTTCTTAACTTGTCTAATGCTGTGAGAACTTTTCTGTGATGCAGCAAAAGAGTTCAGCTGTCGATTTTATTTCTCAAATGATTTTTTCAAATTGTTGTTTCATTCTTATTTTGATATAGGTAATGGGAAGTTTGCTGTCTCTTGAAAGTTGAAAAACTCTAGATTTAGTTGTTTCAGATAAAAGAAGCAAATGCTCTGATTAATCTCTACAACGTTCTGTTTCATATTTAATGCTTTAGCCTTAATAAGTGATAATAATATATAAAATTAGATACTTTCACTTAAGCAATTACAATTCTTTTAGTTGCTCAATTCTATTAGAAGAGAAAGGTTTCCATTTTATTTCATTATTACTTTTACTCGAGCAATTACAATAGTTTGGCTCTTGTTATCAAAGTAGACAAGAAGGGAATATAATAGAACTGTTAAATTTAGAAATTAGTAATTTCTTAGAATTTCCTGGTTAGTTTAAATAAAACTTCATAATCTTAGGGAATTAGTTATATATATATATATATATGGAAATTATTTGTGGTTTACCAAGTCATATATATGATTAGTCTCATCTCTTCCTAATATATATATATATATATATATATATATATATATATATATATATATATATATATATATATATATATATATATATATATATATATATATTCACGGTATGAACATAATTTCTTAATTAAGTGAAAATCTACTATTAATTGAAATTTGATTAACACTTTCTCATATATTAAATCCTAAACCAGTAAGATTGAATCAAAATTAATGTAAAAAATACTCCAATTATATATGTTGTGCCTTGTTGCTTGCATATTCTTACTGTATATATCTATAAAAACAGGAAAGCATGGGTAGATCACTGGACGTGAAAGTGAATGGATAGAAAAAATCAAGTCAGAAAGAGTTATTGGATTAAAAGAAAGATAGTTGGAGCTAACAGCCAGTATGTATAATTAGGCAAGCTCTTAGCTATCAATATTGTGTAGCATAGAATTATTTGGAAACACATATTGGATCTTCTGTAATTGCAAGTGCAATAGTACATTATTTAGTTTTTTTGTGTTTTTTGTTAGGTTTAATTTTTTAAATATTATGCAATTTAATGTACATGTGTAATATTATATTTTTTAAATTATTGTATTGGAGAATTTTTATTTACAAAAATTAAATTATATAAATTATGATTCTGCATACAATAAATTATTTTGTTGATTATAATGGCAGTAAATTGGTAAATACAAAATAAAAAATTAAATTATGTTATAATTTCGCGACGGATTCGCAACAAACAATGTGTCGCTAATATTTAATAAATTAAAAGTTGACAAAATCCATTTCGAAGTAAATTTATAATTAGCGACGAAATTAGCGACGGATATTGTAGTCGCCAAATATTATTATTAACATACTGGCGACTAATTAGGAATATAAATTAGCGACGAAAAAAAATTAGCGACGAAATTTCTTGTCGCTAAATTAGCGACTGAATTTGAATTCCGTCGCTAATATATTAGCGACTGTTCACCGTGGCGTCGCTAATTTTAATTAGTGACGAAAAAATGGTATTTAGCGACGGAAAATCTGCAGTTTTTTTGTAGTGATAGCTGACTCTAGCTCCACCATGAATACAAGCTCAAACTCCCAATATGACTTTATTCAATGTAGTTATAACCCGTTCCATTCATCAAATAGTATATAGCTTGAATCAGATAAGGAAAAACAAGAACTACAATACCATTATCTAGTGAAGCCACAGGTAAGTGTTTGTCCCAGTATACATGAAACAGTGTATTATAAGCAGTTCAACAACATAATTTAGTAGGATTCATGTTAGAGAACTATAACTGAATCAAACCCAAATTATTTCCCTGATACATATAAGCAAGCACACCCACATTAGTAATGCCAACCTCGTATTATTCATATAGCAATCCATTTGATTAAAATTAGAGCTTAATCTAAGTTTCTCCCAACCTATATCGTACAAGCTAAATATAATGGCAGAAGTTAATTTTGAATTCTCATAAAGTTATAGCTATTAAATTCTAATTGCTAAATTCAGCATGTACATAACACAGCATATACCTTTGGTGAACTCCATACTAGGGTAGGGGAAGGGGAGGGTCAAACCACAAAATGGTAGCTAGTTTTATTTGTCATTAATTTCCAAGTTGATCATGACAACTCATATTTCTTTCATCATCTACTCATTTGGATTTTAACACTTCATCCCAAGATCCTGCGTCTTAGCACAAATCAATACACGAAATCTATATACAAGTCATACCTTTCACATATCATGATGCATCTGGTTTTGTTTCAAGTATTACAGGAATCTTCTCTTTATGATCACCACGTAAAACCTCCACAATCACCTACATAACAAAATAATTCAATATAACAACAATAATGGATTTACTTATCTCCAGCATGAAACCTCACTAACAGAACTTTCAAAGATTCAGAGTACTATTTATCCATATAAAGTATCCAACTAGTCCCAAGCATCATATCATAAGCAAACAAAAGCATATAATAGAAAGACAACAAAGTGAATATTATCACTTAATAGTTATTAGCCTTTTTTTGTATGGCTAACACTTCAATTTCAGAAAAAATGTCAAAGGAGAAATATCTTTCTTGTCAAACAAAAAATCAAGTCATGTTCAAGAAAATCAACTACCTTCTGAAGTCATTTTCTCAACAACTTATTATAAAATTGCAGTTTAAACTAAACGTTATTATCATTGATCACTATTGGCATGCAACTTTAAGTTTTCCTTTGTGACCAATGATTTGTTGTTCCCATGGCTCCAATTTAGCACGAACCTTTACAAGCTTAGAGCGAAATTCTTCTGTTTCAACTGTTTATCAATCCTTAGTTTATATTTCTTTTTCATCTGGCCTAACAACCAAGAAAAATCCAAGCTTTTGCATAAATTTTTAGCTTTAACCGATCATTTTAAAGTTTATCCATCCATGCCTAAACAAATACTTTCAATTTCATCTTTTTAGCCTATTGACATAAAAATTAGCTAACTGTTTAAAACAAAGAAAAAAAATCCAAAACCTCATACACACATTAAAACTTAACCAATTCTTTCATATAAACATCAACTTTAGCCATTTTATTCAAATCCAAATCGTACTTGGCAGTCCATTTTGGTTAAGTCATTAAATGACATCATCCCAAAGTTTAAAATATTAATTTATTCAACAACAACTACAAGGTTTTTTCTATTTTTTGTGTAAGGTTGCAAAGAGTTAATGCATACTTGAAAGTTTCACTAACCAAATTAATAAAGCTAAAAAAATTAGCTAATATTGCAAATGTCAGACAACCTTAATTTATGTCCACCTACCTAATTACTAAACTAAAGCTTAGCACATCAAAATGCATTAACAAGTTGAGCACAACAAAATGCTAAAGAAGCACCGGCAGAGAATAAAGGATTTATTATTAACATAAAAACTTTGCCATGAAAATAAACCAAAACAGAAATAGAGAACCAAAGTAACATAGTCCCCAGATAGTCAACAACTTGACCAAATTATTTAATTAAGACACATAAGTGTACCATGTACTATGATGGTTTTATCGTGATAAATTATAAGAGGAATAATAGTGAATGAAACATTTAGAATTGATATAGAGGAATGCTACTAATATTGATTTCTCTCTAACAGATAGATCAGGTATTGTAGTATAATGATATAGTGTTTGTTAATTTGGATGAAACTGCAAAAAGACAATGAAGATAGCAAAAAGCCAATATTACAATTTCCATTAGTTTATGAAGACGTGTATAATGGAAACTTACATATTCCAATGAACATTGAAGATGAAAAATTCAGAAGGCCTCCGAAAATCACAACCAATATTCAAATATTTTCTTCTTAAATTAAAGTATGCTCAGATGCATTGCCCCAGTCATCCAAATCAAAAGAGAAATTATCATAATAAAATATAAGATTGCAGTTGGCAGAACATTTAAAATCTAAACATTTGGAGATAAAGGAAAATAAAGAATACAATGCCATTAGAAACCTTTAAGAAAAGCAAATAAATTTCACAAGCAGGTTTCAGAAGAAATACTTAGCAGTGTATATGTCCATTGATTAAAAAATAAATTTAAAAAAAGAAAAGCACAATGAGAATCTGAAGACATAATAGAATAGAAGATAAAAATCTCAAACCAAAACTAATATTCTTTTAACGGAAAAGACATTCTGTTGGTAATTCGCAATTGAATTGCATTTTGGTTGGTTATTTAGTAACGGAATTTTCTTCTTTGTTGCTAAATTAGCAACATAAATTATTTTCCGTTGCTAAATTACCAACTAAATACATTTTTCTTTGCTAAAATACCAATAATTTCTCTTTTCGTTGCTAAATTACCAATGGAATTTATTTTCCGTTGGTGATTTCCATTGCAAATTTTTCTCCCATTTTGCTGGCACCTTGTTTAGCAATAGTATGAAAATTCCGTTGTAAATTTTTGTTGTAAATTTCCGTTGTTAAATTTTTGCGCTATAAGTTTTCCCCATTTTTAACGACGGAAAACAATCATTTTTATTTCTATTACTAAATCTAAAAATTTCAGCCAATTTTAGCAACGAAATTCGATTTAGTAACGAAATTTATTTTCTGTTGCTATTTTAATATTTTCTTGTAGTGAAGTATTATATAAATTTTATAAAAAATTAAGGTATAAATATAAAAATATAGTTTAAAATATTATTTTGTGTAAATTTTAGATAGAAATAGAAAAAAATGTAAGATACATGTGTATGTGCAAGCGCGTGTGTAAATCGGTTAACCGTTGATCAATGGTTAATCGGTACTTAAAAATATAAACCGTAATTAAAAATTATAAAAAAGTTAATCGGATTGATTAATAGAAAAAAATCAATTCATTTTCGAACCGATTTGATGGTTAATTATATTTTTTATTTTTTTTAATTAGATATTCAATTTTCAAAAGAATATTTCCTCACTACAAGAAAATATCAAAATAGCAACGGAAAATCAATTCCGTTGCTAAAATTGGTTGAAGTTTTAGGGATTTAGCAACGGAATATAAAATGGTTGTATTATGTTGCTAAAAAGGGAGGGAGATTTTAGCGCCAACATATAGCAACGAAAATTAGCAACGAAATACAATTTTCGTTGCTAAATATGGCGGCAGAAAAAATTTAGGATGATATTTAGCAACGGAATCTAATTTTCGTTGCTAAATTTTCGTTGCTAAAATTGCGGCATTTGATAGCGAAAAATTTTTGGGATGAAATTTAGCAACAGAATCTAAATTCCATTGCTAAAATAGCAACGAAATATAATTTTCGTTGCTAAAATGGCGGCATTTGATAGCGAAAAATTTTTGGGATGAAATTTAGCAACGGAATTTAAAATTCGTTGCTATTTTTCGTTGCTAAAAATAACGTGTTCACATAATTGAACTTAAAATAGCAACGAAATCTGAAATCCGTTGCAAAAAATAATGCCTTACTTAATTCACATATAAAATTACAACGGAATTTCAAATTAGCAAAGAAATTTAAATTTCATTGCTAAATTTGAAATCGTTGTTATAATAGCAACGGAATTAAATTTCGTTGCTAAAAAATAATATATATAAGAAATTAAAAACCTTATTTCTTTCATTTATGTTCTTCTCTTCATTCACGATCTAGCATAGTTCTTCTTCTCTCCACACTCAACCATTTTCTGTGGCCGTCCATTCTTCCTTAGATCTGCACTTTTCGGTGACCAGTAAGTAGTTTTATGCTTGATCTTTTGTGTTTCATCATTTCGTTGTCATTTTGTTATTATTTTCATGATCTAGCACTATTGTTCTTCTCTTCACGAACTGCAATTTCTGTGGCCGTCCATTCTCCTTCAGATCTACCATTTTCGATGACCCCTAAGTATTCTTCCTTAGATCTGCCATTTGTCCTTTCATTTTTATTTTTCTTCTTCTTTTTTACTTTGTGCCGTTTTCTATTCTTTGGTAAGTTCTTTGGTCAGATCTTGTCGTTCGATCTTCCCCAAATTTGCTCCTTTCCGGTGACCAGTAAATCTTTCTTCCTTCCTCCTTCATTTTTTGTCTCTTATCTTATACGCGATTTGATGTAATAAGCTATATATGAAATAGTTCTAGCTGGAAAATAGCAGTGACAGGTGTTGTGTCCTTGATCTGGTTATTTTAATTGGTTGGAGCATTGTTTGGTTTTTCAAATGGTTTTTCGAAGGGTTTTAGTTAAAGTTTGTATTGCACATTAATATTCTTTGCTCATTGGAGTTCAAAAGTGATTAAAAATTGGTTGTGAAATCCTAGATGTGTAAGGGTGATGTATCTAGATCTCTGCTACTATGTGGTTTTAATTTCTACCTTGGTTTAATTTAGTTTAGTGGTTCTTAGTAGTCTTTGCCTTTTCCTTGCACCAGATTGAGTTTCTTGTGTAGTTTTAGTGTCATTATGGTGGCATGTCTGATATTTTTCTTTGCTTTAGCTGGTTTTTTTGGTGGGAGCTTTGTTGGCTAATTATTTTAGATGTAATTTGTTGATCCATAGTTGTGGTATATAAAAAATAATTTTTATTAAAATTAATAAATAATTACATTTAAATTTATTACTAAATTATGTGATTAAGACATGGATTCCTTTCACTTGAACTAGGAAAAGAAAATAATTTATATGAGTGAAAATAAGAAAAGATCAAATGTCCCTGAAAAATCCTAAAAACTTTAAACTAAAAAATAACAACCTAAACATCATTTTTTAGCCCCAAAAAATGCCGTTATAAGAGCTTTGCTTTGAAACAAATGATTATCTCGAAACGAGCTTTCTGAAAATATATTATAATAAGAAATCTGACACTTGTAGTAAAAGTTATGACCAAAATAGTCTGTACCGTAAAAATAATCCATTTAGATTTTGTTAGATTTCTTCATTTCTTCTCAAATTCTAATTTAATTTAGGGTTTTTATTATCTATATTTCTGATGATAAATTGTTGGTAATTGTTGATTTTATCCATAATCTATTGAATTATATGTGTTTGTTGACAAAAACTTTTAGTGCTTTTTTATGCCAAGTTATGTTGTTAATTTAACATATGGGTCAATAATAATAAGTTGGGTTTGTAGCTTATAAAAAAATAAAATTGACTTTTGGTTGCTATAATTAGCAACGAAATTTTTTTTTCGTTGCTATAATTTAGCAAAGGAAAAGTCAATTTCGTTGCTAAAATTAGAAACGGAATTTCATTTTTCGTTGCTAAAAATTATCAATTCACCGAAAATAAGTTGGTTGAATTTAGCAACGGAATTCATTTTCCGTTGCTAAAAAATAGCAACCGCCGGATTAGCAACGAAAATTTTCATTGCTAATTTCCGTTGCTATTTTTTATTAACAACGGAAAATATCAATTTTCGTTGCTAATTTTCCGTTGCTAAATTGTATTTTTCTTGTAGTGTCTCATATTCAAAAGAATAACTTCAAGTAGGTCGGTGAGAGTATAACACGATTATAAAATTGCTCTGTAAAGTACTTTCAGTAGATATAGATCACAGCAAAATAAATGTTAATCTAAACCCATAAACTATTTTACTTTCTTTTTTTTTTGTTATCCGCGTAAGTTCAAGATCAGCCTTTTGAGCAATGTTATTAAAATCGAACCAGATAAAAAATTGATAAAATTAGAGGTTCGTGATTCGTCCAGTTCAACCGGGTTCAACCGAATTTTTTTCTATTTTTAAAATATTATAATTATTATAATTTTTTAAATATTATTGTATAAAAATTAAAAAAAATATTCATCAAATATTAAATATATATCACAAATATTCTAATAATAAGTTACAAAATATAATTTTAATTTTATTATTACAAGTGATTAATTATGAATTTTTGAATATCATATGTTAGAAATATAAAAATACAATCATATCATGAAAATAATTTCATGTTTAGATGGAGTACTAATGAAGTAAAAAAAATATTAATCTTGCATATATGAATATAATTATATTTAATTACAATAAATTCAAATAGATAATAAGTATATTAAATTATTAAGTGACATTTTTAGAATTTAAAATTTTAATTTTTTAAATAAATAAATAATAAAAATTTAATATATATATATATATGTATATTTTAAATTTTTATTATTTATTTATTTGAAAAAAAATATTATTTTTGTAATGCCCCAATAATAATAATAATAATAATAATAATAATAATAATAATAATAATTATTATTATTATTATTATTATTATTATTATTATTATTATTATTATTATTATTATTATTATTATTATTATTTTAGAGTTTTCTAGAAGAAATAAATTAGACAACATAAAATAATAAAAGGTGGTGTGGTGTGTGGTTAAAAATTAAAAAAAAAAGAAGAATCGAGATTTTAAAAAGGTGGATTTTAAAAAGAAGGGGGTAGGTGTGGTTTGGTTTAAATTAAAAAGAAGAAAGAAAATAAAAAAAAGAGGCAGAATCGGGATCAAAATTTGGTGTGGTCACAAATTGAAAAAGAAAAGAAAGAAGTGAATAAAGAAAAGGGAGAGAAGGAAACGGGGACTGGAGAGGGAAGAGCCACCATCTCGAGCGACGCCGGCGAGGCTTCGATCGTTGCCAGTGTCCTCCGGTCTCTTGCTAGCGCCATCTTCCTCCCGTGGCGTCATTTCCCCCATTCTTTTCCCCCACCATGGCTCTCCTCTCTTCTCCTTCTTTTCGGTGGATGAGGGGCCTAACGGCAACGATGGGATCCCAAGAGCCAAGTGCTTCTCCGACGTCCTTCACTTCTCCTTTCTCGTCGGTGGAAGGTAGATCGGAGAGAAGGTTTGACCGGCAATTTTTGTTAGATTTCGGTCAATTCCAGCGGCCGTTGGGCACGTGATCACCCACCGTGAAATCCCCGAGCCTGAATCTTCAAGTGGATAGCTTCAGTACATTTTTCGGTGAAGCTTCGATACATTTTTCGATGAAGCTCCGACTACTGGTCCGACGAGTCCAAGGTGATAAAATGCAGAAAAATTCAAAGATCGACGCTAACGGATATGTGGATACAAACTACCCTTAATTTCATTTTATTCTGAATTTTTAAGGTGATTTTATTAGGAATTATGTATAAATATAATATTTTAATGATAAATACATGTGTTATGATAAAATTGAGTTAAAGATAATATATATGAGTATGAAATTATATAAAATATAGTGATGTTCATAAGAGTAACGAAAAATATTAAAATAATTTAAGTGTTAATTATATACATACTAATATACAATGGTGTTAGAAACATAAATAGCCCAGAATAAAGTATGAAAATATTGGTGAGTATGAAAAAAATTATATATTGATCGAATATATACTGGTATATGAATTGAAGAACTAATATTAAATAGTATTTTATTTATAAAGTACGGTATACTAATTTAGAGAACTATAAATAGAATAATTCAAGTTAAATAACTTAGTAACATAATACGCATTATAGATATATATATTTAGTAATGTGACATGGTATGACTATATATATAAGTAAGCAAAAGAGTAAAATAAATTGATATAAATTAATAATGTTGTGAAGTGATGTAAGATGAATAGTTAATAAATTGAGTTGAAAAGTAGTAGAGTAGAGCACTACGGTACCTACAATAGTAAATGATATTGTTGATGGAACAAAGATGAAATAATGATGAAATAAAGTTATTAAAGATAAAGGAAAAATGACAGGTACCATGGGTTTATATAATGTGAATACATATAGATGATACTATTTAACGTATTTAATGATAATATTATATTTGTCCTTAGTAAAATTAGATAAGAATTAGGGTAATCGGATAAGGTTGGCATGCCAATTAGAAAATTTGTAATGCGGCGCCTTGATTTGTAATGCTGGATTGGATGACTCCGAGAGCTCTTCCAGTATATGTAATTAAATTAAGTTATGGATTGGATGGCTCCGAGAGCTGAATTCACAACTGCATGTATGTATATGTGTGTGTGTGTGTGTGTGTGTGTGTGTGTGTAATTAAGTTGTGGATTGGATGGCTCCAAGAGCTGAATCCACAACCGCATATATATATGTGTGTGTGTGTGTGTGTGTGTGTGTGTGTGTGTGTGTGTATAAGAAATGCATATGTTTAATGAAAAAAATGCATATGTTGTTTGAGAAAATTGTAAAAAGGGGATTGGATGGTTCAGAGAACTCGATCCCCGGATAATTAGTCAAAAATTAAAGGACTAAATTGTAAATCTACCATCTTTGGAAAATTCAAAGAATCAAAATGTAATTTGTACATTGAAAATTCAATAAAAGTCAAATAAAGCCAAATGAGTTAAAATATAAGTTAATTAGAGAAAATAGTAAATTAGAATATTAATATAGCAACTAGAGAAATCAAATTGAATAGACAAGTTAAGAAGGATAAAATCGTCAATAGTAAAAATTTTAAGAATCAAAATATAGTTCGTCATCATGAGAGAAATTTTAAGATCTAAATTGTAATTTATGCACTTAATTTAAATTAAAGGATAAAGAAAGTTAAACTAGTTAAAGCTGTGATCAAAATTGGGCAAGTTAAGGAAAAGTCAATTTCGGAAAAATTGAGAAGTTAATTAGAAAGAATAAATGATAACGAGATTTAAAGTAAATTATGAAGATATTAAGAATAAATCATGGATTTATGTAATAGAAGGAGAGTACAAAAATTTGATTTGTGATTTTCTATTTAATAAGGAAAGAAATGTAATCAAACAAGAAAAATATATATAATAAAGATAAAGAAAAGTAAAGAAGGTCAAATGACTTAAAACGAAAATAAATAGAATTGAGAACTTGATTATTAAACTGTAAAATAGTATCAAAAGAGAGAATTAAGCTTAGACAAGAAAAAGGTAAAGAGAGAATTTGAATGAATTTTTATAAATAATGAATGAAATCATGATATGGTCAAAGGAGGAACAAATATAAATAAATAAATAAATAAAATATACAATTGTGGAATGGACCAAAGAATGAAATTAAGGAACAAATTAAAAGAAAATAATAAGTTCATGGCGAAAAATATTCGAAGAGAAACGAAGGATAAATTAACAGTTTTGAGAAAATAATTAACAAAACATTGATTTAGCTAAACAGAAAAATTTAAATTGTAAGTCGAACAAAAATAAGTACCTAACCGAAAATATAAGAGGAAAAGAGAAACTAATAGGAGAATGAGGTCTGACAAAGTATGAATTAGCGAATGAGAAAAGAAGATTAGAAAGAAAATAGAAATAGAATGTTACAACTAATGAACTCTGACTAGTAAAAATTTACTGTATAAATTATAGTGAACCTATATGGAATTCTAAATAAAGTAACAAAAGAAGGACAATTTAAATAAAGAGACAGACAAGGACGAATAATTAACAATAAAATTGCAGGGATAAGGTTAGTCAAAGGAATAGACTTACTTAAGATAATAGAGATTATAAAATTGAAAAATAAAATTTAATCGAATGAAATTTTTAGTAGTTGTATCCACCACTAAGCGACAATGTTGCTTAGCATGCGGTTGTTTACTGCGCGCAGGAACAGAAGGTTTCAGGATGTGAAGAAGGATTTTCGAATGACATGTACATAAAGATAGTGGGATCGCATAAACTGAGGTAAAACGATTTTATATTTAATGCTTGGTATTTAAATAATTAAGGTTATTATTATTTTAGTAAATGATTTTGGATTAATATATATGTGTGTATATCTTATTAAAATCTCTATTTAATGTACGAATATATGGATGATGAGAGTAGGGTGTTACAATTTTAAATTCTAAAGATATTACTTAATAATTTAATATACTATTACAATGATCCAAATAAATAATAAGTATATTAAATTATTAAGTAACATATTTAAAATTTAAAATACTAATTTTTTCAAATAAATAAATAATGAAATATATATATATATATATATATATATATATATATATATATATATATATATATATATATATATATATATATATATATATGAATCAAAAATATAATAAGTATATTAAATTATTAAGTGATATACTCAAAATTTAAAATACTAATTTTTTCAAATAATATATGTGTGTGTGGGTGAAAATATACAAAAAAAATGATTTTTTACACTTTTAGCAAAAAATTCTATTTTATCCGATTTTTCGGTTCAACCTGATTTTTTTGGTTTAATCCGATTTTTTGCCAATTCGATTTTCAGTAGTTGAACTAAATGGCTGGTCTACCGGTTCAACAACCGGTCCGATCCGATTTTAATAACTATGCTTTTGAGCCAACAAATGCAAGATAAAAACATTCAACGTTACTAAAAATAACAATGAAATATCAAAAAATTCGGGGTCTTATTATAAATTTCATCATAATATATAAAAAGGAAACTTGCAGCTGTTATTCCAAGAAGTTAATTAGAAAGTTATACGGGATAGCTTCAACACCACAATATTAATCTTATTTAATTATTTATTTTTTTTTTTAATTTTGACAAGTTAGGGGGAATAGGATGAAATTATGGAGACATGTATCTCTGTCTTTAAAATTAAAATTAAATTCATCAGGATTTTTTTTTTCTTTATATATACATATTGACTGACCCAATACCGTGAATATTGGTTGAAAAGGACATATAATTGAAAATTTAACTGTATCTTTCATAAGTTTTCATTATTTCAAGACTTAAAGAAAATATTTAAATAATAATAAGTTTTAGTTTAATGGTATTGATCTGGTACCAAAATTTTAAGGTCTTGAATTCGAGTTTCAATTGAAACTTTATAAAAAAAAAATTTATTTGATCATTTAAAAAAAAATTCCTATCTTCTATTAAATTATGGGATTTTGTGTAGTTTCCATGAGAATTACCCATATTCATTGACATGTGGCTACTTTGAACTCTTCAAGTCAATCACGTGATTTCTTAATACTTACTGAGGAAAACGAAGTGAAAATATCTGATATATTTCTCTACCATCTCGTGCTTCATGCCCACTTATATTCTTTTAATTTGGTATATCATATGAATTTTCTAATTACTATTAAATTAGCTAATCAACAATCTTACATAAAATTACGTACTGGATAATCAATATATGAATGCATAACAAAAATTGAGAAAGAGAGGGAGACTGGGAGAGTGATAGTTAGGGTTAGGGAGTTAGTCAATGAGAAATGAGGTGGATAAAGCCATTGACCAAATTCATGATTATCGACTAATGACGCAACACCAAAAGTGATTAGTGACGCATGATCTTTACTCATGGTGTTTCTTAATTATTTGAAAATTGTAAATTTGTTCATGCATCTAGCAGTTGAACTTTCATTTTCTTGGATATATTATTTGAACCAAAAAATAGTTATTTCATTATATTTGTTTGTAATTCTCGAACCTTTTGGGAAAGAAATTTCTGCAATGAATTGATTAATGTTCGAAAATGAACTGCTTGAAATGAGAAATACATCTCATACTCATTAGTTTTTATAATGTTTTTTCATGAGCAATGCATAAAAATAGATATTATATCAATTTTTATTATGTAACAAAACAATCAAATTTTGGTTCACATTAAGGACATAATCTTAACTAATTTGAAATTAAAGGACTTAATTATATAACAAAATCTTAGTTACATATTCTAATTCTATAGAATAAAGTAAAAAAATTCATCAAGGGTCCAAATAAGAAAATATTAACTATCAGAAACAGTTGGCCGGACATTTTGTTTAACTTTTTATTAATTATAGATGATACCAAGGCATAGATGCTATATCTACATAGGATCCAAGTAAGCAAACAACCAACTTATTGGTAAAATTATAACAAAAAGATCAGCCAAGATATGCACCAACCAGTTACTATATTTTAAGCCAAGTCTTGTCAAACTTGAAAAAGAACTAAATAATTAAATCTTCACCCAATGACAACTATTAATTAAGTACGATTAGAGGCTGATTTCTAACAAGGCTGTTTCCTGGTTACTTCGCTTCCTTAATTTTCTTACAAGTTACAAATAAATATATATTTCGGAGTTAGAATTTGAAAGTTTGCAAATTTAAATAATTAATAAATCCAATACTAATAAACTATTCACTCCGTCCCATTTTAAAAGACAATTTTCTATTTTTCACGAAAATTTAAAAAATAATTAAAATATTTTAATTTTATATAAAAGCTATAGTTATTGACAAAAATATTTTTTTTATATTTTCAAAAATTTTATTTAATTGTAGTTAAAAGTAGAAAGTGATAAAATAGATAAATATTTAATAAAGTGTATAATAAATAAAGATATATGTGTAAATTTATTTTTTAAATTTTGAAAATAATATTTAAAGTAATATAAAATAAAATAAATTTTAAAATGGAACGGATAGAGCACGTATATTATTGATTTATATAAATAGTGGTAAGCCCCCCTTTCCACTAGTTCAAAAGCTGACTAAAATACTTATGATCAGAAATGTCTTTAATTGCTTCTTGTTGGTTAATCATTGAAGCTATTTTAATCCCAGATGGATTTTCGAAGTGGTTTTCTTTGAGCTTCTATATCCATCCCATTTTTCTTTTTGCTTGCCAGATTTTTGTTTGGCTGAATTATCTTTCACTCATATGTTTATATATTTTTAAAATAATTTCTTTTGTTTTTATGCTTTTCAAAAATTGTGTCATCTATGTTTTTTCATCCGCTAGATTGACCAATACTTCTGATCAATCTGCAAGAGATCAGATTGAGAGTTTTTCATTACTTGTACAAAGTGAAAATAAAAATCTTACTAGTTGTTCAAGCTTAGTATTGATAGCGAATGAAAAATTTTATGATTTCGAAGAAGAGAAAATTTTCAAGAATTATCAAGAAAATTCTCAAGATGAAAATATATTCATCAGTGATGCATCTTCCATTAGCAGTTCGGAGAGCTGTGTCTCATCCGTAGAAGATGAGAATTCGAACGTGTGCACCCCATCATCACCATCCATTTTCAGCTGTGATATTGACGGGGAACTATATACGCCGTCTGAAGATCAAGAAAGTAATGAATATTCAGCCTATATTTGCAGCTCACTGGCTATGGTGGAAAGAGAAGAACTAATCGATGGATGTTATGAAGATCAAGATTATGATGAATTCTACGACAAGTACACCCAAAGGATGGGATGGTTCGATGAGCTCAATCACGATCGAACATGTGGAATAAGTCTGCTTCTAATCTTCTTTTATTATTCTTTTCATACCAAATTTAAGTCTGTTTTAATTTCTTGTATATTATATCTTTTTTTTTGGTTTATGCTTATAGTGGATAATTTACAGTTTGTCTGAATTATTATTAATATTATTATTTACAGATGCAATCTTGGAGGAGAAAGATGGGAGCCCAAGAAGTTCAGATGAGATGAGTAATTATTCGATGGTATCTCCTTATATGTTGAGTAAATCGTGCAGAAAGAGGGTGTTAAGAAGCATAGAAAGTGATTTGGAGTTGGTATATGTAGCTCAATCATGCCTGTCCTGGGAAGGCCTTCACCATCAATACTTGAAGCTTAAAGCTCTTGCTTCCTCAAATGGTGTATTTTACAATAATCTTGCTGCTGAATTTCAAAAATTTCAAGTTCTTTTGGAAAGATTTATGGAAGATGAAAGGACGTGTGAAGACAAAAGGGTTCGGAACTATGTTAGAGCAAGATCTTCTCTCAAGAGTCTTCTCCAAGTTCCTAAGGTTTCAGGTAAATTTTTAATTTATTTTTTTTAAGATGGAACAAATCTCACCGATGAAAACTAACAAATATAAAAAATACTAATTAAATCATAATAGTGAATCTATGTCATATAATGCTTTTTATAATTATATTGAAAGAAATATCAAGTTTGGAATAATGACCATTATATCATTGAATTTTAATTGAGACAGCAAGTTTGAAATAATGAATGGTTTGCAAAAAATAAAACCTTCAAAATCCAAGTTGCCTATAAAAAAACTTAGGCCTGAATTTTTTATGACTATTGTGGTTAGGAGATATTGCATAGATTAATTTAAGCTATAGTCTACGGAGTTTAATTACATTCCTAATTTAATAGAGGCAAATTGTATACGTGTGGGAAAAAATAATCAGAAATATGTGCATACAAAGTAAACTTAATTTACAATTAAATTAAATTGAGCATTAGGGTTCCTTCAAATTGAATAAGTCTAAGTCTATTTCCCCATTGATTGACCTCTCAAAAGATTCCGGGAAAACGTATGACGATGTATAGTTTTGACGAGAAAAGTTACAATAAATAAATAAATAAAAAGTAACGTTTAACTTATCTACTAATTACTGTAATTAATTTAATAATAAAGGTGAAGTCTTAATTGTGTTGGATATATGATAATTAAACTAATTTAAAGGAAAAGTCTGAAAATCTTATTAATTGCTTTTGGGTGTTGAAGGGTATTTTGAGCAGGAAAGGGAGGATATAAAAATTGAAGGCGTAAATGTGACAGAAGTGTTAAAGAGCATAGAAAGGTGTATAGAAGCATTTTGGATATTTGTGAAATCAGATGACAAGAAGCCTCGCTGGAAATTGACAACTTCTTTATGGACTTGCCCACCTGTTGAGGACCCTAGAGACTTAAATTTATTTGTTCTTCTCACTAAAAAACTTCACAAGGTAAACTTTTTTTTATTTTTGCACTCGGAACGATTAATCTTTTGACAAAAGTTTATTCATAAGAATAATTTTTACTTTTTTATGTGATATTTATCAATGATTTCATCTAAGAATAAAATCAGGAATCAAATTTTAATGCGGTAAATTCTAAAATATTATTTTAATTTTTCTGAAAGTTGGATTTATGATTATAAATATATTGTTGAAATGCAGAAGGAAATATGGGTGAAAAATTCGGAAGGAAAACAAAAGTGTTGGTTCAAGAGAGTGGTGAAAGCTATAGAGGAACATCAAAGAAAAGAGATTTTATTGACAAAAATAGAATTAAAGCTGATTTCGAAAGTCCTACAATTGCCAAATCTATCATTTTCTCAACTCAATTGGTGCCAACAGAAATTAGACACCATACACTTCCATCAAGGAAATATCGTGAGGACTTCCACTTGTGCTCCTCTTTTTCCTCCTTGATATTTAAACTTTGATCCACAAATTCATTGACTATTTAATTGGAAAATAAGTTTGTGGACTGACTGCATGTTAATTTCATGCAACCATATGCCCATAGTATACCTATTGTGAATATCAATTTCATGTAGCAGTTATTGCTGCAATAGCTTGTAAGATATGATATGTAAAAAGAATAAGTTGAATAAGAGTTTTAGTGTCGTGCAAAGTTTTAATTTGATTATTTAAGTTATTGGGTTTATTTTACGATTTTATTTATGAGTCGAAATCATTATAAATTAGTCTATAAAAATAACTTACGTACCAATATCTACATGCAATACTTAATCTATAAATAAATTATTAAAAAATTTCAGAAAGTAGTAAAATGTTTTAATAAAATTCATATTAATCGGTTCATCAAATTCCTAAAAATAAGATTGAATATCCTTTATGAGCATAACATAGAATCCAGCGTAACTATATGGATGTGTTTGCGTAAAATTTGCTGAGGATCTTCAAACTTGTAAACTGTATATTTTTCAAAATATATCGTAGATTATCATCTCTATTTATCTTCTTTTTTTATGTTTTCCGAGATTTGATTTTTGAATATTGAAAAGTCAAAATCCAAATTTTGCAGTAAAAAGGCCTTTTCAAATTTTTTCGTTTTCCTGTCTCTCACATTACACAAAGTTGAATAAATTGAATTTATCAAAACCAAACACTGTGAGATTCATTCCTTCCTTTCTTTTACTAATATAATTTTTTGAATTTCTCTCTTTGAATTTTGTCTTTACTTGCTCTTTCTGAACTAATCACTGCTACAAAGAAATGGTTACTTCTTCTTTTTCTTTCTAGGCATGTGGTTGTGTTTGGTCTCCAAGAAAACATAGGGAAGGGAGATGGAAATAAATAATTTTATTTTATCTGTTTATGGGCCTTGTCACGCTTCTTAGGTGCGTGACGCATAGTCTCTGTTAACATAGCAGCAAATTTTATGCTACATCATCAAATGGGTGTTTATTATATACAATTTAATTAAAAGGCCAAGACGATAAAAGCTAGAGACTTTCACCAAAAAAAAAAAAATTCTGGTCAAAAACACTTCCTTCTTTTTTATCCTTTTAAAATCGTCTTTTTTTTTTTAATTTTTATTTGTAAAAATATCCTTTCTTTAAAATATCATATTTGGCTTATACTCATTCTTCTTTTTCTTTCACGCTGTCTATTTTTTTCTTTATATAATTGAGAAAGAAAATTTGATAAAATAATTTTAGAGTTCTTTCACGCTTACTGTTTTTTTCTTCTTCTTTTTTTTCACGCTTCCCTGCCGTTGACATATAGCCTTATTTTATATAATTGAGGAACAAAAATTGATAAAATAATTTTAAAGCAAAATTGACCTGGAAAGAATAGGTACCTGATCCATCTTATTCTTCTTGTTAGCGAACATGTGATGAGTGAACCTATTAGGGATGTGAAAAACCCGAACCGACCTAACGAACATGAATAACCCGATCCAATCTGAACCATTTAGGTGGGATTATTCGGTTTAGTAGGATCGGTTCAGGTTAAAAAATTGACAAATTTTCAAGTTCAGGTTAAAATCCTCATAAACTCGATCCGACCGAACACACACATATATAGTTTTTTTTATTATTATTTTTGTAACTCTAGCCTCCCCCTCTCTCTCTCTTCCCCCTTCAATCGATCTTTCTCTCTCGCTTTGTTTCCATTGATCTCTCGCTCTACTTTCATCTCTCTCTTGATCTCTAGATATGTTTCAGTTATTTTTATCTCTCTCTCGATTTTTGAAGCTGCTAGATTTGTTCTTAATTTTTGTTTTTGATTGTTAGATAATTAGCGAAGATGAAGATGATGAAAATGGATATAAGAGATAAAGAAATGAGATAAAGATGGCTTGACAGATTCAAAGGCAACTTTTTTTTTTTTGAATTTTTTGATCCTACTTTATTTTTTCTTTTTGGTAGCAGATATTGTTATTCTTTTTATATTATCCATTGATTCATTTTTATTATTTCAAACAAAAATTTGTATAACAAAACGATGTTATACTGTGATTGTTTGAATTCCAAATTGTTCAAAAGCTTATGGTCCGTTTCCTTTCCTTTTTTGCATGAATTTCGAGAAGCCAATGAATTCCTTGAGTTATAAGCAATTGTATTGCTTAGCATTTTATAAATCTCAAGTTTAATCTTTGAAGAATGTTTTCGAAAAATGAGTGAATGTGTGAAAGAATTGTATTCAAGTTGTGTTAAGAAATTTGTATTCCAAATGAGTGTTTGATTAGATTTAGATCTCTGTAGTTTTTTTCATTTTATTTTTTTTAATAATTTCGGGTAATTCAAGTTAATCGAGTTGGAAACTGAAAAAGTAGGATTGATTGGGTAGGGATCCGAATATTATTTAGAGTCGGTTCAGGTGTGAAAATATTCAATTTTTTGGATCTCGGGTTATTCGGGTTCGATTCGGATTGACCCAAACTCGATCGATGCACACCCCTAGGACCATTACAAGAAAATTTTCATTTAGCAACGAGAATTAGCAACGAAAATTTTGGTTGCTAATGTGGTTTTATTGTATTCAAGTTGCTAATAAAAAATAGCAACGGAAATTAGCAACGAAAAATTTGGTTGATAATGCGGCAGTTGCTATTTTTTAGCAACGGCAATATAATTTCGTTGCTAAAATTAGCAACGAAAAACGAATTCCATTGCTAAATTCAACCAAGGAAAATTTCGGTGAATTGGTTAATTTTAGCAACGAAATATGAATTTCGTTGCTAATTTTAGCAACGGAAAATAGAATTTCGTTGCAAAAATAGCAACGGTAATTAAAATTCCTTTGCTAAAATAGCAACGGAAATTAAAATTTCGTTGCTATTTTTTGCACGGATAAAAAAATTTACGACGGTACCATCCATCGCAAACAATTATTATAATTTTTTAATTTTTACAATTAGAATAGCAAAATAATAGGCAAATCATAAAATATTTAATATCCATCCACATTTAATAATCCAACCTGTTACAAATATTAAAAAAGAACCAATAATATCTTCTACAAGAAATATTAAGAAAATCTAAAGTCCAAATCTTATAGGTTTTTCATGAATCCCTGGCTCGGACCAGACAATTATCTCTAACAATTCTTCTAAAGTTCCATAACCACCTAGCAAATTTACAAACTAATAATAATAATAATAATAATAATAATAATAATAATAATAATAATAATAATAATAATAATAATAATAATAATAATAATAATAATAATAATATATGAGAAGATATTGGATAGCGACCAATGATATCTCTCCTATTAAAGAAAAAATATATTTTTGAAGCATAAACTAGCAAGCAGTTTTTAAATTCCATAATATATTTTTGTAAATCATAATAGCCCCATAATTTAAACAAAGCAAATACAACAAACTTTGCAAAAATAAGAAGGATAATAAACAATATTTGTCATTTTAATCACTTTATAGTTGACTTCGAAATTCCGATAAAGCACCAATTAAGCTCAGTTACTAACAATTATATGGTCCCATAAGCTGAAAAACCAGATAAGCAAACACAACCAGAGTTCTGGATGATGTTGAACGTGAAAGTGCAGCACATAGGACACTATGAAGCATGGTAAATGTTGAGTAGGACAACTAAGTACAACCTTAAAACTACATCACTAGAAAAGCAGTCGTAGAATCGACCTGTGAAAGCAACATTTAATACAGCTATTAATTATCAGCTATTTTTATCAACTAGCATGAACTGTAAAATCAAATAGGCTGCAATGTACTAGTTTAGAGTTGACATTTAATACAGCTCAACAACAACAACTTTGGTCAGGTTCACCTCAATTTAATGTTAGCTACAAGCGATCAAGACCTTGTTTGGATCATAATTTGCAATAAAATGATATTATTAACTTATTGTTTGAAAAAAAGAGTTCTCCCCACCATTATTTTTCACTATTAACATATATTTTCATTTTATTTAAACCATCAATTTTAATATTTTTAAATAATTTTCTATATTTATTTTTTTCTCTTACCACCTTTATATAATTTTTATAACTCATTTTATATTCTAATCCCTAATATTAAATCATTTAACTCCATCTTTATATAAAATCCCAACTTTACTATCAAACCATTATATCAAGAAAGATATAGACTTCTACAGGGCCCCTACATGTTGACATAGTGGGATATAGTACTCATACACGTATACATGAGAATGAGAGTAACATATTAAATCACAAACTTTTACCATCCTTAATCAAACACTAATTTAATGATCAAAAGTCCAGTCTTATAATGGTTTACTCACCCAGTTGCATCCAGCCTTTAGAATTATATCAATTAACTAAATAACATATGTAACAAAAAAAACCAATAAAAGCAAAGGCATCATCATCACACACTAAATTTACCACACATCACTTACCTATACAAAGAGCACGAAAATTTTCTACAGTCTTGGGATCAATATCAGAGAAAAGTTGCAAAATTAGAGATAACTAAAATTAATATTAAACAAGAGATATAATTTACCAATAATTTTTAGTGAAATCAAAACAATCATTTAACAGCATCATTGTTTAATAAACAAGAGATATAATTTACCATTAACAAATATTTTCAAAACCCAATGCATAAGCAAAGACTTGAAAAAAAAGAGATAAACTTACCAATTAATCTTGCAAATGTGTACATCGAGGGAGATAATTTTTTCCAGCTGTGGGAAATTTAACTGGCCATATAACTCAGGGATCTACCTATAGCGAACAAGCAAATTGAAACAAAAAAAAGCTCCGATAGCAGGCGCATCTCATTATGAGTTCAAAATAATTAATTAATAACAAGAAAGAACAAGGCATACCAGTTGAGAAGACGGAGGAGAACATGCGTTGATCAAAGGGGCACGAAGAGAGATCCCAGATCTCATTAGGATGCGAAAATAAGCCTTCACATATCAGATCTAAAAGCAAATGTGTGTAAACAAAATGAAATTAAACAGATCTATAAGCTAACCACTGATCTAACACAGCTAAGCTAAGATTAAGCCATTGAGTCCCCAATTAAATCGAGGAAAATAAATCAAAGTATAAAATTGAGTAAGAAATCATATCACAAGTAAGCTTAAAATTCGAAAAATGGCTTTGTACCTTCATCTTCACAATCATCGTCTTTCTTTATGAGAGGCTCTGCCATTTGTCCAAGGCCGTTAATCTTCAAGATCTGTGATTGTATTTATAGTATATCTTTATGTGCCTCTGTCTTGCTAAGGGCTCTATGAAGTCTGTCTCGTTCCGTCAAATAAACCACCTAACAAAACAAGCCTAAAAGCTTACAGGGAGAAAGGCTTCAGAAGAACGCAATGGCGATTGAAGAGCAACCAAAGGACATTGAAATAGAGTTAGTGATGCATATAAGCTCAAAAATGAACCTTCATTTACACAAAGTTGGGGGTACATGAAGAGGCGATGAAGCTGAGGAGAAGAGTGAATGAGGCGAAATCGTAGAGGGTCTGCAGGTAGAGGTTTAGCATTCAAAGGGAGGGGACTTATTTATACCTAGGACAACAAATATTGAAATTACTTAAATATCCCTAATTAAGCAATGGAATTAGTTTTCTGTTGCTAAATTAGCAACCGAATTCCACTTCGGTTGCTATTTTAAGGTAGGTTATTTAGCAACCGAATTTAAATTCCATTGCTATTTTTCCTTTAAATGCAAATTAGCAACGACATTATTTTTTCGTTGCTAATTTAGCAACGAAATTTAATTTCCGTTGCTATTTTAGCAACGAAAAATAATTTTCGTTGCTATTTTCATTGAGAATTTTTTAACTCTGGTAATTTAGCAACCGAATTATTTTCTGTTGCTAAAATAGCAATGGATATTAAATTTCGTTGCTAAATTAGCAACGGAAAATAATTTCCATTGCTAGTTTTCATTCCAAAATTTTTTCGCCATCTAATGGCGCCTTATTTAGCAACGGTATAATGATTCCGTTGCTAATTTTCATTGCTAAATTTTGGCGCTAAAAATTTCCTCCACTTTTAGCAATGGAAGCTAACCAAATATATTTTTGTTGCTAAATATATAAAGTTTAATCAATTTTAGCAACGAAAATTATTTTTCGTTGCTAAATAGCACGGAATTTGATTTTCGTTGCTAATGATTCCGTTGCTATTTTTATATTTTCTTGTAGTAGACCAATCAATGGAAGTTTAAGTACTTTCACAAACAACTTAAACTAGAACCCGGTCAGATGTGGAGCTGTAATTCAACAATCAAATTCCATATCATTGGTTAATTAATTATGCTTAAGATTTAATTATAATTAATTCATCATTATATATATATATATATATATATATATATATATATAATATTGATGAATGTAAATTAATTGTGGGTATGAACCTTGAAAATTTGCAAGCTTATACTACAGTGCAGACAAATCCACATCCTCAGCTGCCACCATCACAAGCTTTTCCATTCTTCTTAATTCCAAACAATTTTGAATCTATTTAATATTCATATAAACTCACCAAACTTTTAAACTCTTTCTACCTAATAATATGCACAAAAATATTTTATTTTATAAAAATAAGATAATATTTTAACTTTATTTTTAATCCTATTCTTGCTTTAATTAGGATACTAAATATTGCATAGTAGTATAATAAAAATTGAAAATATTTTTATTTAAAAAATGCCATTTTTGTCAAATGCTAACATATTAAATTGTTTTTCTTAATTCTAGTGCTATTTGAAATTGGAGTAATCAACATTTACTATCCAATAATGTGACAAGAGTTATATAGTGAACATGAAAGAAAAAACTTGTAATTGTAATCATTTTCAAATTTATGAATTGCCATGTTCACATGCTTTAAAAGTAGTTAATGAATATCACTTGAACCCTTATGAATATTGTTCAATTTATTACACCAAAGAGGCAATGGTAGCAACTTATGAAGGAATAATGTATCCAATTCCCGATAATAAAATTTGAAACATACCTACTGAAGTTGAATAAGAATTTGTGCTACCACCTATTGTAAGAGTTAAAGAAGGAAGACTTAAGAAAAGAAGAATCAGATTCGTATGGAAAACTAAAGTAAAAGTAAGGTGTGGAAAATGCAAAGCATTTGGACATATCGGATAATATATTGGGTATACTAGTCGATATACCAAATTGCATAATACAATTTTTATTCTAAAATCTAGTATAGCAAATAATATACCAAGCTTACCGGCCAGTGTAATAAATTTCAGAATGAAAAATATCATTCTGAAATTTGATATACCGACCAATATACCAAATTCATAAACATGATTTTTCATTCTAATTGATTTTGATCTGATATCATTCAATAGCATAGTGAACAGGTTTGCTTGTTTCTTTTATCCAGCTCATTGAATAGTTGAAAAAAAAAGAAAATTTAATTTTAATAAATTAAATCCTAAAAAAAGTTAGCTAATAATCCGGGGCGATTTGGTGCTTGGTGCAGACCATAAGGAGTTGTTGCATAGTGTGCACAATCTAAGCGGTTGATGACCACCGCACAGTGCGTACACTATAATTGGTGAATGAACAGTGGCGCGAGCTGCACATCTATTTTTTCTAGAAAATGAAAATTGTTTTATTTACAACTTCAATCTTGATGTTAACAAAAAATATATATATATTACATCCATTAATAAAGTGTCCACTCAATTTGACTAATGGATCTATAGTTCAGTTATTAAATAAAACAACCAAGAAGAACCAAACGAAAGCATATTTGCAGCCAAAGTCTATAGAACTAAAATATGCTCATGTTAATATTTGTGCTTGGGTAATTACTAATTATGTGCAAAATTAATAAAATTATGAAAAAATACGGCCATAAATTATGAATTGATAATTGCTAGATACATTTCCTTTTCATTTCCCTATAGCAGATTCTACGGATCCAAAATCAAAGAATAAGAAACAACACAAATAAGAAGACCTTTCCAAAATAAGAAGTTATATTAAATCATTAAATGATGATTTCAATTACAAAAACATAAAGTAAAATCCTTAGAAGAACCAAATCTAAAGCCAAGATATACAAATTGTAAGCGAACCACACTCCTAATACAAAGCAAAAAAAGTTTAGCCCCCAAATCCATACAAAGTCCTTCCTTGTCTCTTAAGGGCATAAACCACATCTATAGTAGTAATTGTCTTCCTCCTCGCGTGCTCTGTGTACATAATTGTAATGTTCATTCTAATTATTCTTTGTACTATTACTATATGTACTGTATTACACATCCTTAAACATATTATGGTCCATTTGCATAAATATCATTATATCATTGAACTATTTTTATGTGCAACATCAAGCTCTATAATACCATTGATATGCACTTTATACATTACAAGTTATAAACTATTTAGTTACACTTAACATGACAGTTCGTTTGGTACAAAATGATATTTACAAGACAAAAGCAAAATATAAGCTTTATACTTTATCTCTTCCTATCTCTGGTGTTGGCCTTGTTACTGCAGATTTTGTCCTTACGAAAGAGTCCTAGTTTGATGTACCTACATGAATAAACACCCATGCTAAGCTCTAAGGCTTAGTGGGGAACATAAATTATGAGAATGACCTCTCATAGAAGCCGTCAGCTATCAATTACACTCACACATGTGTATTATAAAAGCTAAGTATCATTAAATTAGTGATAAACATACATGATAGGTTTAAAACCCTACATGATATTACATAATTACCTCTACCAAAAATTTTTCTATGCCATTGTATAAACCTTAACCCGTAGGTCATTTTCGTATATACTAAGTTAATTAGCTTGTTACCACCTATATTTGTTCGAGCAATCTTATCATTACTTAGTAATACATGCATTTGCATATCTCTTTAATTTATTTCCCCTACTTGCTAATGCATACCCACATCCATAGGAATTACATATGCTAGTTGTACGTTCATACATTTAATGTTCTTGCATGCAATGAGTTATGCATTAATCATCGATGTCAAATATATAACATAATACTAATAAAAATGTATATTCGCAAATATAATTAATGACAAGCCTCCACACCACTGTACATGTTCATATATAACTTATGGACTTTAGCGTAAAAAGCATCATGTAATTGCAACCATAACAACATACGTGTGATATTATAATATTATAGGGTTACATGTTTAAAAGATAACTTCAACTAATTTCTTGTTTACCATTTACTGTGCAATTATCCTCACCATCTACTATGCAAATATCATCTCACCTTTGTCATTTTGCCCTTTATAATGCATTTCTCATATTCTCCAGTAAGTCTGCACCTTTTAAGGGATGTAGATAACAGGCGATACTAAAGTACCTAAATGTATAATAAAGATACCCAAAGTTATCGAACTATAGACCCAAATGGAGTTAGCTCTGTACTATGAACAGGTCAAATGGATCCAAATAGGGTCAGCTAATGACCCAAATGGGGTCAATACTGTGCTATGAACCCAAACGGGGTCGAAACTATAGCAGCTGTAAGATACCCTTATAGGTATGCCTATCTATTCACAACCTAAATAATGACACAGGCCAGGCAACTGTGACCTCTTTTCTCTAACTTTCTTTACTTTTCTCTTTCAATAGCATATGTCATTCACCTAATCATATATACACATCTATAAACATATAATTCATTCACATGTTCTTATGCACACATCTTGTATTTGTAGTTATTGCAAAAGCATGAAACTTATCATATATATATGAATGGACATTTGTTTTCATGCTATCATTTATTTCATTATCCAAGTTATTTGCGTACACATTCCCACTTTTCATTAAAGCACTCAATAGAACTGAAACATACATTAGACATGCATTTATGTCCATGCATACATATTTCATTTCCATACTTATATGATACGTTTATAATGGTTATACTTATGTGGGGAGTAAAACACACACACACACACACACACATATATTATCATGTATATGCCTATCTATATTATTCATTTAGTACACACCCGATACATCTTTATATTTAGACATATTGCTACATGTCCAATTGAGTTAATCTAACAAGCATACTTTCATTCTTAAATTAACACCTATCCATACACATTCATATCATGGCACGTTCATACATATTTGCATGCTCTTGTAGTCTTATTCCCTCCTTTATACATGTCTTGAATTAATATTCCAAGTTATATGAAATAACTTCAACCCCCATGTATATACAACATTAACACATATTTATATAGATCTAAGCAAAGTATTAATCAATTTTTAGTCAAATATTCACTTAGGTTCATTTACCTTATTAAAATTCTAAAATAACATAATGTATTTGTATGTCTTTTCACCATAATTCATGTTAAGAATGCATTTGGTCACTTTGGATTAGAAGATTAGTGTTTACAAAGAAAGTGAGGAAGGTTTAGATCTATGCCGAGTCAACACTGGTGGTGCCAACTTGTTACAGAGACCAAGGGTGCCGACTTGTCATAAGGGTGCCGACTCATGATAGGACAGCTTCCCTAATTCATTTTGTTTTGTATTTTTGACTTATTTCTAGCTAGATTCAGGCTAAATGGTCTTCTAGACTTTGTTCCCCTATGTCTCCAATTTCCAAATCATTAAAAATCACTCCATTTGAGCTTCCTAATCTCAAGATATTCATAAAATAGTGTGGACTGCTCCCAGTGACACGATAACAAGTATAGTCAGGTTTCAAACTAGTTTTTGACAATCTCAAAAAGGGAACCAGACTTTGACCTCTTCATAAGAAATTTATGTCTGTGATTTTAGTTTCTATACCAATAAAATTACTCAATTTATAGCTCTACAACTCAAGTTATAGGCAAAACAATTTTGCTGGGTCAAATGAACCTTATGACAGATTTTTGATATTCTAAAAAAATTCTCGTATTTCAATTCTCAGGTACCATTAAGCATAATTTCCATGATAATACCTCATTCCAACATCTAATATTTCATTCAACATATCACATACATAAAGTATACACATGCAAAATGATGAAAAGTTCCTATACCTTTTTGGTAAGAAAAAACACCTTCTTCACTCCTTCTCACATTCCCTTTCCTTACCCTTACTTACTTCTCCTTCCACATAGAACAAATTGTAGATATAAACATTTATCTATTCCCTCAATTTAATGTCTAATTATTTACCTCATGAATCAAAAGAAGAAAAGAAGAAGAGGTTATTACCTTGAGAATATCCAACCACCAAATTATCTCTCATTTCGAATACTATTTTTGAATTTTAAAGTTGATTAAAGGTTTCTTAGGGAGAAAAGTGGCTACCCTCTTTGCTTTAGAGTGGTCCACTTTGTTAGCCCTAATTAAGTTGCACTTCGCCCCCTACTTCTTTTCAATTTCTTATTCTTACCCCAAAACTTTCACTCTCTAATTTCAATTGGGCCCCTATATCACATTTTCTTCTAATTAAGCACATGTAAGACTTAATGTAAAATTACTATATTACCTTTTCTCTTTTAAAACAATTACCTCTATGTCCCCACCTATAATTCATTGACTAACCTATCATATTTTAATCGTAACGTCCTCTTAACACATACGCGTGTACATTCTCCCAAAGTATATGTAGGGGCCTCACAATAACAGCATCACGAATCACATTTTTAAGGAAGATCTTCAAAACTCCACGAGTCTCTTCGTATATCAAGCCATTGATTCTCTTCATGCCATCTCTGCGAGCCAAACGACAAATTGCAAGCTTAGTGCTATCTTGAATGTTATCCCTTAGAACTTTTTTGTTCTTCTTGGCTCCTTCTTTTCCCAAAAATCTTAGCAAACACAGAGAATCGATCAACTTGGAGTTAGGGCACCGATGCAAGAAATAGTAATTTACAGAAAATAACTAAAAGCTAAAGCAAAAGATGAAGATGGATCACAATAGAGCAAGAGATGAAGATGGATAATGATACTGCAAGAGAAAATTTGCAAAAACTAATTAAGGCTTAAACTAAAAAAAAAGGCATTTTTAAAAACAAAAAATTAAAAATGGGTAATTTTAAACTTTTAAATTGGGAGAATGTATTTTAAAAAGCAAAATTAAAAAGGGGTATTTGGTATAAATTCCTTTAAAAATTAGGGGTATACATGGATTTGTATTGTTTTGTATTAAACCAAAATACCAAATAAAAAGATCTAGAACCGAATTATACCGTTGATTTTTTTACTAGAACCGAACCAAATTGTACCATTGACTTTATTTGGAATGAATTTTGATATTTTATCTAAAACCGAACCGAGAACTATATTAAACTATTTTGGAACCGAATTGTACCGAAAGAACCGATATTTATTAATTATTATATATAATACTAATGCTTTATATATAAATATTATTTATAATTTCTATTCTATATGTATTATATAAATTTAACTTCATAATTATTTGCATTATATATTTTAATAAATTAAACTAAATATTTTAATTATTAACAAGATAAAATTTAATTATTATGATAATTATTGTATCTATATGAAAAATTTGTGTTTAATTTAATTTACCTTTAATTTCACTCAACTATTACTTAATTTTTTTATACAAATATCTATATAAATATGTAAGATAATTAATTTATTACATAAGTACATTACAAATTAATTTTATTTATTTCTAATGTTACTCAGTTAGTATTCATCTATTTTTGGTACAATAACTCTATGAGTATGTAAATTAAAATTGTAATTGTATATAGTAATTATTTATAATGAAATTTTACCAATTATTGTTAATATATGAGTATATAATTAGCTTACCAATAATTTCATTTACTTTTAACATCACTCAACTAGTATTCATTTATTTCTATCACAATAGTTATATGAGTAATGTAGTATGTAAATTAACAATGTAATTATTATACAATTACCATATATAATAAAATTTACCAATTCATATATTGTTATATTAGTATATAATCATTTTATCAATTAATTTTATTTACTCTTAATATTACCTAATTATCTATAACACAATAACTATATGAGTATGTAAATTAATAATGTAATTATATATAGTATACAATCACCTTATCAATCAATTTCATTTACTTTTAGCGTCATTCAACTATTATTCATTTATTTTTAGCACAATATCTATATGAGTAATTAAGTATGTAAATAAATAATGTAATTATATACGATTATTACATATAATGAAATTTATCAATTCATATAATTATATGAGTATAAAATTATTTTATGGATTAATTTCATTTACTCTTAGTATCACTTAACTAGTACTCATATATTTTTAGCACAATACCTATATGAGTATATAAATTAATTATATAATCATATATAGTTATTATATATAATGAAATTTTATCATTTAAGGTAATTATATCAATATATAATCATTTTATCAATTAATTTTATTTACATATAGTGTTATTCAAATAGTACTCATTTATTTTTAACTTAATATGTATATGAATATATAAATCAATAATTTAATTTTATACTTATTATACAAAATGAAATTTTAGTTGTATATTTAAAAATAAAAAAAAGAGAAAAAATTAAAATTTTTTAGAGGGAATTAAAAATTAAATTTAAAAATTTTTAAGAGAAATATTTTTTTGTTTTGAGTTTTTGGAGGAAATTAAAAATTGAATTTAAGTAATTAATAATTTTTAAAATATTAAAAATTAAATTAATTGAGGTAAAAATATAAAAAAGAACATTAGGTTTAAATCAGTTATTTTTCCTTTCCTTTTTATTTTTCTTTTCCCGATTTTGCCTCCTTATGCCTCTCACTTGTCTCTCTAACTCTCACCACCTTGCTCCATCTCTCACCATCACACTCCGCCTTTGGCCACTGCCATCAATCTCTCGGCAACGCCGCTCATCTACTCTCCTTGGTGACTGGTGCGCCTTATTTGTTCGTCATTGCCAAATTTAAGCTAGCAAATTGGTTCTGTCTCTCGCCATTGCCATCATATTACAGCTGAAGTTTTCATTTGTTATCAAAACTAGTTGAAATCGGCTACACTTTTGGTTTCAGAGGCACCAACTGAAAAAATTTTAAAAATTTGAACTGGGTTACTACTATATGCACCTAAATTTTTATATTGTGTATTTAATATTTAGATTTTTTGTGGTCTAATTATTTAAAACTTGCGTTACTTTTTTTTTTAGATATTGCTCAAAATTTTCAAATTAATGTTAATATAATGTAAAGAAAGACTATCGAATATTAATTTTTAAATTTTGTACTTTGATTTAAATTTAAATTGTATTTATTCATATTTTAATTGTATTTATATTTATTACTATGTAAATTTATTTTGTAAATTTTTAAAAATATTAAATTATTCGAAATACCGAATTGTATTATCATGTATTGTGTAGTACCAAAATACTAAACTGAACTATATCGAATTTTTATTAAAAGTGTAACGAATTATTTCGAATTTTCAAAATAATAATAATATTTAATTTTTAAAATATCTAAAATTTCAAAATAATACAATAATTTATAAATATCTAAATCGTACCGTATCGTATATACTACTAATAAAAACATACGAGTTTTAAGGGTTTTTCTTGCATATTCGGTTTCATTAAAAGAGAAAAAATATATAAAACTATTGTAATGCATGATGTATCTAATGCGAACTATTTTAAAACATTGGATCAAAAATGAAATTTTCATCCAACGAACGAAAAGCATGCGCACAAGACGAGTACTCTTCTTTATGCAAACATGCTTTGCAAGATATATTAAAGTGATAAGACATAAATTAATTCCTAAACTATTATCATTTATCATATTTACTTCCTGGACTAATTATATATTAGATTACTTTTCTAAATTTATTAAAAATATAAGATTAGCTACTTAAACTTTTTTGAAATATAATTTGAAATGTAAAAAATACACCAAATACTATTAAAAATGTTAAATTATTCTTGTAAAACTTGTTAAAAATATCAAATTATCTTTGTATTACTATTTAGCGTATATTTTCATGCATTTTTTTATAAATTGACACGTATTTTATAGAAAATTAATTTGATATTTTTAATAAATTTAGTGAAATAATCTGATATATAATTAATTTAAAAAAGTTTTGATAAATAATTATAATTAGGGGAAAAATTTATATATTAACCTATATATTAAATGGTAACAACTTTACAAATCTCTCCATTGCAATCATAAAGGTCGCCATAATTGCCAAGTAAAATATTGTTAACAAGGGCCACGTGCCTCTTGAAAATTAAACCATATCAAACAAAAACAAATGGCACCACAATAATAGCCAAATGCGAACCAAAGCAGCAATTAACTTCAAAATATGCACACGTTTTAAAAACCAATAGAAATAGAAAATGTCATTTTCTCAATTGGAGAATTATTTTTCAAAGAAATTGCAACCTCAACTCCCTAAATTTATGTTTTTTTTTCCTATCAAATCTTGAAATTTAATTTGATTGGTTCACATTGATTAATTAATTAATTAAATTCTTAAATTTTTATTTTAATCCATATTAAATCCAATTATTATAGTAAAAGCCAGAATATCAGATGAATAATTACCGTTAGGTATAGAGTG
Organism: Excoecaria agallocha; assembly: GCA_037975025.1. Taxonomy (NCBI): domain Eukaryota; kingdom Viridiplantae; phylum Streptophyta; class Magnoliopsida; order Malpighiales; family Euphorbiaceae; genus Excoecaria; species Excoecaria agallocha. The sequence goes on along the minus strand of CM075816.1, from coordinate 13,217,512 downwards.
GGAGATTATAAACATCAATATCTTAAACTTAATTTCAACATAATGAAAATTACATATATGGTAGAAAAATTAGAGAAAAATTAAAATAAAAATTAAAAAAATTAATAAATATTAAAATTATATTATTATTTTATTTAAATTTATTAATTATGGAGATCTAACGTGTTTATAAATAATATGATAGATCAAATAAAAATTTAAAAATTCAAATAGGAAAAAAAATGATAAGTTCATAGATCCTATCATGAATTTTGCCATCAATTTTTTTTATTTACTTATTTTGTCATTATCGATTAAAAGTCAAAAATCCATCAAGGCCCTCTCTCTCTATAATTAGAAACAATAAACCAGAAAATAATTATTTTTGGGGTTAGATAATACAAATCCACTAAATTAAATTAAATGTGATCTCCGTGGCAAACATTCACTTCTGCTATCAGAATTCTTTAGCCAATTTGAGCCTCAAAATACAAATACCCCTCTATGATTTGCTTTCTTGCGGGTCCCAGCTCAACCAACATCCAGAAAGATTTTCCTGTTCATTTGCCCATGTTTTGTGCTCCATTTATGCTCTCAATCTCACTTAGTTTCTCGTCGGCGTCTTCGCTACCTTGTAATTGCCTAACCCCTGTTCATTCTAATTTCTTTGAATCTCGTTTTGGGTTTGTTTTTTCTCAAGTTTTTCTCTACTGGGTCTCTTCCAATTTGCACTCATTTGCTTCCAGTTTGATGAACCTATGAAAAGCTTGTGAAAATGGCATCTTTAGGAGCACCTCCTTTTGTTGTTGATACCAAAACGAAAACTTTTGGTCTTCTTTACGGCAAAAAGCAACAGCGATCAAGGTTGCCCTTTTTGGCGTTTGGACCGAAAAGGTCGTGTAATTTTGTGGTTTTAAATGATGGGTCTTCTCTGAGGTTTAACCCTGTCAGAGCTTGTAACTTTGCGGTTTTTAATAATGGGTCTTCTCTGAGGTTTAAGCCTGTGAGAGCTGCTAATAAAGAAGGTGTTAGTGATGACGAAACAGATGATGCACTTCAGGCCACCATTAAGAAGAGCAAAAAAGTTCTTGCTATGCAAAGAGACTTGCTTCAGCAGGTGACTTATTAGTCTTACTTATTGGTTTTCGTTGCTAGCTTTTCTATTTCTTGGCCATATTGTTAGATTGTCAATATGAGCTTTCTGTGGCAATAGGAAATTGAGTAAGAAAGGATGCCAATTCCTGTATATTGATGTGTGAATGCTTAACTGCATTTTATACTTCTGAAAGTATTTTGTATCCTTTGCGAAAAGGATGCTTTCATATTTGTGAGGAAAAATTTTACCTGATTTAAGCATGTATTACGAAACATGTTGGTTTTTTTTCTTTCTTTCATCCTTTTTTTTTTTTTTGGTGTGTGTGTGGCAGACTTGTGCCAGAACAAAGCAAGTTATCTGCATCTATTGGCCGAAAGTGATGTTTTGTAACATATCGCCAACATTGAGGAATCTTAGTACCATATTAGTTGGTTAGATGAGTGCTCCTTAACCTGTGTTATATTTTGGTCGATTAGAACATTTTGGTTCTCCAATTTTCTTATACATGGCATGTTATCTGTAGGTTACTGTGGCTTATGATCTTTGGGTTACTGTTTTTTCGGTTATTTACTCCCATGATCATTTTGCCTTAACTTGATAAGATCTGGTAGCACAACCTTGATTGTGGTTATTGTGTTCTGTTAAATTCCCCCTTCACCTGCATCTCTGTGCCAATCATGAAGATATGCCAGATCTTATGATGTTATCTCATATTCATTTTGACCTCCTTTGTTCCTTATTTGAGAGTTTTCAGATATTTAGTGGTATAATTGAATATAATATTTTTGTCATTTGCAGATTGCTGAAAGAAGGAAATTGGTTTCTTCTATCAAAAACACCAGTGTTGACCAAGAAGCAGAAAGAAAAATCTATGACCAGAAGGAGAGTTCTTCACCAAGTGCAGATGATGCTTCAGCTAGTGATGTTACCGTCCTTAAACAAAATGATAGCATCTCTCCTGGTCGTTATACCCATCCAGCTGCAGATGAGGTACCAGAAACTACTTCTTCAGACATTTGTGAAGCTTATGTTAAGGCAAAAAAGGAATTTGATCAGAATGTGCCCCCTAAAACAGTTTCCACTGTTAAAAATTATAGTAAACAGAAAGAGATCAGTCCAGAGAAAGTTCAGTCTGATGGCGTACCAGAAACTTCTTCAGCTGCTAGTGAAGAGCATGTTAAAGTTGAAAAGGAAATTGAACACGTGTCTCCCAAAAAAGTTTCCTCTTCTAAGAATCCTACCAAACAGAAAGCAGTTAGTTCAGGGAAAGTTTGGTCTGATGAGTTGCCAGCTTTTCTTTCAAATGCCTCAAGCATTTCCACAGTAAATGATGAAAAGACTGAAAGTTCAAAGGAATCAACTTTAGTAAAGATTAATAATATTGAAAATAAGCCTATGATTGAAGAATCAAAGCCCCCTCCTTTGGCTGGGGCCAATGTCATGAATGTTATTCTGGTAGCTGCAGAATGTGCTCCATGGTCTAAAACAGGTAAACATCTTAACTTCCATTGTAAGTCCTAATTTGCCTTTCCTTTCATGCTTCAGACTAATACTATGTAGGGCTCTCACAGGTGGCCTTGGAGATGTAGCTGGATCTTTACCAAAGGCTTTAGCTCGGCGTGGACATCGGGTTATGGTAACTTATTTTGCCTTTTTTATATAATCGACCAAACATGAGAGCATCTGAATAATTGAAAGAGAAAACATTTTTTTGCAAAAGTTCCATGTGAGCAATAATAGTCAGAGACTTAAAAGATGTCAAGTTGGCATGCAGAGTTTCCCATATTTTCATCATGTCAACAATGCAGGGTTTGAGTCTATTTAAATGGTTTGGCAGTCAGTGAGTCTTTTCCTTGTGTTATCAGCCCTTAAATAAATACTCCCTCTGTCCCAAATAGATAGGCACATTTTCCTTTTTCATTTGTCCAGAATTGTAACCCACTTTCCATTTTAATAAGTTGATTAACTAATTAAATATCTATTTTGCCCATATTTGATGTTAGTAACTTTTTTATTTTTATCAATCACTATCTATTTTCCATTGCCATTAATTATTGATTGGAAAGCAACTAAGAGAATCTGGATTTACATTGACCACTGTCCAATTTTCGAAGCATAATTAAGTTTTATGTATATTTATTAAGTACGGGTGTAATAGGAAAAATACTTACAAATTTACATTTCTAACTAAAACAATTAATTTTTGTGAAATAGAAAATGTACTTATCTATTTGGAATGGATAGAGTATATAAATAACTAAGAGCTTCTTTTGGTTAGAAAAGACTAAAAATTTTAGTTTTGTAATCTTTTTGTCTGCTTGGCAGTTTGTTTTTGCGATGTGCTAAATTCAGTGGTTTTCTTAATTGATAAACTGCTATCTACTTTAGGTTGTGGCACCTCTGTATGGTAACTATGCAGAACCTCAAAATAGTGGAGTTCGGAAGAGGTATAAAGTGGATGGTCAGGTGAGCAACAGCATTAACATTTAAGTAACTTGGATAATATTGTTCAAGTGGCATGTGTTTTTAATTTTTCAACCATGAAATCATATATCACTTTGCAGGATTTTGAGGTACTATATCACCAAGCCTATATTGATGGTGTGGATTTTGTTTTCATTGACTCTCCCATATTTCGCCACATTGGGAATAATATATACTGCGGAAACAGAGTGGTAAGATCACATATCCCTGTGGCTACTTAACGTCAGCACCGACATTCAGAACTTCATTTATACATCCTGACTTCCTAACATATCAATATTTAATTCCTTGTCCTACCCTCTAGGAGTATCTCTGTTTTTTGATATTCAGTTCTTCAAAAGATCAATAATATCTTTTGCTGCGAGAGATATTAATGCTTAATTCAACACTGGTATGTTATGAGTTGACATTGTTTTGAGTTCCATTTACTTCATTACAATGAGGTTTTTTGAGCCGGATTGTCGTTTGTAGAGGAGAATGAAGTTTTGTCCGACACTGGAGATGTAAGTATGCGTTGGAATGGAGAAAATTTGATAGTAGAAACTGCAAAGTCTTTTGAAATCACATTTTTCCTAACAGTTTTGTGGTCCATTTACATGGAGAGAAATGCCTCATTATTCGTTAGTGGCTTCTTTAAGTGAATCTGCTTTGATGGATTCAGGGGAGTGTCTTTATATAAGAGATCGTGTGAATATATGGCTCTACATTTCTTTTAATTGTTGGCCTTTTTTCGTATATGCATGACTTATTTGACAAGAATACCTTATTGTCCAACCAACCTTTAGTTGCTTTCATTTACTAAAATCTTAATAGTTAGCATCTTGATTCATGTGTTAATTAGATTGTTTTCACGTAAATAACACTCCATCTTCTATTTATTTAAAACAGCTGATCTCCATGCTACCAAAGTCTTACTTCTCTTTTTTTTTTTTTTTGTAGGACATTCTAAAGCGCATGGTATTATTGTGCAAAGCAGCTGTTGAGGTACGCTTTGTGAATATCCTTAAACATTATTAAAGCTTATGGCCCATTTAGTGGTGTCATTTCTGGTGGATTTGCTTTCATAAGTTCTGCAATGGCATTCTTCTTCTTTTATGTTTTGTACGTAAGTATAGAGAATAAACCAACATGTTCAGGTTAGGGGTAGATACAATATGTAAAGAAAATACTGGAATTCTGCCAAAAGTTTTTTTATAATTTTGAACAAGAAATTATCTGTTCAATGTAGAGAACAGGAAAAAGAAAAGGGAAAAATTAAAAATTGAGCAAGTTGACATATTAATGACATGGATTTAGGTTGTGCCTATAATTCTTTTAATTGTGTTGAGCAACCAAAACCACGTGTACAAAATTTACCTGGCAGTTTGAACTAATGATTGGACTGGAAACATTCATGGGTGCTGCTGGGGCTTGGGAAACATATAGGAACCTTCAACATTGTTTCAATGTTATCTAGAGTGGAGATTCTTTTGCCATCTCATGATATAGATGGTTGACAATCAAGTATATTAAGGATTAATGAATATCGTATTATGGTTTGCTTGATGGGAGTCCAATTCAAGCACTGCACTGTTAGAAGTATGGATGACGTTCTATGAAGTTCTTGTCATACCTTAAGACATTTTTCCGAGGTTGTTTTATGGTTGTAACATTTTGTCATCTTACTGAGTAAGCTTCAAAAATAATTGTTGATTTCTAGGTTCCTTGGCATGTGCCATGTGGCGGAATCTGCTACGGAGATGGAAATTTGGTTTTCATTGCAAATGATTGGCATACAGCATTGTTGCCTGTGTATCTGAAAGCATATTATCGAGACAATGGCATAATGCAATTTACTAGATCCGTTCTGGTAATACATAACATTGCTCACCAGGTTTGTTCTCTGCTCGGTATGTTCCATTTCTCTGTGATATGTTGTCAATAAAGCCCAGATCATGACTTGTATAATTTATCCTGAACTTTTTCCATTCTATCTGGCTGAAAATCGTTTTTATATGAATTGTAAATGAAATGCACCTATCTGGATTTTGTCCAGGGGCGGGGGCCAGTGGACGACTTCTCTTACGTGGATCTACCAGAACATTATATTGACCTTTTTAAATTGTATGACCCAGTTGGTGGTGATCACTTCAATATCTTTGCAGCTGGTATGAAGACAGCTGACCGCTTGGTCACTGTTAGTCATGGATATGCTTGGGAGCTTAAAACATTAGAAGGTGGATGGGGTCTGCACAATATCATCAATGAGAATGACTGGAAATTCAGGGGCATTGTCAATGGGATTGATACCAAAGAGTGGAACCCACAGATTGATATTCACCTGACATCTGACGGTTACACTAACTACTCCATGGAAACACTTGATACCGGCAAGCCTCAGTGCAAAGAAGCCTTACAGAAGGAGCTCGGTCTGCCTGTTCAACCAGATGTTCCTGTTATTGCATTTATTGGAAGGTTGGATCATCAGAAAGGAGTTGATCTTATAGCTGAAGCTGTCCCATGGATGATGGGTCAGGATGTGCAGCTAGTCATGTTGGGCACTGGCAGACAAGACTTGGAACAACTGCTTAGGCAATTTGAAGCTCAGCATCATGACAAAGTGAGGGGATGGGTAGGCTTTTCAGTGAAGATGGCTCACAGGATAACAGCTGGTGCAGACGTGTTGCTCATGCCATCAAGATTTGAGCCTTGTGGATTGAACCAGCTATATGCTATGATGTATGGGACCATTCCTGTTGTGCATGCTGTGGGTGGACTCAGAGACACAGTGAAGCAGTTCGATCCATTTAACGAGTCAGGCCTTGGGTGGACATTTGATAGTGCTGAAACAAACAAGTTGATCAATGCATTAGCGAACTGCTTGCTTACTTACCGGCAGTACAAAAATAGTTGGGAAGGATTGCAGGGACGAGGGATGACTCAAGACCTTAGCTGGGACCATGCTGCCGAGCTATATGAAGAGATCCTCGTGGCTGCCAAGTATCAGTGGTGAGCACAAACGCCTGTCTATAATGCCAACTTTTTTTACAATATGGATCAGCTTAGTCAGATGTCCAAACGACTGGCCTATGTGCTACTGGAGAATGATCATCTCTGGATAATATGCAGTTGAAAGGATCAAAGATGTTCTTAGCGATGTTATCATCTGGGACTTGGGTAGGGAGGCCTTAGTTTTGCTTTGTTAGAGTGGAAGCCAGCCAGCTGTTATTGGTCTCTTCGAATATCCTTTATGGGTTTGGTAAGATGATGAAGGTTTTCATGTGGTGGCCAACTGTTTTTTCTCTGTCTCGCCATTTTCTGAAACTTTGCATAGTTTTTTTTTTTTTTTCAAATTTCAGGCAGAATTGTAGCCTAGGGAAATTTTATTTAGTAACTGATTGTCTTTAGTCCTCAGATGTCAAATTTTTGGTCACTAGTTCCAACTTGGCGTTTTCTTGTGAGGTGTTTATGAGCTTTAATTAAAGTTTAAGCGTTTAAAAAGTATATTAAAATAAGATACCAAAAACCTTCTTTTTTTTTTCTTAATCCCTTCTTTTACATTTTTTTTTCTATTTTTTTCTTCATTAAATTTAACTCCCTTTTCATTTCCTTCTCTTTCTCCTAATAAAAACAAATTTAATAACTAGCTAAAAACAGTACGTGTAAAATTTATTTTGGTTAACATAAACCAAAGTTTATGTAGGAATTTGCTGTGTTGATATATTAACTATGTACTGTTAGTCAGATTAAATCAAGTCTTTCGGTTCCGTAAACAACTTGGCATCATGAGAAAAGCTAAGTTCCCGGTCAAATACAGTTATCCATTCTTGGGCACAACCAATAAAATGAACTCAGTTTTATTGTTCAAAGAACTATAATTTTTTTTGGTTTCGGATGATATTCTAGCACTTTATTAAATGACAAAGTGAATTAAAAACCAGGAAATCTACCTATACAATTCATAAATAAGAACGCTCAAAGTGCTGCAAGAAAATTAATATTTAATAATTAATTTCAGAACATATAGCATGTCATATCTCACTATATATTCGCATGAAATTTATTCATAATCAGTAGTAGTTAGTTAAGATGCGCGCTAATCACACTTGATTCATTCCCCACATTTTCAGTTAATGCAATTGCACGACTTCCAGCAGCATATAAAGTACTGTAGAAATAGAAAAAGCACTGATATTTCAATTGATTTTTCATGAGCGCATGCATCAGGGCAGATCAATTTTCATTAGCAACAAGTTTGAGAAATGAAATAAATCTAATTTCCCATCTTATTGACTTTATAAAATTCAGCAGATTAGCAATGTAAGGTTGCATCAATAAAAACCCCCCGTGAAGAAAAATTATATCCCACATAACCATGGAGAAAATGTGGGTATGCAATATATATTAACCCCAAGCCACACATACAAGCACATCAAACCATATATTTCGGAAAACCTATTTCTGTATTGCAAGCTCTTATGTGTATGAGACTCTCCTTTCCCTATCAAGTTGCAAATATGAACAAGTCGAGAACAGCCCCGCAAACCCCCTAGACAGGCAACCCTCAACTGCACAAGGAGATTTGGTACAGCCCATTGGACTATTCTGTTTCATGATTTCCATGCTGTCAGATGATGAAGTGCCTGGTGGGTTGTCCTCCCAATTCAATGGTCTGCGACATATTGGTCTGTTCCTCTTTGAATTTGACAAGCGGTTCAAATCAGCATAGTCCAGGAAGTGATAATCTGAGGACTCCATCTCTTCATTTTGAAAACTAGGCAACTTCCTCTTCAAACCAGGAGTGACTTTCAATCCTGCAACAGAACAGAAGGTTATGCCTTTGTACTCTGCTACATAAGAGTTGAATGCAAAAGAAAACAGAAGTAGACACAAGTTATTCAAGTAAATACCAGGAAGAGGGTCTTCAAATATACAGGGTTGAGATTCCGAATCACCACAATTACAGAAAAAGTTGGAATCTTTGTTGGATCCCGATACCCTACAAGCCAAGATCGTATGTCATTAGATCAGTTCAAAATAAATTATATAAAAACAAAAAGGTTAAGAAAACACGACAAGAAGGTTCAGTTTTCAATCGATCGCCAAGAAAAACCAGATTAATTTAGACAAAAGGCCTTCAGAAGATGAATTATAGTTCCTCCCACAGCTATGCATATACCACACAAATATAACTTATTGGAACCAAAGGCATGTCTTGCCCCAAACAGTAAATCAAATTGAAGCCAGCCAATTCTTTAACAATTCCTGCTCCTAACATGATTATGCTTAATTGTTATGCCAATTGGATCTCAAACAGAAACAAAACAAATTTCTAAACAAAGCCACCTTTACCTAGGAGACAAAGGGACAATTTTCAAATCCCAAGCACTAAACTACTAGTCAAAAATCATGGAATCCGGATAGAAAAAACATTTGAGTTTGAGATGATTATCCACATTGTTCAAGCAATATAAGCACCTGGCCACTTAAAGAGTGATAAACTATACCAAGTTCTCAAAGAAGACACTTCAGAAAGCTGAAAATAATTGTTTAAAGAATAACTCCAATATCTATACCTGCATCTCCAGCTAGATTCTTGGGTATAGTGAAGATATAGCACGAATTCGCCAACTTTAATACAAACTACTTTTCAAGTAACCATCTTCTTCCCATGGATTACATTTGATATTGAATAATATAAATGTTGTATGAAATTTCCTTAATAGTATGACTGAATATCTTAAAAGTAATAAGATTCTAATCTTGATGAGATTTATATAATTTATTAATGAATCAATAGAGCATATTTTCTAATAGAAAACAAAATGCCAAAGATGGGATTAATAACTAGCAAACAATCAAAATATAAAAGATATAACATCCTCACATATGAAATTCACTCAGACTTCTTTGTACAAAAAGATGTCAAGAGCTCTTTAGGCAATAGCTTAGGATTCCATTTTTTTGTTGCCTAAATGGAAAATCTGTGCTAGACTTTTGGTATAACCTTTTTGTATGGGATGAGTTCATCACATTGACTCCTTATTTTGATATGTCACTTGCTGATAACTGACTAATTTCATAGTTAACGTAGTAGTTCAAAATCACCGTTGTTTTATATTTATAATTTTGACTCTGATAATCAAAACTTCGTCTTTTCTTTCTAGCTATAACCAGAGCAATTAGTGGAAAGCCATCTATTTCAGCAATGAAAACTGAGAGTTCATTCAATTTTAAGCTTGAGTTCCTAAGCTAATTTTCAAAGAGTGCAGATAATGAGCACGTGAAACATATCTTAAGTATGTATCTAAGCAACACTAAAAGCAATTGCTCCATACACCCATGTAACACTAGGAGATAAATCACATAACATAGAACACTAGAAATAAATAAGACAAATCTTAAAACATTAAAATCCATAGCACAGTAAGAAATGTATCAGAATTCAATAGAACTTTACTTAGGGAATCATTGAATCACACCTGTACATATGCTCAACAAAGTCATCTATTAAGACAGGCCAAGCTCCTGCCAAAAAAAGGAATGAGGAAAGAAGTCAGCAATACTACATTATTTTGAATCCAAGAACAATCAAATTTCAAACATAATCAAATATACATGTGCTTCTATCTTCGATAGAGTAATCAAATTTCAAACATAATCAAATATACATGTGCTTCTATCTTCAATAGAGTACAAGGATATTTAGAACTTTATATTCCATCAATGGACTGTGATCCTATTGACCACAACTAATATAATGTCAAAAAACAAACAATAATGCAGACCCCTATCTCATCATACTAATAATCTGGCACAGCTCACCCATGAGAATAAAATAGAAAAATTTAAAACAGTGTAGAAGGAGAGCGCAGCAAAAGATACATAGGAGACGAGAGCATTACTATTTAGTTTAATCTGCTTGATGAATAAAATGAGCACAAATTAGATTTGAGCGCAGAAGATCAACACAAGAGACAACTGGCAGAAGATGCGAAAACACAGATCGGACGATATTATTTGGCCTAACAATCCCTAAAAACTGAATATACACAGTTTTCAGTCTTTTCATGCATGGTATTTCGTTGCATGCCACTGATAGGAAGAGCAAGGATCCAGGATGTGAAGGTAAAGATGCACATAGCTTAATTTGTAAACTAAAATTTGGAGATAATGTACCTTCAGGATCATACCCTTCTAGATTTTCATGTACACACCGGCTAAAAGCTAAAACTTGCTGCCATGTATCCTCAGAGATATTGTGTCTCTGATTCCTCTAAAATTTGGCCAAGAAGACAAGTGAGAAGAAACCAAAAAACATGGAAACTGTGAATGCAAACCATTAGGCACAATACTGAAGACCCAATTATATATACATGCCAAACTAAAAAGGCAATCCTCTCCCAAATGATAAACTTAAGGAGACAGAATGACGCACACATGTTAAAATAGATAGAAACTATAGACAACAAATAAAAACCTACAATACAGTCAATCAAGTACTCAGAAATACCTGAACAAAATCACACCATTGGTTCAGCAATCGAAACCTACCAGCCAAAACTAATCTCCATGCAATAACCGCCTTGCTAACAGCTGGAAAAATACATGGGCGAAAATGAGACAATCCACAACCCAAAAGGTAATATCCATCCACATATGAGCAATGCAAAAAAAAAAGGAAAAAAAATCAACAGGTATTAGGTCGCAAATACATCGCATCGAAAAATTAGAAAACATTACTTACTGATATTCTTTTGACCATTTTCCCGGCACATGAAGAATACAAAATCATAGAAGCGTGAGAATTCTGAAAAATCCACCTACAGAAAAGGGGAAGGGAGAAGAAAAAGAAAGTCAGAAGTATATAAAATAAAAAGTTAAAAAGAGCTACGTCTTTTTCGTATCCACAGACAAAGCTCTCAAGAATGGCCATGGCTACTGTGATATCATCAAGCATATAGCATAAGAACTTCAAATAAATGAGAACTCACCATAAATTCTAGCTTTGACATGAGCTTCGCAAGTTCATCAACAACCGATATCCTGCCAAGGAAAATGCCAGAACTCCTTGAGTGAATTTATGTGAAGGGAGAGGAGTGTGGGGCTTGGGCAGTGGATTGCTTCTTGTCTAGATTGAACATGAATATGCATTTATGTAGCCTCACTACTTCGAGAATTAAGATGCTTACTTAAGTGAAAAATTTAGCATTGAAAGGTTTCTAACAATAGATGGCATGAAAGATATTCATGTGACCAATTGCATCTTACATAGGTCAATACAACTCTTCAATTTCATCATAAGACTAGGCCTAATTGGTCATTTACCATCAGAGGCATTGAATTTAAGGGACCTAGGAAAATCCTTCGTCATTAAAACCCTATTGAACATTTTCAGATATATAAGGTATCATAAAGAACAAGTATAATACAGGACACCTGAAAGATACAAATGATTCAATAACTAAACGTATTGATCCTAATAGATTTATAGTTTATTTGTTCCAGATTAAAATAACATTGCATGATCAACCATCAAGACCACATACTGCTTATGATGGGTACTATCACTACACCAACATTATTATCTATCTGCAAGCAAACTCCAACACATAGGTTACCCAAGATTCTAAAAGCATAATCTCGCGTAATCTATATGATAATAAATCATATAATACCTCAAAAATTGACCGCAGAAGCACTGGCCTGCTGGCTGTTTCTTCCCACCGATAGCATAGAAGTTATACAGAAAAATTACTTAAAATAGAAATTTCATTTAAAATCCTTTTACTTGTTCCTCCCTGCTACTTGACAGGGGAACTAGTGCATGGAATACACAAGCTAAAAATCAACAGCCAACATCTAAATCCACGTAGAACTAAAAGATATATTCCCAGATTTGGGACTCAAACTAACAGCATTTTCAAACTCTGTTAAACATATCATTAACTGCACAAAGCCCTAACCTCCCAGAAACCAGGGTATCAAATCAAGCAGATGTCCAATCGCTGAAGCTCAAGCTCAAGCAATGCTGGGAGCATTAATTGAAGTCATGTTTGTTTGAGAAAGTGCACATTACTGGTCCACCCGGAGGGCATTCCAAATTCCATTAAACTGAATGTAGTTTAAAGACCTTATTACCTTGTATGCACCTTCAACTCCACAAATTTTAAAAGCTGAGCTAATGCGTCCCTTGAAAATTGAACCCGTTGTGTCTCATTATCATCATCTTGTCCATTTCTTTCTTCCTCGTATGCTTTTCCAGATCTAATGTCTGCACAAAAACTTCTAACTCAGCTGAGGAAAATAGATAACAGAAGTATAATATTTGGAATGAAATGCACGATACAGTCGCAAAGAAGCCTAATATTGCACCATCTCCAAACCCAAATATCCGAAAGGGTGCCTGACAAGTAGTGTAACGCCAGAGCACACAGGCATAACCAAACCTCAGATCGCAGACTTGTTTTTCACATCAACTAAACCAAGGCAGAACCCAATTACAATTTCTTTTTCAACTCGAATCTGCAAAAATTTACTAACTAAATACTCCAAATAAAAACCATTAATCCTGCAAGACCCCAATATTGTTCTTAATCTGCAACAATTTCTTATATGTTAGACTCTCTCGTCATAATCCGCGTAATTCAACAAAATTAAGCCCAAAAACCATTCGTTACTCTGTCTCTTCAATTGCAACGAATAATTTAAAAAAAAAATCAAATATTAAAAATCAGAGCTACAAAAAAAAAAAAAAGAACGCTTGATTTCTACTAAAGCCTGAAAAAAAAAAAATTAACTCTAGCTGAAAAACAAGACATCATCCAAAAGCATCGATGGATGATATTTTCATAGAACAATCAGCAAAGAGGGTAAATTTACCGCTGTAACGCCGGTAAATCTCAAAGATATCAAGTCGATTTGAATCCATCAAATCCATTAGGAGCTGGAAAAGGGAAGATAGGAAAAATAGAGAGATGATAAGTACCACCAAAACCCTAGAAGCTCAAAAATCTAAAATAAAACCATGAATGGGAAATGGAACAAAACAAAGAGTCTCTCTTATCTTCCTATTTCCCTCTGTATCTTTGCGTGTCAGTATACTTGCGCTTTGAGCCTTTTGAGTTTTTATTTTTAATGACGGATGAAATAATGTTTAATAAAATAAAACATAATCAGGTTTGGGCGGGCCATTGTTTCCCATTACACACAGGTGGGCAGTGGCCTGATTATTTATTTATGGAATTCTTATTCGGATTTATAGTAAGTAATTGAAAGAAAAGTAAATAATTTTGGTTAGCAACTTTGTGAAAATTTGACTATTTTAATTGGGTTTAGATTGTTGTAAATAAGTGAATTTATGAATGCACATAAAACAAGTTTAAACTTCTAATTTATAATTTGAAATTCTTAATTTATTAATAATTTATAACTCATGTATTTATATTTATTTTGTAACTCATATATTTATGTTTACTTATGTAACCTATATCCATAAGCCTATAAATATAGGCTTCTTCCATGAAATACACAACTAAAATAATAAAAGAATACTTCCTTTCTCTATATTCTTTTCTAAACTCATTTTATTATTTTTATTCTTATAATCTGTTCTTATAATATTTCATATAATTTTTGTATTTTATAACACGTTATCAGTACGAGTTCGTTCAACGATTCGTAGTAAAATATTTTTCTTTATTTTTTTCCAACTTGCATTATGTCAAATATTACTAAACTTGAGTTTGAGGCTCTTGACATAACTAACAAAAACTATTTACCATGGGTTCTCGATGTTGAAATTCATCTTGATGCTAAATGTTCTGAAAATAAAATTTTAGTTGGAAATGAAGTATCTAACCAAGACAAAGCAAAGGCAATGATATTTCTTCGTCATCGTCTACATGAAGGATTAAAAGCTGAATATCTAACAGCGAAAGATCCACTTAAATTGTGGAATAATTTAAAAGAGCAATATAACCACCAACAAACGCTAATATTACTTAAAGCTCGCTATGAATGAATGCACTTACGATTTCAAGATTTTAAAACCGTAAGTGAATATAATTATGTTGTTTTTAAAATTAGTTCTCAGTTAAAGTTATGTGGTAAAAAGATTACTGATGAGCACTTATTAGGGAAAACCTTTTCAATTTTTCATGCTTCAAATGTGCTCCTGTAGCAGCAATATAGAGAAAAGGATTTCAAAAAGTATTCTGAATTAATCTCATGCTTACTTGTAGCTGAACAAAATAATGAGCTATTAATGAAAAATCATAAAACTCGTCCTACTGGATCTAGTCCATTCCCTAAAGTGAATGTAGCAATATACGATCATAACCATGGTCGCAGTTGTGGTCGTAGTCGTAGTAAAGGAAGAGGATGAGGACGCGGACAAAACAATTACCGTCATTATAATGGAAATAATAACAATAAGTTTTCCTATCACCTGAAGTGGAATAATAATAAGGAAAAAGGAAAAAACAAAGTCGACTATAATAGCCCTACAAAAACTAAAAAAAATTCATATTATCGATGTGGAATGAAAAGGCATTGGTCCCGTACTTGTCGTACGGTTGACCATCTTGTTAAGCTTTATCAAGCCTCTATTAAAAGAAAAGAAAAAAATGTGGAAACAAATGCAATTGACCGCAATGATGATATTGAGGCAAATTTGGCATATAATGATGATGGTTTTGGAGATCTTACGGATATTATTCATTTGGATGCTTCAAATTTTTTCCAAGAGTCATGAAGAATAATGAAGAAAATAAAAGATAAGAATGTTTAAAATTATTATCTTTCAATGTTGTGTTTGTTATTTTATTTAAGTATTTTTTCAAGTTTTTTTTTCCTTATGTGAGTGATTATATATATTTAAATATTTGTCATATTTTAATTATATGTTTTTTTTCATTTATTTTCATTGAAGGAATGGATGTTTCACATTCTTTAATTAGGCTCATACTCAATAATAAAGATGTTTGCCTTCTTAATAATGCTATAACACATACCATACTAAAAAATAAAAAGTATTTTTATCATTTGATATTGAAATATGCTAATGTTAATACTATATGGGGTAATACAAAGTTAATTGAAGCCTCTAAAAGAGCTATTATATTATTACCTAAACAAACAAAACTTACCATAAATGGTGTATTATTTTCTTCCAAATCTCAAAGAAATTTGTTAAGTTTTAAAGATATTCGTTCCAATAGATATCATGTTGAGATTGAAAATGAGAACGATATTGAATATTTATATATTACAAATAATACATCAGGTAATAAATGTTCTTTAAAAAGATTGCCAACATTCTCTTCTGGCTTGTATTATACAAAAATTAACATATTTGAAACATATGCTATAGTAAACCAGAAGTTTACTGATCCAGAAATATTCATAATTTGGCATGACTAGTTAGGTCATTCCAGTTCAATAATGATGCACAAAATTATTGAAAATTTATATTATAACACCCTATATCCGGTCAGTTGCAAGACCCAAATATCGCATGTCACACTCGCGTTTGGGTTCCTTTAAAAGGACTAATTATAGAATTTTGCTATTTAAAAATCTTATTATTTTAACAGTTACTATTTATTCAAAAAAATTTTGACAAAATTTCCCCTAAAACCTCAAAAAAATCCCCTAAAAAGAAAATATCTAGAACACTTCTATTTAGATCTATCATGCCATCTATCTTCAATTTCAAACTCCAACATAATTTTCCCACCCTTCTCAATAAACAGTCAATTTAAATTCCATCTGTTAAATTAATATTATACAGATATCTCTATTCTCGACTATATCTATAAAATTCCTTCATACAACTATAACAATTACAAAATTTTTTTTCTCAATATCAACAAAGTATTATTACTGTTACAAACTAAACCTTTTCGTGTACATACCAAAATAAAATTACTAATACAACGACTAAATTTAATTGTCATGTTCCAATCCAAGTTCTTTATATGACTAACTGTAGCAGATCCCGCAATCCTGCATATAGGTTAAACTCCTTGGTCCTCAACCTACGTGTAGAAAAGAAACAACGCGCTAAGCTAAAAGCCTAGTGGTGACTACCAAATTTACCTCTTTAATTATACAATTTAAAATACATTTTTAACACTTCAAATATACACATACAAAATCATAGAATATTTTCAAGGGTCATAAATTCCAAATTTATAATGCACATAAACATACGCAATCAGTATTAAAACTTCAAATGTAAATTGAACAAATGATTTCCTAAAAATGTACGTAATTGCTTATAAATTACTTAAGATTGAATGGTTAATAATAATTGACATATTTACATTAAAAATGTTGTTATACTAAATTGTTATTTTCAAGATCGGCACCTTAATTCACACAAATTATTCACTAAGTAACACCAATTGGACATGAATATCAAATCTCAAACATTCACACGTAATCATATACACACACATACTTGTATATATGTATGTATATTCCTAATTGTATTAGATTATACCAGATTATGTAATGCATAATCAACCATAATACAAATAAGCTATTTACTTTATTCATTAAAGTATTTTTATAAGAGGTTTTATTTCAAGTTGTTTACATAAGTTCTCAATCATATTTATGCACTAATCATGCCATGGATCATGCACCAAATGTCTTTTTAAATCACAACATATTTGATGCATATTACCTTTCACATAGTTATTTACTTTCCACAATATATATATTCAAGATGCATGTGTACTTGTATGTCTTAGGCTTTTAAATCATATATTTCGTTCAATCTTTTCAAGTTAACAGTTAACATGGACCGCCAAAATAAAAAATCAAGTCACACGTATAACTCTAAGCACATAACCTTCATATAATATTTCAGAGAGATTGCATACCTTTTTGCACTCATAAGTTGAAACACGTATATATATATATATATATATATATATATATGTATGTATGTATGTTCTCTCAAAAACAAAACATAACAAATGTAGATAACAATCTTATTCCTAAGTTTATGCAAGTAAATTAACACATATGTTCACACTTCCCTTATCATTTTATTTGTGTTTCAAAACCTTAAATATGAACATTGTACATAAATATAGTTCTAACATCAAAACATGTTTTCTTATGAACATTCATATATATATATATATATATATATATATATATATATATATATATATATATATATATATATTGATGGGATATAATATGGCATAAACATAATGATCATGCAACGGAAAAATTAAAAATTTTGATCATACATGCTACACAATATACAATATAGAATCGAAACATGCAATTTTAGGGTTTTTAATGAACTTACAACCTTGGATGCTCTTCAAAACTTGATTTCTGCAATGGCCAATATATAAGATAGACTTATATATATCTGATCTCGATCCCAAATGCCAAAAGTGTTGCCTTTGCGCTACACCACTCTATGCTCACACACACACTTGCAAAGATAGCTTAAAACCTAGAGTGCTAGTTCTATGGCTTTTGTATTTGGCAATGGGTATTCAAAAGAAGACACAAGATTTGATCTTGTTCTTTCTAAAGTTCACAAATGGCTGCCCAAAATTCAAGAGAAGAAGAAAGAATTATATCCTCTTCAAAGTGGCGGCAATGAGAGAGAAAAAATCTTAATTAGCAAAGTTATTTCTTATCAATATATATCACTTCACTTAGGGTTTTGTGGGTGCGGAAATTTACTAGCATTTAGGTAGTAATTTTAGCCTTCATCACTTCCTAATTAAGTGATATATCTTAATTCAAATTCCTTTAGTTTTAAATTCAAATTAATTTAAAATGGCATAAGACATTTAATCAAAGTCCACCACTTATTTAGGGATTTTACACATGTCAAAATTCACTAGCATTTTACCTTTGAATTTCGGCTACACTCTCTCTTAATTAAGTATTTTATCTTGATTCAAATGCTATTAGGATTTAATACTCAATTACCTAAATTATCCCAAGATAATTAATTAATTGACATTAAACCTAGTAATGTCGATTTTCCCCCTCTCATGAACCAAGGTCCATTTAGCAATTTTAATACCCATTACACACATTAATTTAACTTTAAATAAAAGCCCAAATTAATGCCCAATACTCTATTTTAAATATTTTAAGCCCAATACTTTGTGTGCGATCCTATAGGTCTATTTAATATTGGCAATGAATTAATGAATAATTCAAAGGCTATATATATTCTCTAGCAAGATATTATAGCATTCCAAATTAAATAAAAATGCAAATGGCATTTAGTGACCTATTGCAATTTTGCACAGTCCCTTATCCTTAAATATCATAATTAATATAAAGCATGGAACTAGTCATCCTTATATATACTAATTCCTTTCTTAATATTTCAGTGACATTGAACTCTCTGATACATAATGATTACTCATTATTTCAACTCGGTATGGTCATACACTTCTCAGTTCACTAATCAAGTGGCCGATGATATTTTTTCTCTTATTGAGAGGGGTAATCCCTTTACTTCTCTTATGCTCTCTAACATGAATTAGTGCATGCCCAATCATACCCATACTTGTCACCCTATTATGAGTACATTAGGTGTATGTCAAAGTACACAGTAATTCATAAAGAGTTTCATAGAGATTTTAGGTCTAAGAACTCCGATGCAAAACTTGCACATAAGAAACACTTATGACTTGTACCATGTAGTGTTCTCATGAACGGATCGAATCCAGATACCATGTTCTAAACATGTATCTATGATCTCTGATTGACACTCTAGTCCTTATGATCCGTAAGACAAAACTCAACTTATCAAAGAGAGCATACTAGTCTTAATTCATTTGTTATTCCCATAACAATGACTGATTAGGGATATTTAGAATGAAGTCTCAAGTGTTTTAAGGTCTTACAACCATGTGCCTCACACATGATAACTTAAACTGAAACAACATTCTTGGATAGTTCTATCATTTGATATGCACAGGAATACAATAGATAAAACAAATGCCTCATTTATTAACCTAAATGTTTTATAACAATGTATTGGGGCTAGGGCTTACACTAACATATATATATATATATATATATATATATCCATTATTTTACCAAGTTTAAGCTAATTTATTTATTTACTTTACCTTCCAATTACATACTAGGTCACCCATAACGTATATTTAATCACTTTTCCACATTTCATCAAAAGGGGAATCCAATTGCTTAAACCTTATAATATATTAATACACCAAGGTTGTAACACCCCAAATAATATTACCCAAAAAGGGCAGTTAGTGAAATTAAAATTTATAAATTAAGATTAATTTTAAGACACTCAAATAAACTAATTTAAAAATATAATATAAATTAAATAAGAAATTAAACAATGGTGTGAGTTTGGAATTAAATTAAATAAGGACCTAAATATATATAGTTTTAAGGGAGGTATCTAAAGATAATAAGGGAGGACCAAAGTGAAAATTAGTGTGTGTGTGTGTGTGTGTGTGTGTGTGTGTGTGTGTGTGTATATATAAGAGAATTAGCTTTTTCTTTTGTTCTCTTTCTTTTCTCATGATTAACTGTCATCTTCCCCATTTCTTTTTATCTTTTCTTTTTTTCTTCTTTCTTCATTTTGGCCTCCCTCACCTGTGCTCCTCCACCGGTTGCCGCCACCTCCAGATCCACTGTCGTTTGCCATCACTAGCCCTTCCTCTTTCCTCTATCAGCAGTGGCCCATTCTTGCTATGTTCTTTTTCCTTAACAGCCCCAATCGCCGGAATGTCTTGCTTTGCATGTCACCAGAGCTCCACCAGTCTTTTTCACCTTGAACATTGGCTTAGAGGTATAGGAAATATGTAACACCTAAACTATACAAACCTAATGAAGCAGTGCGATAAGCCAAATTTTTTTTTAAACCATATAACCTTTATTTTTCGAATTCTGAATTACTATACATAATTCCCAAGTTCAATTTGTTGCCAACCTATAATTGTCCAATATCACTATTTATTTTGCGAAAATTCAGCAATATAACGACTATGTAAAAGAAGAAAAAAAAGTTTAAAGAAGAAGAATGATAAAGAGGTGGTAGATAGAGCTTGATTGAAGAATACTTTGAAGCTATTGGAATTATTTTTTGTCACCAATTGAGGTTTACAACCATTAAGATTTACATTTCCTAAAATTTTGTGTAAATTATGTTTAGATTTAAAGTTTATGGCATGATAAAATTTTGATAAAAAATTAAATTATAAATTTATGAAATTAATGAATGAAAGATATGATTTATGTTCTTAATATGAAACTAGATGAATTGATACATTAGATTTTGTGATAAATTTAAGAATATACATGCATATAGATGTATTGTTGTAAACATTTATTAAATAGGGGCTATTTGATAACTCAAATTCAGTATTTAGTTTTGGTCTGATTTTAGTCTAGTTTTTATTATTTTCTAACATCTTTTGCTTTATTTTTGCTTGCATTTAATAATTTATCCGATTCTCAGTTGATTCTAGTTTTTGTGCGAATTTGGAAGCTTTTGATAGAATTTTGTGATTTTTATAGGTACCTCACGGTTACCAGGAATTTCCTAGTAACCGTGACCCATGTATTCTGTCAAAATGCACCGTTTTGAAGCTAGTCACAGTTAGCATGGCAATTGTGCATGACAGGGTGGTAACCGTGACCTATGGAGTTTTTAGTGCAGAAGCTAAAGGAGAAGCACCTCATGGTTACTAAGAATTTCCTAGTAACCGTGAGGGAGGCACATTTTCAGTCTAGAATGAAGAAGAGAGTTATCTCACGGTTACCAGGAATTTCATGGTAACCGTGACCAAATTTTAGATTACAGCTCCTAGCCATCTCACGGTTACTAAGAATTTCATAGTAATCGTGACCTATTTCAATCAAAAGAGGGTTTTACATTAGAGGTCATGGTTACCAGGGATTTGATAGTAACCGTGACCCATGTTGACCTATATAAGGTAGGTTATTCTGCAGAATCGGGAGTTTTTGAGTTTTGAGGGAATTTTTAGGTTTTAGGGTTTATTTCTTCCTTCTTTAAGTTCTTTGTTCATTTTACACATATAGATAGATAAATTTACTTGAAAATAGTTGGATTTACACAAAAACACTTAGAGTAAACATAGATTTACAGTTTACAAGTATAGATCTACACATTTGAAGCTCATTTTTCTAGTAAGCTTTGGAGAAAGAGATTGAAGAACTTGGATTCAACTGGGTTTTCTTCACCATGAATTTTAGAGGTTATTCTATCCTTATCTCTTTTCATTTTGTGATGGATAGTGAGTAGTCATTTAGTTGTTTGAGGGATATTTGAATCTCTTACCCAAGAATGTGAACATTGAACATATCTTCAATTATATATATATATATATATATGAATGAATGGTTTATCTCACTTTTGCTTATTTTATTTCATTAGTTTTTAGCTCTTCAAGTGATTTTCCAGCTTTGTTGAATGGTTGTATCTTTTATCTGAGTTGGATGTTAATGCTTATATGAGTTGAATGCTGAAAATGAATATTTGCTCTGCTTATCTATCTAAAAATACTGTCTATTTTAGATTCCTCCGGAATGGGATTCTAGATGTGCAGTAAATTTAGTTGTAGAGTTTGAATGTGTAGTGAAATGGATGAGTTTTGGGTTGTTTGGCTCTAGAATGGGAAAGCAAACCAAACTTAGGATATTAGACCCGTGCTTAGGCTAGTTATTGGGTTGGCTCCGGAATGGGACGTTTAGCAACTAGAATAGCTGGCTCTGAAATGGGACGCTTGGGTTAAGAGGGTTATCCCGAATTCATTCATGTATACTTTTAGGCAAATTTAATTTACATTGGGTATGGGGTGGATGCGTGAACCCGAGCAACGTTTTATTTATAGAGGTTTTCATACTTATTAATTTTTCTGAATTTAATACATACTCAATTTACTGTTAGTAGAATTTAATGTCTTCTCACTGTATATTTTAGTTTTTAAAGTTACATTATATAAATTAAACAACTCATACACACAAATAATTGGGAATTCTTTAGCATACAATTAATTTCCAGAGTTTTCACACATAATTCCCTTTGGTTCGATATTGAGGTCTTAAATTTACCCCACTTTATTACTTGTCGATCTAGTGCACTTGCTAGGGTCGCAATAAGTTTTCGGCACCATTGCCAGGGAATTTGGCATTGTTAGTAAGTTGTGATTATTGTTTGTATGTGTTTTCTTTTCCTTATTTTATTTTTCTTGATTCTTTTCAGGTGAAATTGGTGCATGAATAGAACAAGACAAGAGCAATTAGTGCCCTTTGATCCTGAAATTGAGAGGACCCTACACCAAAGAAGGAGAGCCAATAGAGATAACGAGATGAGCACGATCCTCCTCTTGATGAGTTTACTCCCGAGAATGAACAAGTGCCGAAGGCACATGTACAAATGCCAGGGTCAAGAAGAGAAGAAGTTTCTAGGCAAAGGACCATAAGAGACTTTGCTGTGCCAAGGTGGAATAAAGACCATCGAACAATTGTATTGCCAAGAGGGGTACAGTTTGAGCTCAAGCCAGCCACCATTACTATGGTATAGAGGAATCAATTTTCTGGTTCGAAAGTAAAAGATCCGGCTCAACAGATCGACATATTTCTGAAAGTTAGTGACACTGTTCAAATTTTGAGTGTTAGTACGGATGCAGTAAGGTTGAAGCTGTTTCCATTTACATTGATTGGAAAAGCAAGAGAGTGGCTATAAATATTACCACGTCAGTCAATATAGTCATGGGATCAAATGCAAGAGAGGTTTCTAATGAGATTTTTCCCTCTAATAAAGACTGCAAGCATTCGAAATAGCATCATGAGTTTCCATCAAATGAATGAAGAGCCCTTTCACGAGGCCTGGGAGAGGTTTAGGAGATTATTGAGAAGCTGTCCGCATCATGAAATAACTGTCTATCAATTGATGACCATTTTTTATGTTGAAGTTACACCTCAAATAAGGTCATTATTGGATGCAGCATCAGTAGGATCTTTCTTGAACAAGCTTCCTGAGGACGCTTTTGTTAGTATATGCCTTAGCCCCAATGCATTGTAATAAAACACTTTAGTTAATAAATGAGGCATTTGTTTTATCTATTGTATTCCTATGCATATCAATTGATAGAACTATCCAAGATTGTTGTTTCGGTTTAAGTTATCATGTGTGAGGCACATGGTTGTAAAACCTTAAAACAATAGAGACTTCATTCTAAATATCCCTAGTCAGTCATTGTTATGGGAATGACAATGAATTAAGACTAGTATGCTCTCTCTGATAAGATGAGTTCTTTCTTACGGATCACAAGGACAAGAGTATCAATCAGAAATCATAGATACATGTTTAGAACATGGTATCTGGATTCGATCCGTTCATGAGAACACTACATGGTATAAGTCATAAGTGTTTCTCATGTGCAAGTTTTGCATCAGAGTTCTTAGACCTAAAATCTGTCTGAAACTCTTTATGAATTACTGTGTACTTTGACATACACCTAACGTGCTCGTAACAGGGTGACAAGTATGGGTATGCTTGGGTATGCACTAATCCATGTTAGAGAGCATTAAAGAAGTGAAGGGATTACCCCTCTCAATAAGAGAGAAAAATATCATCGGCCACTTGATCAGTAAACTAAGAAGTGTATGGCCATACTGAGATGAAATAATGAGTAATCATTATTTATCTGAGAGTTTAGTGTCACTGGAATATCAAGAAAGGAATTAGTATATATAAGGATGACTGGTTCCATGCCTTATATTAATTCTGATATTTAAGGGTAAGGGACTGTACAAAATTGCATTAGGTCACTAAATGCTATTTGCATTTTCATTTAATTTGGAATGCTATAATATCTTGCTAGAGAATATATATAGCCTTTGAATTAATTCATTAATTCATTGCCAATATTAAATGGACCTATAGGATCGCACATAAAGTATTGGGCTTAAAATATTTAAATTAAATATTGGGCATTAATTTGGGCTTTTAATTAAAGTCAAATTAATATACGTAATGGGTATTAAAATTGCTAAATGGACTTTGGTCCATTAGAGAGAGAGATTCGGCCCACAAGGTTTAATTTCAATTAATTAATTATCTTGTATTAATTAAGTTAATTGAGTATTAAAGCCTAAAAGAATTTGAATCAAAGTAAAACACTTAAATAGGAAATGGAGTGGCTAAAATTCAAAGACAAATTCCTTGTGAATTTCGGCACATGCAAATATCCTTATTAAGTGATATTATTTGATTAAATGTCTTATGATTATTTCAAATTAATTTGAATTTAAAATTTAAAAGAATTTGATTTAATGTTTGTCACTTGATTTTAGGAAGTGATGGAGGATGAATTAACTATCTTTTAGGTAGTTAATTTCGGATTTAACTCTTAAAAAATAAATGATATATATGTTTTTGGTGAAAAAATAAAACCCTAGGCGTGAAACTCTCTCTCTCTCACAATCTTGGATTTTCACAAGGAGAAATGATTCTTCCTTATTCTCTTGTATTCTTGGGTAGCAATAACAATTAAAAGGAAGTACAAGATCAAATCTTGTAGCTTCAATCCATTACCATTACACAATATTTAAATATAGAGCTAGCAATCTTGATTTTAAGCCTTGCTTGCAATTGTGTGTGTGAACATAGAGAGGAGTGGCATAAAGGTTGTTCCTTTGGCATTGGTGGTGAAGATCTAAGGTGAATAAGTCCTTCTTAGTTACTGTTCATCATCAAATCTTGAAGTGCATCTAAAGTTTTAAGTTTTAAAACCCTAAAATTGCATGTTTTCGATTCTTGTTTATGGATTGCGTGGTATGTATGATCCATTTTATTATTTTTACGCTGCGTGATTATCATGTACATAACATGTCATATTCCATCAATGGTATCAGAGCCTAAACATGCTTATTTTGGTGCTTTAGATGCATTAAATATTTAATCAAAAATCGTTCGTTTAATAACATGCAATGTTGAAATTTTCTGTTTTGAGTTTTTTGCATTGTTTGGTGTAAAAACAATTTTAAATGATTAGATAGGTATTATAATTAATATGACATGTTAATATACTGTCCTAAGATGTTCTTAGAGCTGTTCATGGTCGGATTTAATTGTAAATACCTGATGGTACATGTTAATCTTGAAACTAGGTGCTAGTTGGCATGATAAGTGATTGTTTAACAACTAGTTTTCAAAATTAAATGTAAAATGATTTTGGCATATTTGTAAGTGATTTTTAAAGATTAAATATCAGGTCTGGACATATTTTAAAATTTATTTTAATTCTGGTCCATGACAATTTAATTGATTAATTTTAAAATCACTTAAAACTATGACTAGTTTGTGTTTGTTACATGTTTAATCAACATTGTTTGTTTTTTTTTATTAAAATGGTAAAAACACATTTAGATCAGATCGGTACAGAACATTAACTCAATATTTATGACCTTATTTAAATTATTAAATGACTCATAAATTTTTTTAAGTGTTTGTACATTTTTGTGGCATTATATGAGCATTAAACAACTAGTTTCATTGTTGTTTGTTTGTTTTAATATGAATGCCGTGTATGATATATATGTTTTTCATGATTTTATGTTTTAATTCATGCTGGTACATATTATATGTATTTTTAATGTTTATGGGTTGTATGACATAAAATTAAAAATGGCAAAATTGGAAATTATACTAGAGTTGATTTATGGCACAAATCTAACTAGTTTGTGTTTTTGGCTTTTAAGAGAACTTATTCAATAAGAGAATTTAGTCCATTGGGTTTCGGCCCAGGCCCATCATGGGGTGTTCTCTTAAAAGTTCAAGTACAGAATTTTCATTAATGGGCTTGGCTAAATTAATTAAAATTGGACTTTGTTTTATCCATAAATGTTATGTATATTTATTTGCTTGTTTTGTGTGATGAATGGATATGCATGGTGCATTCATGGGCCTTGGGTTTTTGCAATAAAATATGGCCTGCGTGCCATTATGTATTTGTAACACCCTATACCCGGCCAGATAAAAGACCCGAATACCGGATTTGGATCTCTTTGAGAGGATCAACTCTAAGGTTTGTCTAAATTTAAAAAGTTTATTAATTTAACATATTATTTATTCTATGAAAATTTTGACAGGATCTCCCCTTACTAATGGCTATTTCATGTGGAAATAGAAAATATAAAACATTTCTAAGATTATATAACTACTTTCATAATCTCAATTAATTATCACTTCAAACGCTATTAATTTTTAGTATGCTATTAAATAAAATTTCGGTAGCATGACAGCTTAAAATTCATGTTATCCAAACCTGCAAAAACTTAATTTTACACTCCCAATATCATTCCTCCAACTCCAGAACTTCAATCAACAACACAACACTTCTATAATTTCATCTCAACACAATCACAACCACTCAAGTACAGTTCATATAAAGCTCATTCACGCAACTCACTGAATTCATATAATATTTAAATAAATTTCCATTTATAACAAATTCTTATAATCCATTACATGGTTTATGCATATATTAAAAATTTCTTTATATACATTTTTCATTAACACAATTTATATAATTGGCTTTAACATAAAAACTTAGTTCACCATAATTATAAACATTTACTTATATACACTATTATATAAATAAGAATTTCATCACCATGACTCAATGTACCTATTAAAACGTACATAATCATATGAACATAATTTGGTTCGGACTTGAGATATTAATTCTCAAGCTTCCTACGTATCCCATTTAGGGATCAGAACCACGTAGTTCTCCAATCCCAAGACTCAATATAGTACTTTAAATAAGTAACCATTAAATCTGGTTTAGACAAGAATATCGCTTGTCACTTTTCAAAAACTTACAAATACATAACTGTATTATACACATTCCTAATTACACCATACTACTCCAGATTGTGTAACACATAATTAATCACAATATGAATATATATATATATTCAATATCAATCATCATTAGTTGTAATTAATCGTAAGTCAAATTAATCACATACAAAAATTTATAATGTACGCATAATAGTCATAAGATTCTAAATTCAAAATGCATACTTACACAAGAATCAATGGGAAGCTTCATATGTAATTAAAATAAACAAGCTCTTTAAAAATATACTCAATTACTTATAGCTTATTTAAAATTAAATCGGTAATGAGAATTATCTGCTCAAGGTGAAAATGTGATCAATAAATTGATATTTCCAAAATCAACTCTTGATTTACTTAATTTATTTGCTAATTAAAATCAGATAGTCACAACCAACAAATCTTAAAACATTCACAATCAATTATATGCACGCGCGTACTTATATATATATATATAATTGTAACAGCCCGGATTGCTGCCGCTAGCGGATATTGTCAGCTTTGCCACCTGTTACTCCACACGTATGCTTTCGAGATTATACCGGAGCTAGGTGACGCACGGTTTTGCTTTTGAGGAATCCCACATGTCTGCTTTGAAGACCATGCCGAAGCCCCCAAAATGCGTCTTCTAGTGCCTCCACATGTCTGCTTTGGAGATCATGCCAGAGCACTAATCAATATTGTCCTCTTTGGGCATCACATGTCTACTTTAGAGATCATGCTGACCCCTCAAGATTTTGTTTTGCACAGCGGCAAACACATTTTTCAGTGCCTCCACATGTCTGCTTTAGAGATAATGCCGGAGCACTAGTCAATATTGTCTTCTTTAGGCGTCACATGTCTGCTTTAGAGATCATGCCGACCCCTCAAGGTTTTGTTTTGCACAACGATAAAAGTTAAAGTATAACTTTAACAAGTGTTTTAAATTTCCTGAGACCATAATCGGCAAGCCTAAAAATCAACAAAATGCCACTCAAACACACATATATACTTTTATCAAATGGAATACACCAACCAATTAATTAAATTTCACATTTCTTCTTTACGATATTTCAACATTTCTCCAACTTCATTCCTCTAACATTTACTTAATTCCCATCAACGAACAAATATGAGATCTTTTTCTATTAACTTAAATATGTTATTTAAACTGCTAATTTATCAATTCATACTTGTACATATCACTGTTACTAGGAATAAAATTTAACCAGTCATTCAGGATCATAAAACACAATCAATAAAAGCCACACCAAATGAAGCAAATAAAAATAATCTCTGTATAGTAGCATCTCATAAATTCAACCAACAAAATACAACCACGAGCATAACATGCATTTTTTTTTAAAATGGTACTGTACAATAATCATTTGACCTCCTATACAGTGCAACCCATTTGGCTTTAGTCACTTCAAAGTTTCACCTGGCAATATCTAGAAGTCTAAACTCAATGGAAATTTTCTTTATAACTAACCAATTATAGGCATTTAGTAGTAACAAATTTTTTTACTATCTTATCCATAAATTCCGAACCCATAATTGGTTAAGCCCTGAACCACTTGCATAAATAAAAATAATTTGCTTATTTTTGTTCTATTTAAAAAAAATTACATAATCTAACTTGAAAACTCAAAACTTATGCCTACAGTCTATGAATAAAATCCATCACCATGTTCCTAAACAAGTCCCATTAAAATTTTCAAATTAAGGCTGATGAACAGGCTCAACACTCTAATATACTAGATAAATTAAAACACATAAGAAAAAGATATTAAATCTTAAGAGATAAACAATTTTCACCAAATTCCAAAATTTACTTAATTAAATTTAAGGAGGCAATTTTGGTAGCCATATATGTAACAAATTTTACATCATTACAGTCTAAAACTTAAAGCACTCAACAAATTGTAATCTAATTACCTTTACACAAACATTCCCTATATTATGTTCTATAAAGATCATTAAAAATAGGTTACCAAAAATGCAATCTTTAACTAAGTTTTCAAATAAAAATTTAAGGACAGGTTCAACAATCCATTGTATTAAGCAAATTAAAATAATCCAAGACAAATATTCCATTTTAAGGAGAAAAATAATAGGTAATTTATGTAACTAAATTTCATAATTTAGTCAATAAAATATACGGGAATAAATTTGATAGTCAAATACCTATTAGAGTCGATTTCTTGCATTTTTCTCATTTCCATTTTCTACTGTACTCTCCGAAGCCTCGTCGGAGCTTGATCAGAGCTTCATCGGAGGGATACAGCTGCTGCCGCTGTAGAGGTTAGAGCCTCAGGACCCCTCTGTCGGTGACCACGTGCCCTAACTCTTCACCGTTAGACCAAAAATCGCCATTAAAACATCGCCTGCCTCCCTCTCCGATCCATACGTTGTCGGCGAGTGAGGAGAGGCGAAAGATACCGGGAGGACCGTCTCGCCATTGGGAGTTCAATGGGACTACTCGTGTCATCAGCTATTGCCGTCAATCACTGGTAAAAAAGAGAAAAATGTTCAGCCAAAAGAGGGGAAAAAAAGGGAAAGAAGGAGAAGAGAGAACACATGGCACTACTGGTGATGGAGGGATGGTGATGCTGCTGGTGATGGAGGGACGGCGGCGCTGTAGCGATCGGCGATGGAGACTCCATCGACGTGCTGGTGGTGACGCCATTGATCACCCCTCTACCCCTTTTTCGATCTCCCCTGTTCCCCCTATATATATATTCATGATACTTTGTTTTTCTAGGAGTTTATAGAGCTCTAAGGGAAATATCTCTTATTATTAACATTATTATTATTTTAAAATCTTTAAAATTACACAAACTTTCATTATACCCTTAATAAATCGACCCTTGTAACAAATATTATAATACTATTCACCGATATGTAAGTCGTTATTAACCGACTTGGATTTTGGGGCATTACAATATTATTGTAAAAGTTCATTTATTTCTTAGAATAGAATTTATTTGAAGACTTTGTAAATCAAGACGAAGCCCACCGGAGTGGAGAAGCCTAACTCGAAGATTCTTATGTAATAGTATAGAATCTTAGTTGTAGGTTTTTGGGCCCATGTTTGTCACACTTTACTTTATGCAATTATATATATATGCATTCTATGAATAAATGACAAAGTGTATGCCATGTAAGCCGTAATAAAATGAATCCCTAAAATAATAAGTCACAAAGTTGCCTTCCTAATTCGAAACATGTCAAGGCATCGATCATCGGTGACGTAGACTAGGAGTCCTAGATGTGCCCGATTATCTTGGTGAGGCATGAATTGTGAATGTAGGTTGTACTTAATATGGAAAGGGATGCCCGGACCTAGGCAACTAATAAATGGGTTTGTGTTATAACATCTTAAGATGTTAGCCCATTTGATCCAAGAGTCATGTATGAGATATGATTGGAGTTTTCCTGCCTAAGTAACTTAACTTGTTAGGTGTACAAGCTCAGCTTGACTAATAATTTGTTGTGAAAAGTGGATCTTGGCCCACATTAAATCACTAACGCGAATTATTTAAAGGGATATTAATTCAGTTTGTGGGATTATAAATAAGACCTCATTTAATCTTGCTATGTTTTATTGTAGATTGAAAATGGCTTCTTCAAACAACAACTTTTCATTGCGATCGGTCCTGAAAAGGACAAATTAAATTGCATCAATTTCATAGACTAGTCTCTAAACTTAAGAATAATTCTTAAGCAAGAGAAAAAGTTGTATGTTTTGGATGCACCCTTGCCTGAAAAACCTGGAAGGAACGCCTCCGCAGTTTAAAAGGAAACTTTTGAGACCAAGAAGAGCGACTCCAATGATGTGACCTATTTGATGCTTGCCACTATGGTGCCGGACTTGCAGCAATTCATGGACCAAGAGGCTTATGCGATCATGGTGCACCTCAAGGAGATGTTTCAAGAGCAAGCTCGTCACAAGAGGGTCGTGACAACAAAGGCCTTAATTTCTTATAAGATGGCTGCAAGTACTCCTGTTAGTACCCATGTACTCAAGATGAAAAGGTATCTTGATACTCTTGAGAAGCTTGAGGTATAAGTCTTGAAAGAATTGGCTACTGACTTGATCTTAGGTTCATTGACTGATGATTATGATCCATTTGTGATGAATTATAACATGCATGCAATGAACAAGACAGTCACCGAGCTTCATGGGATGCTTAAGAATGCTGAAGAGAACATTCAAAAAACCAATCCCGTACTTATGGTTCAAGGGGGCATTAAGAAGGGACCTACTAAGGGAAAGGGAAAGGCAAAATCCAAGAATGACTTGGCTCGGTTCAACTCAAATGGGAGTGCACCTCAGGCCCAATCCAAGCTCAAACTGCAAAAGCTCAAGGAGAGCGAGAGCACATGCTTCCATTGCAATAAGATAGGACATTGGAGGAAGAATTGCGCTCTCTTCAAGGAAGAACAAAAGAAGAATGGAGCCAAGGCATCCAGTTTTGGTATTTTTGTTGTTGAAATTAACCTTTCTATTTCTACTACTTAGGTATTGGATACCGATTGTGGTTCTCACATTTGTGTGCAGAGGCTAAGAAATAGGCGGTTACTTGGGAAGAATGAAGTGGACCTCTATGTGGAAAATGGAGCAAGAGTTGCTGCCATGGAGATAGGCGACTATCAACTCACTTTACCTTTCAAACTTTGTTTAGTTTTGAAAAATTGTTATTATGTGCCTGCTATGAGTAGAAACATTATTTCAGTTTCTTGTTTGGATTTGGATGAATTTGATTTTGTTATTAGAAATGGAAATGCTCATATTCGTCACCAAGGCATTTCATATGGCAATGCCATGTTGTAAAATGGCCTTTATATCCTTGATCTACAAAATAAAGAGTCCATATACAACATTAATACAAAGAGGGTTAAATCAAACGAATTGAACCCTACTTACTTCTGGATTGTCGTTTAGGGCATGCAAATGAAAAATGCATTTCAAGACTCCATAAATCTGGAGTACTTGGGTCATTCGACTTAGAGTCTTATGACACATGCGAGCCATGTTTGCATGGAAAAATGACAAAGAGTCCTTTTAACAAGAAAGGTGAGAGGACTAATGACTTATTGGAACTAATACATAACGATGTATATGGACCATTAAGTACAGAAGCTAGATGTGATTTTAGCTACTTTGTGACATTTACAGATGACTTTAGTAGATATGGCTACATCTATCTAATGAAGTACAAGTCTAAAACTTTTGAGAAATTCAAAGAGTTTAAGAACGAAGTAGAAAACCAACTTGGAAAAAGTATAAAAG
Source organism: Excoecaria agallocha (assembly GCA_037975025.1). NCBI lineage: Eukaryota > Viridiplantae > Streptophyta > Magnoliopsida > Malpighiales > Euphorbiaceae > Excoecaria > Excoecaria agallocha. The sequence goes on along the minus strand of CM075816.1, from coordinate 13,184,785 downwards.
CCCTTCGATTAGATCGAGGTGGTGAATACTTAAGCCAAGAGTTTGACAGTCATCTGAAGGAGTGTAGTATTATTTCATAGCTCACTCCTCCTGGAACACCACAATGGAATGGTGTATCCGAAAGGAGAAATTGAACTCTGTTGGACATGGTTCGATCAATGATGAGTCAAGCAAATCTTCCTATCTCCTTTTGAGGATATACATTAGAAACTGCTGTGTTTCTATTAAACCGTACGCCAACTAAAGCAGTTGAGAAGACACCATACAAAGTATGGACTGGGAAAGAACCCAATATGTCATTTCTCAGGATTTGGGATTGTGAAGCACATGTTAAGAAATTAACATCTAATAAACTAGAGTCCATATCCACTGTCTGTTTATTTGTGGGTTATCCCAAAGAAACAAAGGGGTATTACTTTTACTCACAAGCCGAGAACAAAGTATTTGTTACTCGTAAGGCTGTTTTCTTGGAAAGGAGTTCCTTCTCAAGAAAGACAGTGGGAGAAAAGTAAAACTTGGAGAAATTAAAGCACCACAAACTCCTATAGAGGATGAGTTGAAAATGGGATCAAGTTCACAACCAGTTGTGGAACAAAAACCCATTACACAAGAACCTAGAAGGTCTGGTAGGGTACGTCGGGAGATTGAAAGATATGAATTTCTAATCACTGACAGTGATACTGTAAGGAACCAAAATAGGACCTAGTATAATTCAAGGGCAATTTTACATTATTAAAGTATAATTAAACATTATTGGATGAATTATTATGTTTTTCTTGATCTTTTGGCACTCTTTTGATTATATCTCGAGTTATAGTGCACAAAATTAGATGATTCAAATTGGGTTTGAAATATAGATCCATACTAATATTTCATATGAAGAAACCAAGTTCGAAATATGTCTTTAACAAGGCTATATTTAAGCATAAATTTCGAAATAGTTTGCAGCCTAGTCACTAGGAACATACCTCAGTATTTTACAAATATCTTAAAATATACAAATGCTATGGAGATGATTCTTGACGTTTTAGAAACTAGAAACATATTGTAATAAGTTTTTAGAAGATAACATTTGCTAAAAATTGCTTTTAGAAGGTCAAAAATTACATACAAGTCAAATTCATAAAACTGCCTATGATAGAGGATACAATAGTTAAGTGATAATATAGTTTGAAGGCTAATTTAAAAGAGGATGAAAATTTAGGGGTCAATTTGTTAATATGAAACTTGAATGGTAAATTATGAAAAAGGGATATAAAGGAGAGGTTGATTTAAAAAAAGAAAAAAATGAGTAGAACATTGTGTGACATGCAAATAAATGAGAGAAATTTATGTAACATGCAATTGTTAGAGGATTAAAAGAGATATTTGTGTGGGACATACTGATGTCATTTTCCACTTAAGTCACCATGCAAGCATTGTTTTTAGGAGTATATATAGTGGGTTGGTCGGCCACACCAAGGAAAAATATGATTTCTCCTTTTATCTTCCTCATTTTTACTCATCTCTCATCTTTCTCTAAAAGTTCTACATTTTATCTCTATAATTTTCAAGAGGAAATCCTACTACATGTTATTTGAATTAGAAGTTTTTGAAGGAGATTTTTAAGGGTTTAATGTAAGAGTACATGGATGTATGAATAATTGGAAGGGATTGAGAGCAAAAAGGAATGAAATGGTGAAAAGATTAAAGGATTGATTTAAAGTTACAAAAACAGGTTTGGGATCTTAATCTTCTTGCATGTGTTTTTCCTTGAGCGAAATATGTGATTACATTGTGACATGGTTGCATTTTGACAAGTAACTTGAAGTAAAACATCAATCTTTTATGTTTAAATGGACAAGCATGTAAGTTTTAAAATTATGGGTTTGGATTCACTTGACCTAGTTGCATTCTTTTGGTAATATTTTAAGTTATAGAAAAGATAATTAGATGATTCCAATTGGGTTTTTAAATAGACTTCCAAAAAAAGATTTCATAATAAAAAATCACATTCTAATCCTACTTCTAAATGGGTCATAACCTAGCTTGAAAATCGGATAAGTGTACAATCCTGTCCTCATGAACAGTCCTCAGTATTTGGACAATATCTTTCAATCTAGAAGTGATATTGAGATGATTCATGATTTTATGAAAACTAGAAACATAGGAGAATAAAATTTTAAAAGTATCCTAGCTTTAATTCTGCCTCTAAATAATTTCTATGATTTATTGAAATTTAGGTGAACTGTCAATTCGGATTCTGGAACAGTTTGTAGAAACATTGAGATTTTTGTACGTAAAATGATCAAAATGGAATGAGGATAATTCCTATGCAAAATGGACTCCTAAATGAACATTTTATATGAAGAAATTATGGCCTAAAAATGTATACAAGCACGTCAAATATTGACTTGAAAATTTGTAGGGACTGAATGTACTGTTAGGGGACAGACCATAGTAAATTGGATATATATTTTTGTAGATTTGTTAAAATGCTACAAAGTAAAATTCTGAAAAAACTAGAGACATTAAAGTATAAATTTGATTAAGAAATGTTGGTCTAAATCCCTCTTAATTTTATGCTATGCATTTTTATAAGTGACAGCCAACACTGTTTCGGTTCTACGAACAGCCTATAGTTTTTCTTAAATATCTCAAGCTATAGATAAGATATTAATGTGAATTTTTATGCTTTGAAAACTAGACACATAGGGGAATAAGATTTTATGAGCTCATTTAGCCTAAAAATTACGTTTTCCAAATCATATGTGGTTCACAAGTTGGATCCAGAATGCTGCCCTGTGCAGAATTTTAATGTCTTACATTACGGTTTTGCTTATATAGTTAAGTTAAATATGTGTCTATATGAATAAACAATGAATTGGATATGGCATGTGATATGATTATTAACAAAGTTCTATATATATATATATATATATATATATATTCATATATGTACATAGGTAAAGATATATGATAAAGATATCAAATATTTATATGTGATCAAACTTATGTACATGGTTGTTATGTGCAATTATGCTTTCATGTACATATTTTTAATGATGGAGTAAATGTTTATTTGATGCATGCATGTATACTATGAAGTTAAGAAATGTTTAAATATGATAAATGAAGGTTTTTAATGTACGACTATCATATGATTACATGAATGTAATATTGTAAACATCTAAATGATTATACATGATTTTTATTGATCTCTTGAAGATTACTATGATACCTATAGTTTGAAATGTCAATTTTACTTGTATAAAGAAGTAATATGATTTGTAGAATGTATGTGTATATATAAACATAAATATATATACATAGTATGATCTTACATGATTGGGTTCGAAAGATGTTTAGAGTGATGATTTAGAGAATATGTTTAAAGTGAAATGCATGAATGTGTCTTTGCTTATTTGAAATGACATGATTGAGCATTTGTGATGTCACATGTTAGCATACTAAAATACAGATCTATAGAGCAATAGGCTCAATTATAGAAATCTTATTAAAGTATAAAATGGCAATGTTATATGTGACTATGTATACAAGTGTATGCATTAAAGAAGGAGTATCTTGTCATGTGATTGTTACATGAGCAAATTATATAAATTATTTTATGAATTATGCATATATGTTTATGCACTAGAGAAGATATATATTTGTACATGATTATGCACTGGTGCAAACAATATAATATAGGTACAATCTTGTTATACGAAATAGTTACATGATTAAATAAGATTACAAGCACAGAATAGTAATACCCAATAGTGAGCATGTTCAAAGGTTTACATAAAGTTACGCATATACATTTATATGATATCTTGCTCATAGTTATAAAGGAATATATATATAGATACCTATATGTATATGATGAATAGAGCAAAGTAAAGAATAACGTTGCTCAATAGCCATACATGAGCATGTAAATTATTATTTTATTCATAGTTATACAAGGGTATACATTTGCATATATGAATATGATTGAATAGAGTAAAAGTAAACTAAAGAAAGATAAAGTGAGAGATTATATTTGCCTGCTACTAGAGTTTAATTGTGGATAGATAGGCTCCTATAGGGAAAATTGCAGCTGCCATAGTTTGGCCCAATTGGGTCTAAAGTATGTTTGATTCCTTTTGGATCATGAACAGCCCAGTTTGGGTCTGCTTGACCGGTCTAAAGTATAATTGGCCCCATTTGGGTCTATAGATCCGATATCTTCGGATATCCCCCATTTTGATACTGAAGTGTATCAATTGTTCCCGTTATCCACTGATAGAACTAAGGCAGGCTAAACTATAAGTACAGTACAGACATTAAAGTATAAAGTATTAAGTAAGCATCATATAAAAGTTAAGGAAATTTCTTGATTACATGTCTGACATGATTTGCTTGTATTATTTCATAAGTTTAAATAAATAAAGGTTACCATGTAACACATGATATGTATGCTATTTATAGTTGATTCCAAATGTTCGAAATTGCTTAAATGAGTTAAATGCATGAAGAATTCTCAGTCAATATACAATACCAGCATGCTAAGTTAACTGTTAAGTTTTTTTTAAATGTTTTTATTGTTCACTACGTGAGGTTGATAGATTTGTCAAGATTTTCTAATCCATTGATTACATGTTAAATAAATGTATATGTATAAAGTGTGCTGAGCGTGATTACTGATGAAGTAATGTTAGTATCGAAATGCTTTAAAACAAAGAGAAATATATATAAGGTAAAGATATAATAGTTTAATAAAAATAGTAAGTATTCAAACAAATGAGAAATATGGCATTTTACACATGGAATATATTTTACAGAGGTACAAGGAATATAATTTATCTGAATACAGTACCATACTTCTAAGATAGTTAAGTATATCAAAGTGATCACTAAAATCAAAATGTGGGAACTCATAAAGTATAGATGAAGTATATATAAATGTTTGTAAATAAGTGATAGAAATATGGCATAGTTATTAAAATGTTTGGCAATTGATATTAATACATGAATAATATAGTCATCAATGTTTGACAACTAATAATTCAAAGTAATTGGTCAATAGTAACATATAGAAATTCAGAAAGTAAGCTTGATATTGGTTGTAAGTATAGCAAAAGATAATATAATTATGGGAGATTATTGTGAATATTGTTTATAATGATTGGTTTATTTGTTTTAAGATATATATATATATATATATATATATATATATATATATATATATATATATATGGGTTTTCATCTTGATGACCTTTAAAAAGGGGTCGTCCACATGTTTTTATTTCCCACTAAGCTTTATAGCTTAGCACGGGTGTTTCATCCGTGTAGGTTGCAAGTAAGGATTTTTCCCTAGGATGATATCTGCAGCGGGATGGCCAATTCAAGAGAGATTGAAAGTATAGTCAAATGTTAAGTGCAATTTGATTACAAGATTTTTATTTACTTTGAAAAGGATGTGATGTACAGATGATTCATAAAAGTAAATATTGTATTGCTTAAAGATGCTCTTAAGTATGCATTAAAGTTTTTCGAGCATAAGAACATGGTTAGCATGCTTAATGAAATATGATATAATACTTATAGCTATGTATGGAATAAGGGTGCTACAGACACTATTGAGTTAGTAGATCGTGAGGATCCTACTACCTACCAAGAAGCTATCGAGAGCCCAGACTCGGAAAATTAGCTTGAAGCCATAAAATTCGAGATGCAATCAATGTACGATAACCAGGATTGGACCTTGGTTGATCCACCGGAAGGTGCTAAGGTAATTGAATACAAGTGGCTATTTAAACTAAAAGCTGATAAGACCTACAAAGGTAGACTAGTAGCAAAAGGTTTTTGACAGACTCATGGTGTAGACTATGATGAGACCTTTTCGTCTGTAGTCATGCTCACATCCATTAGGATCTTGCTTGCCATAGTTGTATATCATGATTATGAGATATGGCAAATGGATGTCAAAACTACTTTCCTCAATAGAAATTTACTTGATGATGTGTATATGACACAGTCTAAGGGTTTTGTCAATCCCAAGCATCCTAAGCAGGTTTGTAAGCTTCAAAAATCCATTTATGGATTAAAGCAACCATGTAACGCCCCAAAAATTCGAATTAATTATAGTTGGTAAATAGTATATTTTGGTACTAATTTGCAAGGATCAATTATGAAGATTCCAATATAAATTAGTATTATTTTCGGGTTTTAATTTAATAATTGTTAACTAAAACATATTATGAGAATTAATATAAAATGATAATATTAATAATAATGTTAAAAAGGTGAGATTTAAAAAGAAAATGTGTGGTTGAAATTTAAAGAGGAAAATAAAAGAGAATTAGGGGGGATAAAAATAAAAAGGAAGGTAATAAAAAGAAATGAAAAAAAAAAAGAAAAAGAGGAGAGGGGAGTGTGGATCGGGAAGGAGGGAGCGGGAAGAGAAGGAGAGGGCGGAGGGAGGCGCTGCCGCCGATCAACGGCGCCTGCGTCGGCGATCGGCACGGCTGCCACCACCTCCTCGCCGTCTCTTCCCTCCGGTGGTGCCTGTGTTTTTCTTCTTCTTTTTGGCCGGATCGGCTTCCTCTTCTCTCCGGTGACCAGCAGCAATGGTTGGTGTCACGGAGACCACCGAAAAGCTCCTCGTGGTGAGGCAGATCTTTCGGTGCCCGTTGATCATCCCCACTCTCCGGCGAAACGTAGATCGGAGCACGTGGTAGGCGATTTTCTGGCCAAACCACATTGCCTTGGGGCACGTGAAGACCACCAGGAGGCTAACGGCGATTCTGGCTTCGGGCATAGTGCTTCGACGAGGCTCCGACGAGTCTCCGAACAAGCAGAACGGATGGGGAATTTTGGGCTTCGACTCTAAGGTACGGGAACTTGGTGTGAATCCTGATATACATGTGTAATTTTAGTAGATTTTGATGAAACCAAAGCTATGTGTATATATATGCATAGATTGAACTGAAAATGAAGCTAAATTCCCAATATAGAAGATAAGAAGGATAATGTATGTAAGGTTAAATTTTGAAAGGAGAAGTCATTTTTATTGTTTATTCTCTAAATAACTAGATTTTAGCTTAGTTTTAGTGTTCTAAAGTTTTGAAAGATCAGTAATGTTACAATAACCTTGTCAAAAATTGCAGTAAAGCAAATAAACTCTGAGCATAGTATTTCAGACATGTAAAAATGACTTTTCTAGGATTGCACTGTCGAAATTGTGAATTAATGAAATTAAAGTAAGCATGATATATATATGACTATGACGTTGAAATCTTATAAGGAGGAAAATTTCAAAGAACTTGAAATTAATTAACAGTGAAGAGTTAGTACGTAATATAGTATAAATACATAAAAACATAATAACATCATATGGTAAATATATGTGAGTTTGATAAAATATGTTATATAGCAAACACTTGAACAAGCATATTGTTTAATACTTAATTGAAATAACATGAATATGCCTGCATGCTTATGCTTATATGTTATCATATGAAACTATATAGTTGTAGTGATGTATATTTACAGTTATTTATATTGATATTTGGAAATTAAAAGTACATGTATATATACTGGTAATTGTGTATTTCTAGATATAAACGTATATGTGCCAGATTATACAGTAAAAGCACAAGCATGATAATTGAAATGTGTATGAACATCGTTAATGCCTGCAAATAGAGTTCAGTTGTGGCTAAATTTCAATGTAATTGTATGGGTATAAATAATTGCAGTATTGCATGTTTTAAACCTATTCAAAGAGGGCATGAAATTAAAAAATGGTATATATATATGCATGTATTATTATGACGTATGCCTAGATGTTCAATTAGCTTATACCTAATATTGAGAAATGATATTATGAGGTATAGTATGATGACAATTTCATTGACTTGATAAATGTATTAATTGAGTACGAATGGAAGATGATATAAGCAAGTATAAAGGGGCGTGGAAAATAGCTTGGATGTATCAGAAAGGTGCACTTTCATGAAATAGTGGTATGCTTGAGTGATCTCACATACACGAGTAAGTTATACATGTTTAATAAGTTATTCATGTGTATTTTGACAAATATCATATTATAGTGCTTAAGTAAGTATGACTGTATGATATATACTCAACCTGTTTTTTTAAATCATAATGCATGTTTTTAGAAAAACTTATTATTAAGAAAGAAAGGTATATAGCATATAAGATAACCTCATTTTATACAATAATGGGCATAATTAAGAAATGAAGTTTGATTTTGGTTATTATGAAATGAGGTCTACTGATGTTTTCCTATGTGTAATAGTATGGTTATGCACTTGTGGTGCCACTGATTATTGTATTAATGTATATAACTACAGTGACATGTGTTCATTCGTGGAAATCTTGCTGAAGAATCGTATGCAATACTATACCAGATTGTATATCTTTTCATGTAATTATTTATAAGAGATTATATAAGTGTTATATGATTTGCGCATGTATGTATTGTGCACTAGAGATGGTACATCCTTTATATGATATTTAGGCTCTTTTAGGCTTTATCTCTCTATAAATTATCTTGCATAACTATGTGATTATTTGATGCAAGTATAACATGCTTAAAGGTTATGTTGGGTGATTGGCATAATTAATGTTTGTAAAGGTATAAATCTAGATCAGAGAGCATGTTAGAGGCATGGTTAAATGACAAATTCCTCCATGTTTGTAATATATAAAGCTTTTATTTCTATAAAGTAGTAATTTTAATGCATTTTGTGCTTGATTCGATATTTTAACCTTGTATTGGCAAGATTTAGAGTTGGATAAATGCTTCTGGAGATTTGATTTTATTATGTGTATACATATACATCGATATTGGCTGATAGGCCATGTTATGTCTAAACGATATTTAAAGCTTTTGGAAAGGAAGTTATGTATCTGTTAGCCTGCAGTCATAGTTCAGTCGTGGATTGAATAGGCGCCTATAGGGATATTGCAGCTGCTTCTGTCGACCCCGTTTGGGTCTTTGTCCTTCATGGACTTCTGATTGTCCTTATTGGACCATTGTTTGATCCCGTGATGATCCTCTGTTTGATATCTTCGGATATCCTCTGTTTGATATCTTCGGATATCCTCTGTTTGATATCTTCGAATATCCTCTGTTTGATATCTTCGAATATCCTCTGTTTGATATCTTTGGATATCCTCTATTTGATATCTTCGGATATCCTCTGTTTGATATCTTTGGATATCCTCTGTTTGATATCTTCGGATATCCTCTGATCCCGTTATCTACTTTTGGAACTTAGGCAGGCTAATATCAATATACTGTAAAAGTATCAGTAATCTAAACTACCAGTGCATATCCTGTATCTCATTTGTATTTAGAATTTGCAAAGTTATGCATATGAAATTGCACGTAGGTTCTAACTCTTTGAAGATGTTTCTCAACATTCTTCCTTTTTGGTAAATGGATGCCATGTGATAAATTAACCTTTATTTAGTATTTCAAGTTATTTCTTGCTTACTTTCTGATGTTTTTCTTGAATATGGTGCATCTCTGGATGGTGTGTTAATTACTACATTTATATATATGTGGACACTGATGTGTTTTTGGAAGATTTGTTATAATTAGATTTATAAGATATACACTACGAGTTGTGCATGGCAATGCTTTCAAGTATGATTATATGTTTTGCTTGACTTTGAGAAATTGATATGTGATATTTCACTCATATGTGTGATTGAACGATTTAATATTGATTTATAAGGAAATAAAAGTGAAACTAACATGTGTATTGGTTTTTAACAAGGTAACTGGTAAGGTGATGTGAATTATCCAAAATTTTGCATACTATCAGCACAATATATATATATATATATATATATATATATATATATATATATCTAAAAGAATATCATTTATTGCAACTGCTATATGTATTTGTTGTATATCTTAGTGCTTAGGTAGTAATTGTTGATCCTTATAGGAAATTTCTGCTATAAAATATTTGTTGTTCCCTACTAAGCTTTATAGCTTAGCACGAATTTTGTTATTCGTGTAGGTAACAGGATAGGCTTGATTTTGGTTAGACAGTTGCTACGGCTCAATCATCAGAAGAAGAGATCTAGTTCGGGCAATTCACCTTCGAGGTTCACAGTTGTAGAGAGGCGATTTAAATGTAAATTGTTTTATTTTGGAGTATTAGTGACTTAAGAGTGTAATATGTATTATTGAATCATCTTAGGAAATGTGATTAATAATGAGAATAGATGTATGAGATGCATGTGAAAATTATTTTTGTATTGTTGTGCCCCTGATGGGCTGAGAGAATTGTCTGATTTTCAGGTGGATTAGATAAGTTTTTAGACGTTATATTACCGGATTTTTGTTTGGTATTTAGTCACTTGGATAATTATAGTTTATCGGCTTAATTTATAAGTATTTTTTTTTGGACAATCCTGGAGTCAATGGGATAGTTACGAAAAAAAAAAAATTTTGGCTTATCACTTGTTTCTGTTAGACTGTTCAGTAAGGGTGTTACAAAGCATCCCAAAGTTGGAATCTTCATTTTGATGAGGTAATTAAAGAATTTTACTTCATCAAGAACGAAGATGAGCCTTGTGTGTACAAGAAGGTTAGTGGGAGCATAATAGTATTTATGGTCCTATATGTGGACGACATCCTTCTCATTGGGAATGACATTCCAACATTGAAAAAGGTTAAGCAATGGTTGGGGAAATGTTTCTCAATGAAAGACTTAGGTGAAGCCGAGACAATACTTGGTATTCGGATCTATAGAGATAGATCGAATCGTCTTTTGGGACTATGTAACGCCCCAAAAATTCGGATTTATTATATTGGATATTAGTACCAATTTGTAAGGATTAAATTATGAAAATTCCAATATATTGTGAAAATTAATATCAATAATAATAATAAAAAGGTGAGTTTTGATAAGGGGATTTGTGTGGTTGTAATAAAAAGAAGGTAATAGTGAGATTTAAAGAAGGTTGTGTGGTTTAAAAGAAAAGAAAGGAGTTAAAAGAAAATAAAGAAATAAGAAAACAAAGAAAGAGGAGGAGGAGAAAGGAGTGGGGATCGGGGAAGGAAGAGGAAGGAGCGGAGGGGAGGCGCTGGCGCCGATCAACGGCGTTCTGGCCGGCGATCGGTGCGGCTGCCACCACCTCGGCCACCGGCCTCTCCCCTCGCCGTCCCTTTCCTCCGGCAGCGACGGTGTGTTCATTTTTCTCTCTTCTTTTCGACCGGATTGTTCTTCTCCTTTTTCCGGCGATCCCCGACGGCGGTGGTAGGGGCTGACGGCACCGGTGGGATCGTGAGGTTGAGGCGGCTCTTTCGGTGGTCGCCGATCGTCCCCACTCGCCGGCGAAGTGGAGATCGGAGTTGTGGCAGCCGGCGGTTCCAGGCGGCTTTCCGACCAAATCACGATGCCTTGGGGCGCGTGAAGGCCACCGGAGGGGTACCGACGGCTCTGGCTTCAGGTGGGAAGCTTCGGCGGGTCTCCGGTGAGGCTCCGGCCGGTCTCCGGCGGGTCTCCGGTGAGGTTCCGAATAGACAGATTGGAGAGGACATTCTGGGCTTCGATTTTACGGTATGGGAACTATTTTAATAGATTAATTTTTGTGTATAGTTTTGAAACGAAATTTGATTAGATTGTTTTATGTTGTTATGGCCACGTTGACAACTAAACTAGAAGTTTTTGCAAAGTGTATCGTTAGTGAGCAAATTGTGTTATCATTAAGCATCTAATTTGGTCAAGAAAATACGTAAGAAATCAATTATATAATGACATCTCCTATGGATAGTTTACTATTGAAATAATCAGTTCAGGGTTGATTATTATAATCGGATTTAACAAACACTAGTTTTTGGAAGAAGTTTTTCATGGGAAAAGGAATGAATGATAATATAGTAAGCATCTCGGCAGTGTACGGTTTTCTGCTAATCACTTTATGCTCTGTCTGAACTTAGATTTGTATACGAAATTGAAAGTATATTAGTTGCAATGAATTTAATTAGGCTGAATTAGGCGAGATAGAGTTTGAGTTCAATTCGAATTAAGTGTTAATGGTATAATTGAACAAATAATGAATTATACCTATTAATAGAAGTGACGTTGAACTTGGTTAACATGGAATGAAGGGAAAAATCTGTTGATATATACAAATAGAATATCTGTTATCCTTTGAAGTTTGTGAAATGAATTGTAAAAAGAATGCAGTCTTACAATTCCTTGGTTATAAATTAAATAAGTTAATTGAATTATGTGTTAAAGGTTTATCTTTGATATCATTAGTAAATTTAATGTGGTGATTTACTAATCATTGTTCTAGGCTTTGCCTAGTTGGAAAGCATAAAGGGAATTCATGATTGAGTTTCCAATAGAGAAATTTTAAAAGCTAATGATTAATTTGGCAATAAAAAAATATAGTTTTTGCCAGTTGATTTATGATTGAACTTAGATAACTAAAGAATCAATATTATTAAGATTGTTTTTAAATAAGTTTAATTTGAAGTATGATGGCATAATGATATATAGATATACTCTATGAATATATGATTTGATACAACTATAGTACAGTAAGAGGACTGTTATAATAATAAGAAATTATATCAAATAGTCATTGTTGCTATCATTACATAACTTCCAGTTTAGTAAAAGAAAGGTGATTAGGTAATGAGGGTTAAAGTTTAAGAAATTAGTTACATGTACAGTATTTGATTAAGACCAAAAAGGAATAAGAGATAACTCTTTGGAGATAGAAAAAAATTAACTTAAGTTTTATTCTCATTTCTTACTATAAAACTTGTACAAGTATCGGGTTAGGAAGTATTTTAGCTTCATATATGCTATTATTTTTCATGATGCAATTTGCTAAGATATTAAATAAAGAAGTTATTTGATACGTAAGAGATCATGATAGAGTAGAAAGATGATTATTTGGAATTTAATATACGGTAATTGAAGATTATAATGTCTTAATACAAAACAAGTGAGAATGTGATTAGTATAGCAGTAAACTATTAGTATAAATGTGAGACAAACATGTAAAGAATGAAAATATCTTAAAATATAATGAATTGAGAAATATTGGAAAATGCTCGTTTCTTTATGAATATTTGTTTGATACTTGAATAACAAAATGAATAGCATTATTATAAATGGAGTAGACATAGTTTTATGTTTACACTCTTATGGTATCATGAGAAGATCGATGATAAAATGCTATGAAATGGTGTAGGTAGATATTGATATCAGATTTGTCACTGAATATATGTATTTGATGTATTGGTTGAATACATATGTTGTGATTGAATTGAGTACAATAGAGCAGGTGACATGGCTATAATGAACCATGCAGGTACGTCTTTCTGAAATGACTGTGTTTATGTACTATTTTAAACACTCATAGTGGATGTGATAAGATTATATATGATTTCATGTTCATGAAAGCAGTATAGCAATGCATAAGCTATTATGACAAGTATAAGTATTGTTAATATATGGCTATTAGAAAGTTTAAAAGTAATTTGAGAAATTGTTGAATTATTTTGAAATAATTCATGATATAAGTGATTGATGGTTCACAAACTGTACAAAAATATTGTATATTCTGAATAACTTTATTTTCCGGAATGAAAAGGAATTGAAATGATGATAAAGTTGATAAATGTGCTGAAAGTAAGTGATCTTTGCGCCCTTAGAAAATAGTCTGGCAGTAAAAACTAGCTCAGGATATAATTGGCTGGCCATAGGGATCTCTGTACCGCGGTGCAAGTCATGGCGACTTGCTTTACTATGGTAGGATCATTGATCTCCATAGTAATTATCTGTCTCTGTTTTCTGTATCTGTTATATGTTCTGTTGAGAAGTGATCATTTGGTATCATTTCTCATTCTGTTGTGACCCTGTGGGGTCCACATCCCGTATATCCAGTCCGAGTATTTCTGTCGGTACTGTTCTAGGGGCACTAATATGAAAATAAGTTAAAAAGTATAAAAGATAAGTAATATGATCGTTCATAACTAATATGCATAAGAATTTATCCTCTTGTATAAGTATATCAAATGGATAATAAATTGCAAATTATAATATGGATGAGCACGTGATTCTTTCATTCTATATAAACATTATATATCTATATATATATATATGTATATGTATGTACATCACTATGTTATTGATCAAGTGTATATATATATGGCACATTATGATGTTAAGTCTTATATTGTTCACCTTGTTAAGATTATGTAATGGTTACATAACAGTGAACTTTGAATACATGCAATGTTTCAAATGATGTAAATGTATGAAAGAAATATGCCGGCTGTCTTTTGTGGTAATAACGAATGATGCATTGATTACTGAGTTATTTAGTTTTATTGTCCATGTAAGCAAAATGTTCTGTCATTTATGCTTGTGATTTATTGTTGAATATAAGAACTGGAAACTAAAGTAATTGAAGACATTTATTAAGAATATTAACAACTTTGTATTGGTATAATTAATACTACATGTTTAAAAGATTATTTTTAGAATATTTTGTTCCCCACTAAGCTTTATAGCTTAGCACGGGTTTTGTGATCCGTGTAGGTAACCGAATAAGCTTGTTTGGGTTAGCAGCTGCTATGGCTCAACTATCAGAAGAAAGAATTTAGTGTGGGCAGATCTCCATCAGGGTTTACAGTTGTAGCGAGATGATTTTAATGTATATTGTTCTTTACTTTGGAATGTTATAGCGGTTTAAGAATGTAATTTGTAATATTGAATCATCTTAGGATTTATGATTAATAATGAGAATGGATGTATGATGAAGTTATTTTAGTATTGTTGTGCCCCTGAGGGGCTGAGAGAATTGTCTGTTTTTCAGGTGGATTAGATAAGTTTTTAGACGTTATATTGCCGGATTTTTATTTGATGATTAATCACTTGGACTTATAGATTATCGGCTTACTTAAGTTATAAGTATTTCTTTTTTTTTGGACAAGCCTGAGTCGATGGGATAGTTAAGATTCAAAAGAAAATCTTGCTGATTTTGGAATGGTCACTCAGTGGATTGCTCTTATTGGTCAATGACCAGTATCTGTCAAATGGTTCGTGTAGGAAAAAAAAAATTTTCCAACTCATCACTGGTTTCGGTCAGACTGTTCAGCAAGGGTGTTACATTTAGTGGTATCAGAGCTTAGGTTTTGATTTTCTGGGTAATGTGAGATTAGGAATATGTTTCTTGAAAGTTCTGATGTATTGGTTAAGTGCAGATATCAATATTCTGTGTTGATTTGATATGGAATTGGATAATTTGGTATAAATGGTCGACCTATGATGTTTATATTGGAGTAATTAGTAGGACCATGATTTTGAGATAGTAAGATGATATTAAGGGAATTTTCAACAGTTAACATTCTCTAATGTTAGATTGAAGTATAACATAAGACTGTTGAGAAGCATATCCGGAGCATTTAAAGTTAATGAGTGAGGAAGAGTTAACGATTAAGGACGAGTTATTTGTGTTCTGATAAAAATATTATAGTTGAAATTGCTATAATGGTATGTAAAGGATGATAAGATGTTTTATATATTTGTCAGGAATTTCCTGATCAGTATGGGCAATTGAATGTAATTCATTATTTTTGGATGATTTAGACAGTGTTGCGAAATTATGTTGGAAAGAATAGATATAAGAGTTTTTGTAGGGGTGATAGTGATTTGACAGAAACGGTATAAATTATATTGTTATATAAAATAGGAAATGATCATAATATAGTGATGTATTTTTAATGATAGTATGAATGTATTTCTATTGATGATTAACAAGTAGAATTATGGTTGGAACTAGCCAGAGAGTGTCCTTGAAGGAGTTTCTGGTATGTTTCTCCTTTCTTGATTAATAATGGTTTGTGATGATTGATTTTGAAATTAGAAAATGTTTAAAGGTCCGATAAGATGAAGAATATGGAGGATAGTTTGGGTGAATCATAGACTAGATCGTTTACTCATATTGATATACATGTTAAAGTGGTGGTTTTAAGAGAACTTTAAATTCTGGTGAAATGGTAAGCAATATGTATTTATATTTGAACATTGAACTCTGACAGAAGTGTATTAGTAGCGTATGTAGAGATTGTTGCAATATCATGTGTGAGGAAGAATTTTATGTGTTCTGATAAGGTTTAGCTAATCCTAAGATCGGCATGAGTACATAAGCGAAGGAAGTATTATCAGTAACTTATATACATGCCATATGGAACGAAGGAATTGTAAAGGGACAAGTTTGTTGTTATCAGATTCCTCGGATACTACAAGTATAAATCAGGAAGTTTGTGATTGAGGACCAGAGTTAAACTTTTAGTTATCTCGGTCGTTATGAGATAAGGCTTCTGGGTGATTCCGTTAACCTAGCTAGTACATACTGCCACTAGTATTATGCATCAGTCATCCATATGCATATTTGTGTTTCAGTCCATACATGCATACAGTTCAGTCATGTGGCCACATGCTTCATAGTCTACATATGCATTTGTTGTTGCATTTGTTATTGCATAGTCATGCAATTGCATGCTTTGTATTCGGCTTTGTTAGTGGCAGTTTTGTTATACTAGTACGAGGTTATAGCTGAAACCCAACATAGACTTCATCAGTTGCATTTTAGTATGGGAGACTCAAAGAAAGCGTACATACCTTTGGCTTTGGGAGTTCTTTTAACTAAAGAACAGTGTCCTAAGACCAAAGAAGAAAGGCACAACATGAGACCGTTCCTTTAACTAAAGAATCCCATATGCATATGCTATTGGATCTATCATGTATGCTATGTTATGTACTAGGTTTGATGTTGCTCATGCACTGAGTATAACTAGTAGGTTTCAGCAAGACCCTGGTGAGAAGCACTGGTTTACTATAAAGGGGATTCTGAAGTACCTACGAAGGACTAAGGATCACTTCTTGGTGTATGGTGGTCAAGAAGAGCTCGTCATACAAGGTTATGTCGATGCTGCTTTTCAGACAAGCACACGGGATTCAAGATCACAATCTGGGTTTGTTTTTGTTTTGAACGGTGGTGCTATCAGCTGGAGAAGCTCGAAGCAAGGGACCGTTGCCGACTCAACTACAGAATCTGAGTATATTGCAGTGAGTGAGGCTGCAAAAGAGACTGTTTGGATTAGAAATTTCATTTCTGGATTAGGAGTGGTCCCAAGAATCCTAGATCCATTAGAAATTTTCTATGACAACAATGGGGCCATCGCACAGGCAAAGGAGCCCCGATCACACTAGAAATCCAAATACATACTCAGAAGGTACCACCTGATCAGAGAGATCATTGATCGTGGGGACGTCAAGGTTAGCAAGATAGCAAGTGAAGACAATGTAACAGATCTTTTGACGAAATGTTTGCGTCTAAATCTGCACGAAGCTCATTTAAGAGCATTCGGTCTTAGGGCTATGCCCAATTGGGACTAGTGCTAGTGGGAGATTGTTAGTGTAAGCCCTAGCCCCAATGCATTGTAATAAAACACTTTAGTTAATAAATTAGGCATTTGTTTTATCTATTGTATTCCTGTGCATATCAATTGATAGAATTATCTAAGATTGTTGTTTCAGTTTAAGTTATCATGTGTGAGGTACATGGTTGTAAGACCTTGAAATAATAGAGACTTCATTCTAAATATCCCTAGTCAATCATTGTTATGGGAATGACAATGAATTAAGACTAGTATGCTCTCTCTGATAAGATGAGTTCTGTCTTACGGATCATAAGGATAAGAGTGTCAATCAGAGATCATAGATACATGTTTAGAACATGGTATTTGGATTCGATCCGTTCATGAGAACACTACATGGTATAAGTCATAAGTGTTTCTCATGTGCAAGTTTTGCATAAGAGTTCTTAGACCTAAAATCTCTATGAAACTCTTTATGAATTACTGTGTACTTTGACATACACCTAATGTGCTCGTAACAGGGTGACAAGTATGGGTATGCTTGGGCATACACTAATCCATGTTAGAGAGCATGAGAGAAGTGAAGGGATTACCCCTCTCGATAAGAGAGAAAAATATCATTGGCCACTTGATCAGTGACCTAAGAAGTGTATGGCCATACCGAGATGAAATAATGAGTAATCATTATTTATCTGAGAGTTTAGTGTCACTGGAATATCAAGAAATGAATTAGTATATATAAGGATGATTAGTTCCATGCCTTATATTAATTATGATATTTAAGGGTAAAAGACTGTGCAAAATTGCATTAGGTCACTAAATGTCATTTGCATTTTCATTTAATTTAGAATGCTATAATATCTTGCTAGAGAATATATATAGCCTTTGAATTAATTCATTAATTCATTGCCAATATTAAATGGACCTATAGGATCGCACACAAAGCATTGGGCTTAAAATATTTAAATTAAATATTGGGCATTTATTTGGGTTTTTAATTAAAGTTAAATTAATGTACGTAATGGGTATTAAAATTGCTAAATGGACTTTAGTCCATTAAAGAGAGAGATTCGGCCCATAAGATTTAATTTCAATTAATTAATTAATTATCTTGTATTAATTAAGTTAATTGAGTATTAAAGCCTAAAAGAATTTGAATCAAAGTAAAACACTTAAATAAGAAATTGAGTGGCCGAAATTCAAAGACAAATTCCTTGTGAATTTCGACACATGCAAATATCCTTATTAAGTGATATTATTTGATTAAATGTGTTATGATTATTTCAAATTAATTTGAATTTAAAATTTGAAAGAGTTTGATTTTATGTTTGTCACTTGATTTTAGGAAGTGATGGAGGATGAATTAACTATCTTTTAGGTAGTTATTTTCGGATTTAACTCTTAAAAAATAAATGATATATATATTTTTGGTGAAAAAATAAAACCCTAGGCGTGAAACTCTCTCTCACACACTCTTGGTCGATTTTCACAAGGAGAAAGGATTCTTCCTTATTCTCTTGTGTTCTTGGGTAGCAATAACAATTAAAAGGAAGTACAAGATCAAATCTTGTAGCTTTAATCCATTACCGTTACACAATATTTAAATATAGAGCTAGCAATCTTGATTTTAAGCCTTGCTTGCAATTGTGTGTGTGAACATAGAGAGGAGTGGCATAAAGGATGTTCCTTTGGCATTGGTGGTGAAGATCTAAGGTGAATAAGTCCTTCTTAGTTGCTGGTCATCATCAAAATCAAATCTGAAAGTGCATCTAAAGTTGTAAGTTTTAAAACCCTAAAATTGCATGTTTTCGATTCTTGTTTATGGATTTCATGGTATGTATGATCAATTTTATTATTTTTCCGCTGCATGATTATCATGTACATACCATGTCATATTCCATCAACTTTTCAGTTGTTGGATGAGATGGCGGCAAATGACTCACAATGGACTGCCCCTAGAGCAGTCCCAAGGAGGCAAGGTTTACACAATGTAGATGAAGTGGCATTGTTAAAAGCCCAACTAGAAATGGTAAAGAAAGAGTTGAGCAGCTTAAAATTTCAAAATGTGGTTTCAGTAAATCAAGGGAGTGGACCATATGAAAGTGAGCAAGTTATCCAAGAAGAAGGAGTTGTAAGAGATGTAAATGCATTAGGCAATTTTAGAAGGAATGATCCCTACAGCAATTCATATAATCGGGGATGGAGAAATCACCCTAACTTCTCGTGGCTCGTGGAAGGATGGGAATCAACAAGCTTCATCTTCTCAACCACAACCAAGAGCCCCTTACCACACAAATTGTAACGCCCCACAATAAAAAAATAATAATAAAATAATAAAAGGGTGATGTAGTGTGGTGTGTGTGTGGTTAAAATAAAAAGAAGAAAGAAATTAAAAAAAAAAAGAAGAATCGGGTCACAAATGGAAAGAAGAAAGAAAAGAAAGAAGTGGAAAAAAAAAGGGAGAGCAGGGAAGGGGAAAGGGAAGCGGGAAGGAGGGGAGGCGATGCTGGCCGCCGCTGCTCACGACGCCAGCGAGGCTCGGACCATCGCGCCGCTGCCACGCCACCTCCGGTCATCCCTGCAAGCGTCCTCCTCCTCCCGTGGCTTCATCTCCTCCGTTCCTTCTTCCTCACCACCGTGGTCCTCCTTCTTCTTCTTCTTTCTCTTACTTTCCGGTGATTCCGACGGCGATTAAGGGAGCTGATGGTACCGGTGGGATCCCGAGAGCCAGGCGCTTCTCCGACGTCCTTCACTCCTCCTCTCTCGCCGGTGGAATGTAGATCGGAGAAAATGTTTGATCGACGATTTTTGTTAGATCCCGATCAACTCCGGTGGCTGTTGGGCGCGTGATCACCAACCGTGGAATCCTTGGGCCTGGATCTTCAAGTGGACACTGTTGGTGCATTTTCCAGCGAGTCTCCGGCGAAGTTCTGGCGATCGGTCCGGCGAGTCCAAGGATGACAAAATGTAGAAAATTCGGAGATCGATGCTAACGGGTATGTGGATACAAACTACCCTCAATTTCATTTTATTTTGAATTTTTTTTTGGTGAATTTTATATTAGGTAAGTATATGAATTTTGGAATTAATGAGAAATAATTTGAGTTAATAATAGAAATTAATGATATAGCATGAAATAGATGAGAATAGAAGAAGAAATTAAGTAATTAGTTGGAAAGTTAATTGATGCCTATTGGTGCCCATGAAAATCTTAAATGAAATATGGTGATTTATTAAGAATTATGTATAAATATAATATTTTAACGATAAATACATGTGTTATGATAAAATTGAGTTAAAGAATATATATATGAGTATGAAATTATATAAAACATAGTGATGTTCGTAATAGTAACGATAAATATTTAAATAATTTAAGTGTTAATTATATACATACTAATATATAATGGTGTTAGAAACATAAATAGCCTAGAATAAAGTATGAAGAGATTGGTGAGTGTGAAAAAAATTATATGTTGATCGAATATATATACTAGTATATGAATTGAAGAACTAATATTAAACAGTATTTTATTTATAAAGTACGATATACGAATTTAGAGAAATATAATTAGAATAATTCAAGTTAAGTAACTCGGTAACATAATACGCATTATAGATACATATATTTAGTAATGTGACATGGTATGACTATATATATGTAAGTAAGCAAAAGAGTGAAATAAATTAATATAAATTAATAATGTTATGAAGTGACGTAAGATGAATAGTTAATAAATTGAGTTGAAAAGTAGTAGAGTAGAGCACTACGGTGCCTACAATAGTAAATGATGTTGTCGATGGAACAACGAAGGAATAACGATGAAATGAAGTTATTAAAGATAAGGGAAATGACCGGTATCCTGGATATATATATATATATATATATATAATGCTAATACATGTAGATGATACTATTTAATGTATTTAATGATAATATTATGTTTGCCCTTAGTAAAAGTAAATAGGAATTGGGGTAATCGGATAAGATTGGCATGCCAATTAGGGAAAATTGTAATGCGACGCCTTGATGTGTAACATCGGATTGGATGGCTCCGAGAGCTGAATCCGGTGTATGTAATTTAATTGAGTTGTGGGTTGGATGGCTCCGAGAGCTGAATCCACAGCTGCATGTATATATATGTGTGTTTATGAAAATATATATAATTAGTAGAAAAATTATGTGTGTAATAAGAAAAATTGTTAAAGGGGATTGGATAGTTCCGAGAACTGAATCCCCCGATTATATCCCGTTTATCCAGCTCGTTGCAATTCCACCGGATTTTACTAGGGGCAAAATGGTAATCTTGTTTGACATCGAGATGAAAGAATAATTATGATAATTTGGATGTCATAAATAGAAATAAATAATAAATAATGTGAAAAATAAGATCAATGTAATAACTAAGAGTAAAACTGTAATTACGTGATAAAATAAAAGTAAATTGGTTAGTTGGACCAAAAAGAGCAATTCGAAACTTAAATTGGCTAAATAAGACAGAAAAGGGCAAGAATGTAATTAATCAAAAATTAGAGGGCTAAATTGTAAATCTACCATCTTTGAAAAATTCAAAGAATCAGAATGTAAGTTGTACATTGGGAATTCAATAAAAGTCAAATAAAGCCAAATGAGTTAAAATATAAGTTAATTAGAGAAAATAGTAAATTGGAATATTAATATAGCAATTAGAGAAATTAAATTTATTAGACAAGTGAAGAAGGGTAAAATCATCAATAGTAAAAATTTTAAGAATCAAAATGTAGTTCGTCATCATGAGAGAAATTTAGGATCTAAATTACAATTTATGTACGTAATTTAAATTAAAGGATAAAGGAAGTTATACCAGTTAACATTGTGATCAAAATTAGTTAAGGAATTGTCAATTTCGGAAAAATTGAGAAATTAATTAGGAAGAATAAATAATAAAGAGATCTAAAGTAAATTATGAATATATTAAGAATAAATCATAGATTTATGTAATAGAAAGAGATTACAAGAATTAGATTTGTAATTTTCTATTTAGTGAGGAAAGAAATGTAATCAAACAAGAAAAATATATAATAAAAATAAAGACAAGTAAAGAAGGTCAAATAACTTAAACGAAAATAAAGAGAATTGATGACCTGATTATTAAACTGTAATTAAAATCAAGAGAGAGAATTTGAATGGATTTTTATAAATAACGAATGAAATTTTGAGTAGTTGTATCCACCACTAAGCGACAATGTTGCTTAGCGTGCGGTTGTTGACTGCGCGCAGGAAAAGAAGATTTCGGGATGTGAAGAAGGAATTTTCGCCCGGCATGTATATAAAGATAATGGAATTGCATAATTTGAGGTAGAACGATTTTATTTTTAATGCCTGGTATTTTATAATTAGAGCTGTTATTGCTTTAGTAATTGAGTTCAGATTAATAGATATATGCATGTATCTGTCTAGTATCACTATTTATAAGGTACGGATTTATGGAAGAAAGTAGGGTGTTACACAAATGCTTATCATAGTCATACTCAACCCTACCAACCACAAGCCACTAATTACTATCAAACACCTTATCCACCAAACCACCATCAAGGGCAAAGCTTTAATCATTTTCAACCTCAATCCTACCACCCACCAGGATTCCAATCAAGGCCACCCATTCAAGAAAAGAAGCCAAATTTAGAAGACATACTTGCTAGTTTCATGAATAGCCAACAACAATTCATGGTGAGTCAAGATTCAAGGTGAAAATCTCAAGAGCAATGGAACCGAAACCAAGATGCTTCAATGAGAAATTTGGAGACTCAATTGGGTCAACTTGCGACTTCAATGTCGAATAGACAACCAGGGACATTTCCTTCAAATGTGGATTGCAATCCCAAGGAGGAAGCCAAAGCAATCACTTTGAGAAGTGGCAAGGAGGCGGCATGAGAGGAAGAAAGAGGTAAATCACCAACTTCATCAACTGATTTGGAGGAACCAACGTGGAAGGTAAGTATTTCTAACTCTAGAGTAGAGGTAGATGTGGATGCTCCAAGGAATGACAAGGGAAAGAGTATAGTGAATCCCAACATAGAGGATCTTGATATTAATAGGCTGCCATTTCCTGCTGTAGCTAGGAAGGAGAAGAAAAATGAGCAATTGGCTAGGTTTTTAGAAATGTTTAAGAAATTACATATTAACTTACCTTTTGCTGAAGTCCTAACACACATGCCCAATTATGCTAAGTTTATGAAATAACTTTGTTCTAACAAAAAGAAATTAGAAGGTTATGGAACTGTGCAACTCACGAAAAACTATAGTGCAATTATCATGAATAAGTTTCCAAAAAAATTGGAAGATCCAGGTAGCTTTACTCTACCTTGTGAAATTGGTGAGACCATTGTTGGAAATGCCTTATGTGATCTAAGAGCCAGCATTAACTTAATGCCTTATTCTATATGCAGGAAACTCAACTTAGGGGATCTCAAAGAAATAGGAATGAGACTTCAACTTGCGAATAGATCAATGAGAAAGCCGAAGGGAGTTATTAAGGACTTACTAGTGAAAGTGGGAAAATTTATTTTCCCTGTAGATTTCGTGGTCATGGAAATAAAAGAGGATATAAAGATACCATTTATTATGGGTAGGCCATTCCTGAACACTGCAAAGGCTCTAATTGATGTCCATGGGCAAAAAGTCACTCTTCGATTCAACAACGAAGATTTGGTGGTAGACATGAACAAGCCTCAAAAATACCCATCAAGTGATCTAGAAGAGTTGGTCTACTTCATGGACAAAATTGATGAATGTGTAGAGGAGATGCAAGAAAAAGTGTTGTTGAATGATCCAGTGAATTCAAACTTGATGCGTTCTTTAGAGAGTGAAGAGTTGGATGGAGTAGAAGAAAAATGGATAGCAGCTGTGGAGAAGGGATGCGAAGAGGAGAATCTGAAGCAAGAGAGAACTACTTTACAAGAGGGGGAGTTGAAATTTAAACTTAAACCTTTTCCTCCTTATTTAAAGTATGTATTTTTGGAGAACGAAGAAAAGCCAGTAATTATCTCTTCTTTATTGACAGGTGTTGAAGAGGAGACACTGCTCAAGGTGTTAAAAAAGCACAAAGAGGCTATAGGATGGGAGACAACAGACTTAAAGGGCATTAATCCAAGCTATTGCACTCATCAGATTCCTATGAAGGAAGATTGCAAACCAGTAGCTCAACCCTAAAGAAGGCTCAATCCAGCTATGCAAGAGGTTATAAAGAAAGAGGTACTCAAACTACTTGATTCAAGTATAATCTATCCAATCTCTGATAGTAAATGGGTTAGCCTAGTACAATGTGTCCCTAAGAAGGGGGGAATGACAGTGGTAAAGAATGAAGTAGATGAACTTATTCCAACTTGGACAGTCACAAGTTGGAGGGTATGTATAGACTATAGGAGATTGAATCATGCCACTAGAAAAGATCATTTTCCATTGCCATTCATTGATCAGATGTTAGAGACGTTAGCGAGGAATAGGTTTTATTGTTTTTTAGATGGGTATTCGGGATACCTGCAAATTCCCATAGCCCCTGAAGATCAAGAGAAAACAACATTTACCTGCCCTTATGGCACATTTGCCTATAGCAGGATGCCTTTTGGCTTGTGTAATGCGTCAACTATGTTTCAGCAGTGCATGATGGTAATCTTTCACGATTTTATAGAAAAATTTACGGAGGTATTCATGGATGACTTTACCATTTATGGGCTAGACTTTGAGAGCTATTTAGAGCATTTTGATTTAGTATTGGGTAGGTATAAGAAGACCAACTTAGTATTAAATTAGGAGAAATGCCATTTTATGGTAAGGGAAGGTATAGTTTTGGGACACAAAATTTTTGAGAAGGGGATTGAGGTAGACAAAGCAAAGATAGAGGTTATAAAAAAGCTTCCATCACCAACTAATGTCAAGGGAGTTAGGAGTTTCCTAGGCCATGCAGGTTTTTATTGTCGGTTCATAAAAGATTTTTCGAAAATTACAAAGCCTTTATCTAATTTGTTAATGAAAGATGCTCCTTTTGAATTTAATGTTGAATGTTTATTGGCTTTTGAATTTTTGAAGCAAAGGCTTATTTCAGCTCCGGTGATCATATCTCCGGATTGGAATTTGCCCTTTGAGCTAATGTGCGATGGAAGTGATTTTGCGGTGGGAGCAGTACTCGAACAAAGGTAAGAGAAATTATTTTATGCAATTTATTATTCAAGTCACACTTTGACAGGAGTTCAAGTTAATTACAACACAACTGAAAAGGAGCTTCTTGCTATTGTATTTTCCTTTGAGAAGTTTCGATCATATCTACTTAGAGCAAAAATTGTGGTGTGGTCTGACCATGCAGCATTAAGGCATGTCTTTGCCAAGAAGGAATCCAAGCCAAGATTGATAAGATGGGTACTCCTCTTGTACGAATTCGATTTGGAGATAAAAGACAAGAAGGGAGCAGAGAACCATGTGGCAGATCATTTGTCAAGATTGGAGCATGATCATGTTGAGAAAGGGGAGATTGTGGACTTATTCCCTGATGAGCGTATTTGTGCATTATTTGTTTATGAAATCTCCGTACATTGGTTCGCTAATATTGCAAATTTTCTTGCAGGAGATTATATGCCAAGGGACTTCACATGGAACAAAGAAAGAAGCTACAAGCTGATGCAAAGCATTACATTTGGGATTATCCCTACCTCTTTCGTCTTTGTGCTGATCAAGTTCTCAAAAGGTGTATCCCCAAGGAAGAGCAAGCAGAAATTATGCAAGCCTGTCATAGTGGAGAAGCTGGTGGACATCACGGACCTAACACAACGGTATCAAAAATTCTCTCTTCTGGATTTTATTGGCCCACCTTATTTAATGATGTTAAATTGTTTATTCAAACTTGTGATCGATGTCAAAGGGTGGGAAATATAACTAGGAGAGATGAGATGCCACTGACCAATATGCTTGAGGTTGAATTATTTGATTTATGGGGGATAGATTTCATGGGGCCTTTTCCAATTTTTTATGGGTTTGAATATATCTTAGTGGCAGTCGATTATGTGTGCAAGTGGGTAGAAGCTGTAGCCACTAGGACTTGTGATGCAAATGTTATCCTCGAATTCTTGAGGAAGAATATATTCACACATTATGAGCCCCGAGAGCTATCATTAGTGATGGTGGAAAACACTTTGTTAACCACCAATTTAAAGCTCTATTGAAAAAATTTAAAGTGAGGCATAAAATTACTACCCCATATCATACCCAAGCTAATGGCCAAGTAGAGGTGTCCAACCGAGAGTTAAAAGCCATCTTGGAGAAAACTGTTAGTGCATCTAGGAAGGACTGGTACCTTAAACTAGATGAAGCTTTGTGGGCGTATAGGATAGCCTTTAAGACACCAATAGGAATGTCACCTTTTAGGTTAGTATTCGGCAAGTCCTGTCACTTACCAGTGGAATTAGAGAACAAGGCTTATTGGGCTACTAAGTTCTTAAATTTTAACCTTGAGAGTGTAGGAAAATGCAGGTCCTTGCGGCTAAACGAGTTGGAGGAGCTCCGATTCTGGTCTATGAACACGCCAAGAAGTACAAGGACAACACAAAGAAGTGGCATGATCGAAGAATAGCCAAGAGGGAACTTACACCTGGAATGAAAGTGCTGCTTTATGATAGTAAATTGAGATTATTTCTAGAAAAATTGAAATCGAGGTGGAAAGGGCCCTATGTGCTAGTGAGAGCAGACAAATTTGGGGTGGTGACTCTCAAACACCCAAGAGATGAGAAAGAATTCAAGGTAAATGGACATCGCGTGAAGCCCTATTTTGAGTCAACATTTGAAGGTGCTTCAGTGATCATCACTCTTCAAGACACTTGATGGTATTTAAAAGTCTAGCTGCGAACTTGATAAATGCAGAACTACCTCTAACTCATACTTTTGAAAATGTTTTGTGTTATTTTCCTTTTAATAGACTTGTTAAGGGTAGTGGTTCAAGGATTGTGAGTTTCATTTAATTTGTTTGTGTTTTCAATTAATTTAGTGGAGAAGAAGGGTTTATTTTCGAGTTAGAAAAGAGTGAGAGAAATAAAATTTTCTTGTGAATTTTAGTGGCTCACAGTTACTAGATTTTTCTTGGTAACCGTGACATAGCTTAATTTTAATGTTGTAGGTTAAGACACGATTACTTGGTTTCAATTAGTAACCGTGAGGTCATTTCAATTTAGTCCAGAATCGGAATTCATTTTATCTCATGGTTATTATCAAATTAGTAGTAATCGTGACCTATGTTCATTTTTGTTCCAGAAGCAAATCGTGAGGTATCTCAAAGTTACTATAATTTTCATAATGAGCGTGAGGTACATTCCTTTTAGTACAGAAGCAAAAGTCCTTTATCTCACGGTTACTACTATTTTCATAGTAACCGTGACCTAGAATCATTTTAGTCCAGAAGCGAAATGCATTTTATCCCACGGTTACTATGAAATTAGTGGTAACCGTGACCTAGGTCTGTTTTTAGTCCAGAATCTTTTGTTGAGTTATCTCACGGTTACTAGTGTATTAATAGTAACCGTGTCATAATAAAAAATTAAAAATTAAAAATTTGAAATTTGAAACCTTACTTTTCTGACACCTTTTCATTTAGGGTTTTATTTTAGTTTGTCTTCAGTGTTCTCTCTCTTTCTCTCTCACTTTCTTTCTTCTTCCTCCCTTCCCTTCTTCTCTAACGTGCGTCGCTCTCCACCATCTTCATCGATAAGCTATCTTGTTTTTCGTATATGTTTTCTTTTTGTTTTTTTTTCTTCTTTATTCCTTAGATCTAGGTGTTAGATCTTATTATTTATTGTGTTTGGGTTGTTTGTGTTTCTTGTTCTTGTTCATGTTCTTGTTTTTGTTCTTGTTCTTCTTCATTCTCTTCTTTCCCTAACATTTTCACTTTGTGTTATTGAGTTTTGTTTTCAGTATTTCTTCTTCTCCATCTTTACCGGCCAAGTAAGTCTTCTTTCCTCTCTAATTTAATTTTTTATTAATATTATTATTATTTTTATTATTTCATCCTTATCCGTTTTAGGGTAATCTTTTGTGGTTTTTTTTTACTCTGGTGATTTTTTCTTGTTGTTGTGTTTGTCTTTCGTGTTGATGTTTGTTCATTTATTATTCTTTTCAATTATGATTTGTTTCTTGTTTTCTCCTTCTCTAATTTTTCCTTTACTTTTCTTTGATCTATGTTTATATGTTTTTGTTTTGATTAGTTAAATTTTTCATTTACTTTTCTTTAGGATTTATTCTTCCTTCGCATTTTATGTAGTTATTTATTTTATTTTTCTTTTCCGTGCACTTTCCATTATCTTTAGTTGTTGTTTTCGTTGTTCTTCTTCTTTGCATTTTGAGTCTTGCCTTTGGCCTGTTACGGGTTGATTTTGTGAGGATGGTGTACAACCCGCAGGTACGGTCTCTTAACTCCCTGTCATAATCTTTGCCATGGAATCCTGTTTTTTTCCTTTTAGTTGGTTCAAAATATGAAAGGACATTCTTCAATTTACAAATGCTTAGAAATGTTGTTTGGCTTGTGCACTAAATTTTAATCCTAATTGAGTATGATGAGAGAAATTTTGAACTTATGTTTACATCGATACATTGATGCATCGAACTGTCATACCTTTAGACTTATAAATGTTTGTTAACTGCATTATACTTTGTCATAATTTATTTTGGGCACTGGTTTTATGTTGTCTCAATAGCTATTCCACTTGCTAAATGTGATTTGGAACTGTTGCAAGAAAGAACCTTTAGTTTGTCATTCCTTTTATCAAGCATATTCTATGATCAAATAAGCATGCCAAATCAATGATCTTTTGTCTGAGTTAGCAATTGCATTCACCTGCATGTTTATGCCCATATCTGTCCTTGAGGTATATAGACTGAAATGATTCGACCTGGGGGCTACTGGTTTCCAAAGGATGACTCGGTCATTGCAGTTGAGTGCCACGTACCTCAAAGAACTAGTGTGTGCCATGACCTTATATTGTGTATTATCATCTATTCATACTTGTGCTATGTTTCCCTTGTCTTACTCAATAATGTAAACTTCTAATTTTGTTGTTTTTAGGCAGTGGCACCTAAACGCGCTCGTGCTTTCAGTTCTTCTCAATCCCAAGACATCCTTCATCTTATCAGTCAACCCGTACCGCCCGAAGAGCATGTAGAGGCTAGTCAGAAACCACCTCCAACCCCTGTGCCACAAAAGTCACGAAGGAAGAAAGGGCCAAAAATAGCCAGTTAGGTTCCAAAAAAGATGAGAACAAACTATGACATATTTTCCAACTACGAGTACCTTCAATCAGTTTATCTCAATATGAGTTTATCGGAAAAGCTGGGGATCAAGGGGGAGATTAATAGCCACATTGTAGCCATCGGTTGGGAAAAAATTTTTGAATGCAGGCAATTAGTTTATCCAAACTTGACTAGAGACTTCCTTTGCACTTTGCAATTTCATTTCGGGTATGGTGCAGTCCAAATATGGTAACTTTCTTCTTGGAAGGAAAATTTTATGAAGTATCTTTGGCCGAGGTCACTGAAGCCCTGGGATTTTCACCAAATGGGCTATATGCTTATGAAGACTACTCCAAAGACAGAGCTTGGGAAGACATCAGAGATCCGCTGATTAGAGGCCCTTATGTGGCCGGGACCACCAAATCTCATTTACTACGGGACCATGCTTTACGAATCTTACACCATTTTTTCTCTATATCTTTCATGTCTCATGTGTAGAGTGCAGGGCAAATTAATCTCCCAGAGGCTCTCATTCTATCATGTATGGTGAGACATTGCCGTATAAATGGCGTGTATTATTGGTGGAACAAACTAGAGGAGATGCAAGAAAAGCTTACCAAAGTAAAGAAGATTTCATTTAGTGGCTGAGTGACAATGATTGCTCGGTATTTCAGGCATCCATTGGATATAGACAAGAGCCTCCCTGCAGCAGCTTATATCGATGCCAAAATGCTAAAGAATATGAAGATCATTGTAAATGATGCTACTACCGAGCATGGGTTCAGGCTGACTGAGGGAGAAGAGTATTTACACAAGCTGAAGCGCAGCCTGTGTAATCCTCCACCTGCCCCGAATCAAGATTCTGTCACTTTGTCCTCTGCCCAATACACTGCCTTGATGGACCGTGTGGACAATTTAGCTACCAACCAGGAGGAATTCAAGCGTCAATAGCAACAGATCATTAAAGCCTTGGCTGCTTTGAATGCCCAGCTTGATTCCCTAGTTTCTCTGCCTCCTTGAACAGGAAGTTCCCTCTCCCCTCTTCCCTAGTTTGAGATTTATATTTGTACCTTGCTGCGGACAACAAGTTTTTAAGTGTGGGGTGAGCGAGAGAATATTTTAATTGTGTTGATATTGAATTTTAAACATGTGGGTTAATAATTTGAACAATTTTTGGAAGTTTTTTTTTGTGAAGAAATTGTTTTGTGCAGATTATCTTTGCAAAGGAAGAAGTTGGGACTCAAATGGTTAAAATTGTGAAACTCTTGAACCACAACTTTTTTTAATTTTTTCAGTTGTTTAGTTCATCTCTATTTTTCAATTTAATTGTGCATTATGAATGTTCTTTAATGTTGATTTAATGGAGTTTGTTTTGCTTTAAGTTAATTTACTTTAAGTTTTGCATTTCCTTCTGGTTTTAAGTATTGTTATGTTATAAAGTCTTTGTTTTTCCTTTTAATTTAAGTTAGAATAATTTTTTTTCCGTAGAGTTATTAATCACCTTACCTTTAGTTTGAGCTGCCAATTAATCTTGAATTGAATTAGCTTAGACTCGTTTTTGAACTGATAAGTTGGAAATACTGAGTAGCCAGAGAGCAGTAGTTTATTCAGGAAAGATTATTTTTAAATTGATCTTAATTAATCACATATCATTCAATTTCTTATTTAATGAGTACATTAGGCTAAAAAAAGAAAAAATATATATATAGCAATTGAGTGAAGGAATTCTGGAATAGCTAGAATCTTCCTCATCACCCTTCGAAATGAATATTCAACTCAGATGAGATTAGGATATGACCTAGGCAGCCTTTGTTTGGTAATCAATTTTTGAATGACTCTTGACCTACCCTTGGAAATTTTACCATTGTTAGTCCCTTTGAGCTTAATTGGTATGCTAAAAGCATACTACATAATTTTTTTAGATTGCACTATTGTTTAATCATATAGCCTAAATGCCTTTGTCTCTCCCATTTTGGAATTGGCCACTCTAGGTGGGGTAGTAAAAAAATTGCATGATAGGTTTGATGAAATTATTGATTGTCAATCAAGAAGGGAAAGTTGAAAAGTTTTTAGGAAATTTTTGAGCTTAATGTTCTAAAATTTTTGGGACAATGATGGTAAGAATCAATGCTTTTGGCACTCCTATCACCTACTTAGTATCCCACGGTTACCATAAATTCATAGTAAAAAAAAAGAGAAAAAAAAAATATATATATATAGATCCTTTGCTGCAGAAATTTTGGTTGATTCAGCACTGCAGAAAATAAGTGTGGGGTACTTAGCATTTATAGGAAGTGTTAATTATTTTACTTCCTGCAATGTGAGAATCCAATTAATGTCCTAAGATTAGTTTTTCCTTTTAATAACAATAGAGCATACATGTTGAGAGAGTTGTTTCTTGAGAAAGCTAGGTGGTAGGCATTTTTGGGTAGTATGGCTAATTCTATCTTGTTAACCTTATCAATTCGTTGGAACCTTTGCCTTAACCCCATTGCAATCTTAATGTAAGACCTGGTAATTCTATCTTGTTCTGAGTTGTTTAGCTGAAATGACCCTTGTGGTTCAGGTGCTAAAGAAGAGACTTATGGCTATTCTGAGTAGAATGCACAAATGTGTCATAATTCTCTGATTGCTTGATTGCTGGAATTCACTAGTGGTTTTGGTTTTGAAAGAAAATATATTTGTTTTAGCCTCGCACACACACACGAGAAATTGTTTGATATAGATTAATTTGAGTCATTTTGATAAAGTTCTTATTCTGAGTGTCTTCTACTAAGTGTTGCTCTGACACTTCTGATTTTTCTTGTTCTAAATCGAAGTCTTGAGTTTTTCATGATTGTGGATAATTCATTTGCTTGAGGGCAAGCAAAGTCTAAGTGTGGGGTATTTTGATAACTCAAATTCAGTATTTATTTTTGGTCTAATTTTAGTATAGTTTTCATTGTTTTCTAACATTTTTTGCTTTATTTTTGCTTGCATTTAATAATTTATCTGATTCTCAGTTGATTCTAGTTTTTGTGAGAATTTGAAAGCTTTTGGTAGAATTTTGTGATTTTTATAGTTACCTCACGGTTACCAGGAATTTCCTAGTAATCGTGACCCATGTATTCTGTCAAAATGCACCGTTTTGAAGCTGGTCATGGTCAGCATGGCAATTGTGCATGATAGGATAGTAATCGTGACCTATGGAGTTTTCAGTGCAAAAGCTAAAGGAGAAGCACCTCACGGTTATTAAGAATTTTCTAGTAACCGTGAGGGAGGCACATTTTCAGTCCAGAATGAAGAAGAGAGTTATCTCACGGTTACCAGGAATTTCATGGTAACCGTGACCAAATTTCAGATTATAGCTCCGAGCCATCTCACGGTTACTAAGAATTTCATAGTAATTGTGAACTATTTTAATCAAAAGAGGGTTTTACATTAGAGGTCACGGTTACCAGGGATTTGATAGTAACTGTGACCCATGTTGACCTATATAAGGCAGGTTATTCTGCAGAATTGGGATTTTTTGAGTTTTGAGGGAATTTTTAATTTTTAGGGTTTCTTTCTTCCTTTTTTGAGTTCTTTGTTTATTTTACACACATAGATACATAGATTTACTTGAAAATAGTTGGATTTACACAAAAACACTTAGAGTAAACATAGATTTACAGTTTACAAGTATAGATCTACACATTTGAAGCTCATTTTTCCAGTAAGCTTTAGAGAAAGAGATTGAAGAACTTGGATTCAGCTGGGTTTTCTTCACCATGAGTTTCAAGGGTTATTCTATCCTTATCTCTTTTCATTTTGTGATGGATAGTGAGTAGTCATTTAGTTGTTTAAGGGATCTTTGAATCCCCTACCCAAGAATGTGAACATTGAACATATCTTCAATTATATATATATATATGAATGAATGGTTTATCTCACTGTTGCTTATTTTATTTCATTAGTTTTTAGCTCTTCAAGTGATTTTCCAGCTTTGTTGAATGCTTGTATCTTTTATCTGAGTTGGATGTTAATGCTTGTATGAGTTGAATGCTGAGAATAAATCTTTGCTCTGCTTATCTATCTAAAAATACTATCTATTTTAGATTGTTCCAGAATAGGACTCTAGATGTGCAGTAAATTTGGTTGTAGAGTTTGAGTGTGTAGTGAAATAGATGAGTTTTGGATTGTTTGGCTCCGGAATGGGAAAGCAAATCAAACTTAGGATATTACACCCATGCTTAGGCTAGTTGTTGGGCTGGCTTCTGAATGGGACGTTTAGCAACTAGAATAGCTGGCTCCGGAATGAGACGTTTAGGTTAAGAGGGTTATCTTGAATTCATTCATGTACACTTTTAGGCAAATTTAATTCACATTGAGTATGGGGTGGATGAGTGAACTTGAGCAGCGTTTTATTTATAGAGGTTTTCATACTTGTTAATTTTTCTAAATTTAATACATACTCAATTTACTGTTATTAGAATTTAATGTCTTCTCACTGCATATTTTAGCTATATAAATTAAACAACTCATACACACAAACAATTGGGAATTATTTAGCATACAATTAATTTCCACAGTTTTCACACACAATTCCCTTGGGTTCGATATTGAGGGTCTTAAATTTACCCCACTTTATTACTTGTCGATCTAGTGCACTTGCTAGGGTTTCAACACTATTCATATGACTAATTGAAATGGAAATAGTAATTTTTATTTAAATAGCTTGATTTTGTTTATTTACTTAAATTGAAGTAATTGGTTAATATAATGAGAATGAATGTAAATTTAACTTAAAAGCCCAACAATGATGGTATGAAGTAATGCGATGTTAATGTATGTATCTAAATTAGTAAATGGATATGTTACAAATATACTTGCTACCGCATATGTGAAATTCTCCATTTTACTTGAAAATAGATATGGGTTACTTGACAAAGGAAAAAATGTGTTTGAGATATTATATGACATGAATTAATCCTAGTAATCTATATATATATGAATGAATATGTCATATTATTAAAAATATGATTATATGGAAATTTCTTGATGCCTAATGTCGTATCCAAGGATAATAAAATTATTACAAGCTTTTGGATAGTGCACCGAGGAATATATGAAATTATAATTCTATTAATACCCTTAGTAACGATAGGAAATCTTGAGTAGGATACAATTGGCCAGCCATGAGGATGAAATTTTGATTGATATTTTAGATAATGGTATTTTATAATATAGAGAAATGACTCATCAACAAGTGTAAAAATGGCAGTGTCATGTTTTGACCCTTTTTTACATCAAAAATTAGAGTGCAGTGTCAGGTTTCGACCACTCTATTTCGAAATTGGTTTACTAGTAGAGTGCAGTGTCAAGTTTCGACCATTTCATTTCAAATGTGGCTTTATAAAGGAGTGCAATGTCAGGTTTCGACCACTCTAGTCCTTATAGACCAAAGAGAAAAGGTCTCAATCTTGCGTATCCACTAGAAGATTCCTTCGGATTACTATGGGCAAAAAAAAATATTTTTTTTAATAATTAGATGGCACATAGTGTTGTATAGATGATAATAATTTTCATACTATATGTATGTATATATTTTGTGGTTTTAAAATAGTCTAGCATATGTAACTTCATGAATAGCTTGTGATATTAGTTATTGCTTTGAGATAAGGGTAATTACCTTTCAAACTCGAAATTTGTATATATGTATATTATTTTCATTAAGTGCAATGTTGATGATTTCTGTCCTTTTTTTTGTAATAAAAATATGCTTTATTGTGGAAAAGTAAAATTAGTGGCTACTACTAAGTAATTTGCTTAGCGCATGAAATTTTTATTTCTGCATGTAGATATACAGGTATTTTGAGAAAATAGCAAACCGAGGATCTACTGGAAAGTGAGGAGTACTTCTTCTACTTCATAATGGATACTTGGCTTGGAAGTTTATTTTAGCATTTTGGAAACTTAGATACTCATGAAATGTAGATGGTTTTCCAGTTCATGATTTTTATATTAAAGTAGTTATAATATTAAAATTATAGTGAAAAATGGTTGATGAAACATGTTTCATAGTAGTGAAGTTTATGAATTAAAAAGTTTAAATTTCAATTATTTTGTGGATGGCTTGATTGTTATATTGTGATGGATTGAGGAGGTTGGGACAAAGATTAAATAATATTTGGATGCATGAGGAAGTTAAGGATTGTGTTGGACTTTATAGAAGTATGAATTGACATTTTGTAACAAGGTGGATAGTGCCTTGTATAAGGGAGACTATGTCCATTTTTCTGTAAAAATATCAAAAGATATAAAACTTAGTATGAATATTTATATAGAAACAAAAATTCGATTTTTGATTGTTTGTTGGTGTAACATTCGGTATTTGACCCATTTATCAAGTCTAGTATTGGGCATTACAAAGGTTAAGCTAATTTACTACATTTATCTTCGAGTTGCACATTTAGTCACTTTAAAGGCATTTAATAAGTTTTCCCATGTTTTTCACTTAAGCCGTACAATATACTTTCTAGATTCAATATATCTATATCTATACATTTCATAATATATATCTTAGTTAATCCTTCAATTTGACAAGTGTAACTCGATCATGACCATTAATTAGTAATTTAAGCATATAAGAAATTAAATCTTTAGCCAAGTATATCACTAAATTTTGGAACAGAATTAAACCAAAAACTTAAGTTTCTAAAGTCATAACCAACAAAGCTAAAATCAAAAGAATTTAACTCCAAGCACGTAAACTAAACACATTTTAAATGCTTAATTAGGTAAAAATTTTAACTTTTATTAAAATACAACTGACTTAGCTTAAATTATCCCCCTTATCATCTTATTTCAAATTTCAAAAATTTTTATTCATAATTAATCAATTAAGCAACTAACTACGACTAATTACCTAATATTACAACTATAAAACTTACACAACATATCACACTATAACAATGAACATGTTTAAATTTCAAATCTATTTTATTAAAATTAAAATCAATAAAGGTCTTCTAATATATTCTCAACATCCACACCTTTATGCCTTTATTTTTTGTTATATAACGACATAGAAAATGTTGACAATAAATCCTACAATTGACTTTCTCTACCAACAATATCGACAATAAGCACAACCATTACTTATCTATATTTAAGAACCAATTTAATCACGTTTATGTGTCAAAAAATATTTTATACATGTAAAAACACACAGAAACTAATCATTTGATTATAAGAAAACTAAAAATTTCTAACAAAAATTCAGCGTTTATTTAAATAAGTTAATAGGAAGTAAATTTGGTTATCACGTATCGATTAGCATGAAATTCCTACATTTTCCTCATCTTTTTTCATCACCATGCTCGCCGAAATGGAGAAAAGGAGCCTCAATAAGATGAAGAAAATTAGGGGAAGAAAAGGGGCGGCATTATTGGCATACTGATGATGGGAGTTGGCCTACGATGGAGAGAGAACGGCGACAAAGGGATCATTGGAGATCTATGCCGTTAATCAACCTTTCATCCTTTCCTTTGGTTCCTTTCCCAATCCCAATCTCCCTCCTATCTCTCTCTCCTCCTTTTCTTTCTTTTTCCTTGTAAATTTATGGCCAAGGTACTTTGTCTAGAGAATTCTAGGAACTCCACTGTTATTATTATTATTATTATTATTATTATTATTATTATTATTATTATTATTATTATTATTATTATTATTATTATTATTATTATTATTATTATTATACTAAAGTGTATTTTAGTTAAAACTATAAATTCAAAGGTCTTCAAAAAAAAATAATGCCCACTAATATCGTATTCTCAATAAATCGATCCTTGCAAATCGATATCAAAAGTACTATTCACAAATTAGAAGATATTTTCATCCGACTCAAGTTTTGGGGCGTCACACACATGGGCATCCATTGAAGAACTAAAAGATTCTTCAATTTAAGGAATTCTCATGTGTTGTTTGTTCTCAAAGAAATTTAATTATTAGACCATCACCGGCTAAAATTGGAATCAAATCCCCTGCATTTTTAGAATGTATATAGGGTGATATTTGTGGGCTCATTCATCTATCAGGTGGACCATTTAAGTATTTTATGGTATTAATTAATGCATCTACAAGATGGTTACATGTGTATCTTTTATCAATTTGCAACCTGACATTTGCAAGATTGCTTGCTCAAATAATTCGATTAAGAGCATAGTTTCCAAATTATACAATCAAGTCAATTCGTCTTGATAATTGACCGATGTCTAGCAAGTGTACTAGATCGGCTAGTAATACAGACCCCAAAATATCGTACCCAAGGGAACATGGATTGCTAAGGATAATATCTATGTATGAATTAAATCAACCTGAGATTGTTACCCAAATGTTTTTGATTTAAAAGCAAAAATTAAATAAAATAAACAATTAAACAAAACAAAAGCTAAAATTAAATTAACATGAATTAAAAAGAAAACAATAACTGGAATTCTCTTGCTAAAGAAACTATCAACCTTAACTTTTAATGTAATGACATAAATTCAATATCAACACCAGTGATTATGAAAAAACTAGTAATTAAAGTAAGATATCTTTATTCAAGTATATCATTCTTAGTATTAAACTCATAGATAAATCTAATACTTAGCATGACAATCTAGTTTTAACTTCCTAAATATTCATTGAACTCTTTCTCAAGTAATTCAACTCCAATTTATTCTTAGTTCTTCCTCTCTTAGTATTAATCAGTAAAATCAACACATAATTATCTTATATTTCTGATAATAATCATGCATAAATATTAAATAACCAATCTAAGAACATGAAAATCAATAACTATGTCAAAATCAATTTTTAGTTATTTACTCAATAAACCAACAATCAATCTCAACACAATCAAAGATAAGAATATGCTTAAAACCAAGAAATAATCAACCAATATTGAAATTAAGCTCAAAATAAAGTCATAAAAATGAAAATATAAGTTTTCAAGAATCCATTAGCAAAAGAAGAAAAACTAATTCCTAAACATATTTAAACTAAACAATGTTAAAATACTTAAACAAAATTTAAAAGAAAAATAAAAACAGAAAAACTAGAAAAACAAAGTAAAACTAAAAATTAAAGAATTCTACTAATTTATTCTACTCATTGATCCCTATTGATCCTACTAATTGATTCATCATTATCAATAATGCTGGTAAATTTGTGTCTCGGGCTTATAATAATTATTGCATGTTAGTTGGAATAATAATTGAAAGGCCTGTTACACATGTTTATACAAAAAATGGTTTAACATAATCATTTATTAAACGTCTCCAGTTAATAGCTAGACAATTACTTATGAGAACAAAACTCCCCATTTCTACTTGGAGGCATGTTATTTTACATGCAATATCACTTGTGCACATTAGGCCAATAAATTATCATAAATTATCCCCAATACAGTTAGCTTTTAGTTAAAAACAAAATATTATCCATCTTAGAATTTTTTATTGTGCAGTATATGTGCCGATTGCTCCACCACAATGCACAAAGATAAAATCTTAAAGGAGCTTAGGAATATATGTTGGGTATGAATTTCTTTCAATAATTAAATATCTCGAACCACTAACTGGAGATTTATTTATGGTAAGATTTGTCGATTGCCATTTTGACAAAATAATTTTTCCAACATTAGGGGGAGAAAATAAACAGCTGGAAAAGGAAATTATTTGGAATGCATTATCACTATCTCATTTAGATTTTCGAACAAAATAATGTGAACTGAAAGTTCAAAAGATAATACATTTGCAAAATATTGCAAATCAACTGCTAAATGCATTTATTAATTTAAAAAGAGTTACTAAATCTCATATACTAGCTAAAAATTCTCTTATTCAAATTTATGTCCATATAGGACAATCTAATAAAACAAACATTAGCAACCCATTCCTGAAACGTAGTAGATCAATCGATTCTAAAGATAAAAAATTTCGAAAAAGGAAAGGAGTAAATAACCAAGATGGTCATATTATAGAGGCGAACACTCCTGAAGAAACTCAAGACATATAATCATAAAACCTCAAAAGAGATTCAGGTACCTGAAAATAATAATAATAAAAAGATCTCCATAAGCTATGTCAACATAGGAAAAAGATGGAACCGAAAAGATATAGTTTTCGATAATATTTTTGCATATAATGTTGCTAATGATATTTTAAAAGAAAATGAGGATCTTGAACCTACATCTGTTGAATAATGTAGAAATAAAAAATGGTTGGCCAAAATGTAAATATGCAATTCAAGCAGAATTCACTTTCAAAACGTGAAGTATTTAGACCTATAGTTCGAACACCTAAAGGTGTAATGCCAGTGGGGTACAAATGGGTATTTGTGCAAAAATGAAATGAGAAAAATGAAATTGTAAGATATAAGGCACAATTGGTTGCATAAGGATTTTTGCAAAGACATGGCAT
Source organism: Excoecaria agallocha (assembly GCA_037975025.1). NCBI lineage: Eukaryota > Viridiplantae > Streptophyta > Magnoliopsida > Malpighiales > Euphorbiaceae > Excoecaria > Excoecaria agallocha. Next base: position 13,144,695 of record CM075816.1, on the reverse strand, counting down.
TGATTATGAAGAAACATATTCTCCAGTAATGGATGCAATTACTTTTAGATATTTGATTAATCTGGTAGTTTGTAAAAAGCTTGACATGTATCTAATGGATATTGTTACAACCTATTTATATGGCTCACTTGATTAGTGAAATTCATATGAAAATCCTTAAATGATTTAAAATGCCTGAAGCATATAAAGATTCTTAAGAAATTTGTTCAATAAAATTACAAAAATCATTATATAGATTAAAGCAATCTGGACGAACGTGGTATAATCGTCTTAGTGAATATTTGTTAAATGAAGGATATAATAATGATCATATTTGTCCATGTGTATTTATAAAAAGATTCGGATCAGAATTTGTCATAATTGTTGTATATGTTGATGATTTAAATATCATTGGAACTCCTAAAAAGCTTAGAAAAGCAGTAGATTATTTAAATAAAGAATTTGAAATGAAAGATATTGAAAAGACAAAATTTTATCTTGGCCTATAGATCGAGCATTTAAAAGATGGAATTTTTATTCATCAATCAACTTATGCGAATAAGATCCTAAAGCGATTTTATATGGACAAAGCACATCCATTGAGTACCTCAATGGTTTTAAGATCACTAGAAGTAAATAAAGACCCATTTCATCCTCGAGAGAATGAAGAAGAACTTCTTAGTCCTAAAGTACCATATTTAAGCATTATAAGTGCATTGACATATCTTGTTAATAATACAAGACTAGATATAACATTTGATGTAAATCTATTGGCGAGATTTAGTTCATCTACGACAAGAAGACATTAGAATGGAATTAAGCATGTTTTTCTATATCTCCAAAGAACAATTGATATGGGTTTATTTTATTCTAATAAATCTAAATCATATTTAGTTGGTTATGCAGATGCAGGATATTTATCTAATCCATATAAAGTTTGATCACAAATAGGCTATCTATTTACTTATGTAAGTACAACCATATCATAGCGATCTATAAAGCAAACTTTAGTTGCTACTTCTTCAAATCATACAGAAATAATTGCAATGCATGAAGCAAGTCGAGAATGTGTTTGGCTAAGATCATTGATTCATTATATCCAGAAGATGTGCGACTTGGATTTTGAAGAAAATATTTCAACAATACTATATAAAAGATAATACAACATGCATAACTCAATTAAAAAGAAGGTACATCAAAGGTGATAGAACGAAACATATTTCATCAAAAAAATTTTTCACTCATAATCTTCAAAAGAAAGGTGAAATAGATATTCAACAAATTTGTTCAAGTGAGAATTTGATAAATTTATTCACCAAAACATTACCCACTGTAACATTTAAAAAGTTGAGATACAGTATTGGAATGAGTAGACTTAAATATATGTTTTTATGAGGAGAGTAAAATACACTGCGTTGTACTTTTTTTTCTTTAGCCAAAGTTTTATCCCATTGAATTTTCTTGGAAGGTTTTTAATGAGGCAGTTTACTATATGTATTGTAAATATTATGTACTCTTTTTTCTTCATTAGATTTTATTCCATTGAATTTTTTCTAGTAAGGTTTTAACGAGATACAATTTTTTAATTTATAATTTTTTTATAGACATCAAAGGGGAGTGTTGTAAATAAGTAAATTTATGAATGTCCATAAAACAAGTTTAAACTCCTAATTTATAACTTAAAACTCCCAATTTATTAATAGTTTGTAACTCATGTATTTATGTTTACTTTGTAACTCATTTATTTATATTTACTTATGTAACCTATATCCATAAGCTTATAAATATAGGTTTCTTCCATGAAATACACACAAGTAAAATAATAAGAGAATACTTCATTTCTCTCAATTCCTTTCTAAACTCATTTTATTGTCTTTATTCTTATAATCTATTCTTATAATATTTCATATAGTTTTCGTATTTTATAACATAGTTCAATTTTTAAGTATATAAAATGCAAATAACCGAATTGATTAGATTTTATAAACAATAATATTTTTTTTTGAGTGTTAATTTGTTTTATTTATAAAATTTATTGAAAAATTATAATGGATCTAAATCGTATAAATAGATCCAGCTAAAAAAAAAAAAGCTTTTTAAGTGTTTCGGTTGGATTTTATAAGCTATTTGGCTCACTTTAATCCTTAATTGCAAAGAAAAATATATTTTAAATTCCTAAATTTTAACGTTTTCTTTACATTATATTTTAAAAGTTAATACTGAAATTCTATATTTTTTATATTATTTATATTCAATTCAATTTATAAAATTAATAAAATTAAAATGCACAGTTTAAAATAACTATGATATTCACCAAAACAAAAAAAAATAAATAAATATTTTAGACATAAAAAAATATAAATTAATTTTTTAAAATTTTTGTATATTTTATGATCATTTTAAATTTATTTTATTCGAAATTAATAAGTTCTATATTTTAATTTAGTGTAATTTGAATATAATGTGAATAATTGATGAAGTATAAAAATTTAATATTAAATTTTTAAAATAAAAAAGTATAATATTAAAAATAAATAAAATTCCGGACCGCAAAATGTGCTTCTCCTAATTTTATAGGCCGTTAACAAGGATTTAAGATTCTTAGAATGACATGTGAATCCACGTAAGCGGCGAGAAGAGGCAAGTGGAAACTCCCCTTCTCATTTCCAAATGCTACAAGGAAACGCAATTGCTCACCTTACCTCATTGTATAAAATCATTATATTCCAATTCCAGACCTACCGCCTCTCTCTCAATATATATTCCTTTTACCTTCTTCAATTTTTCTGATAACCAATCTTAGCTCTCTCTTCAAAACTATGGATAACAATGGCGGACGACGATCCATGCCCGGATATACCCGGGCGGAGTTGCTTCAATTAGGCCTGCGAGAATCAGAACGACGTGATTTACATTTAAGGCCCAATTTTTCCTATTTTTCTCTTCGACAGGTCTACTCGATTTTTCACCGTCGTTCAAGTACCTCCTGATTACATCAGCAAATCTACTGCATTGCCTGCATCCAAGGCCGCGATTATCGATGCTCTGCCCAGAATTACTGTCACGGAAGGTTGCGATATTAAGGAGTGCGCTATTTGTTTAGATGAGATGAGTATAGGCGGCGAGATGAGAGAAATGCGGTGTAAACACCACTTTCATTCCGGTTGTATTGAGAAGTGGCTGGGCATTCATGGCTCTTGCCCCGTTCGTCGGTCCTTGATGCCGTTGGTATTCGGCTCTGGTGACTTAGGCGACGGTAGTGAAAACGGGCGGCGGCTGCGGAGGAGATTGGTTTCTGTGAATGTGGTTATATTCGATTCGGATCCTGGTTCGAATAATTCTGATGATTCTACCGAAATTGAGAATGAAACTGACCGATGGTCAACAGGGAAATTGGAAAGTAGTATATTAGTCTTTTTCTTTTATTGTTTAAAAAAAAAGAATAAAGAATACTTGAATTATTTATTTTTTGACAGAAAATCGATTATAATCATCCTTAATTTGAGGCAGTAATATCTTAATAGAATTCTAATAGAAAAGCTGGTCAAACAACCCTAATAGTTAACCTGACCACCTCTTCTAGTTTCTTTTCGTTTCTTTCACGATAGTTTCTTCAGTTTCAGTAGAATTTTAATCCAATTCCAACGGGATTTGTATTTATCATCTGTTTTTAATCGAGTTGATATACTAATCACTTCCAATCCGTTTATTCCCTTCGTCCTAATCTTTTTATTTTGTTATTAGAGATGTGATTTTAATAGTTTTTAGATCTCACAACTAGAGCTGTGTAGAACTGAAATCAAAAATCAAACCAAATGAATTTTGCAGAACTTATTGCAGATGTTAAATTGCACCCATTATTTGTAAATTTTAACTCTTATAATAATTTAATATTCAATTATCCAACTTTACTACTTCTAACTAGCTTGTCAAAAATAAAATAAAAATGATAAAAGATTTAGATGGCATGGTATATGTGACATTGACTCAACTTATAATTATTTAATGTGACACGAGTACATAATATGGCAATTTTACGTGACATTACGGTGTAAGCAATTTAAATATTTAAGGATGTTTTTCAATGGAACTTTAATGTATTATAAATAAATAAATAAAACAGGGATGGGATGCCGAAAATAACTTTGTAATAATTAGTTTGTAACGTCAATCTCCATCATAGGGATCTGGAAAGGAAAGAAGAAAATGAAATGCAAAGTAAAGGTGGCCACCCATTTTCGCTAAGATTGTGGCCCAAACTCAGCTTTGAGCTTAAAAAAAATGTTTTGTGTAGTCGGTGGCCCAAGTATGTATTATGTTGGGGTTTTAACAAAATTATACAGAAAAAATAAAAAAATAACAAAAAATACTACACCTAAATAATAATTTCATTAATACACTTTTTTAAATTTTTTATATCAAAAATACAACTAATATTTTCATAAATTGCAACTCTTTTCTTCTTTTACCCGATTTCCTTTCACAAATTCCTAATTTTCTGACTTTTCTTGTTCTCACTCTCCTCTCTCCTATAACCAATACTAACAGCATCTTCGATCACCGGCGATCTCCATCTCCCTTGATTTCTGACACCACCGATGTTAATTTCTCCTTCGAAGTCACCTTCTCCATTCTATAACAGATTCTTCCCCTTTGAAAACGTGTGTGAATCATTTTGTCTCTGGTTTAGAAAGAGGAAATATTTCTCATTTTTTGTCTCTGTTTTGCAATTATTGAGGCAAGATGGAGCATTGTCCGGTATGAAAAGCCTAAGCAACCCAAGGCTATTGTCTTGTGCTCCATTGAGGAGCTCTCTGACGAGGTCTCTAGTATCCATTTTATCGAGTAATTTTCTGATCTTATTATCAGGACATCAAATTGATCACGTGATTTTGAATTTTCTGTGAAGTGATTTCGTTTTCCTAAGTTCATTAGTGATTTTGCATGATTAAAGGTTACAAAAGAAACTGATTCAAACCATTTGGGTGCAAAGGATTTGTCAAGTGCCCCAATTGGCATGCTGATAGGAACACCTAGGGAAGTTGTTCAACAGATGGAGGAAGGAAGCATTGTAACTGACAATGTCAAATACTTGGTAAGTTTGTCATTGTTTTATTGCAATTCCTTAATCGTGGATCATAAACTCTTTTTCCTACCTCTTGCTGTGAAGTATCAGCCTCTGCCAATGATTTCAAAAATTGTGTATGTGTTTTTGATTGAAAGTGGAGGCATGGGTGACTTTGTATTAAGTATGTTAGACAGTTAAGTTACAGCTAAAATATAATGATAGGTATTGGATGACATAGATGCTATGCTTGAACATGGATTTGCTCCTCAAATCAGCAAGATCATAAACCCATTAAAGGACTATACCTCTGGACTTGATGATCAAACGCTTCAAAATATTTTAATCACTTATACATCAAGAAAGGTATACAAACCTGCTCTATAATTTCATCATATTGCTCTGTTGCTTTTCTTTCTCTAGCTGTTGTTTCTCTTTGAAATTGTATAAGCATTGTGTTGAAACTTTTGGGGGGCTACTGTTTCTAAGTTGGTTTACACATTCAAATTTAATAGTGATGTGAGATCAGAAGGCAATACAGCATATAAAGCCAACTTTGAAGTTCGTCTAAAGAGTAAAGATTTTCCCATAGACAAAGATCAATCTGCATTCAGTTTGTCGCTGATGAAATGGAAAGGGGCAGCCTATTTTTTAATAATAATTTGAGGTCCAAAATGCAGAAATTACTAATTAGTAAATAGTTACATAAATCTGTTATAATTAGTTTTATCATTTTGTTAATTCTTGCATATTTGTGCGCTTTGAGCTTTTTAAGTGAATCGATTAGATGTTTATGTGTTTTTCTTTATGTTTTGGATGTCTTTTCAGAGTAGATTAGGATAAAACATTAAAGATATTGTGTGGTTAGAATCATCATTTGTTAATTAACTAATTTCTTTTTATTTTTTTCTCGTTACAATGGAATTTATTTATTAGCATGCTCATTAGTTTCTAAATGAATCTTCCTTAACTTTACAGTTGACAAAATTGGAGATGTTAGCTCAAGTTTAGTGGTCACAAAACAGACAAAAAGAAAAAGTAAAGCAATTGAAATATCAACTTATGATTCTAAAGAACGCAAAAAAACAAAAGGTAATTATTTTTGCTCTATGTTTATATCTAAAATGTATTATATTATGTTATGATAATATAAAATTAATATAATGCTTAACAATTTTTTTTTGTATATTATCTATACACAGTGTGTATTTGATATATACACGGTGTGTACAAGGTGTACTTGATATATATACAATGTGTATAAGGTGTATACAATGTGTGTATTTGCTATATACACAGCGTGTACAAGGTGTTTATAGTGTGTATTTGGTGTATACACAGTGTGTACAAGGTATATACAATGTGTATATGGTGTACACATAGTGTGTCTATAGTGTATACACAGTGTGTACAAGGCGTATACATTTGTGCACTTGTTGTACACACAGTGTATACTTGGTATATATACTGTGTATACAAGGTGTATATAATGTGTACTTGTTGTATATAGTGTGTACTTATTTTACACACAGTGTGTACTTGGTATATACACTATGTATACAAGGTGTATAAAGTGTGTACTTGTTGTACACAGTGTGTATTTAATTTACACAGTATGTGTACTTGATGTACACATAGTTCAAAGCTAGTTGCAGTAACCAGCCACATGGATTATTTGTATCACATGGAAAACATATTGGCTTTTGTTGTCTTCAAACAATTGCCTTTGTTATTCATCTATACTGTACTCTTTCTGAAACTTAGACTATTGTTGATGCAAAAAAGACAATCAACAAATCATACTTATCTCTTGTATGTAATCAGCTTGCAATGATGATGCATGATGAGTATCCAGTGGGTTCGAAAGAAGTTTTTAAAAGATTAAAAGAATGATGCATCGTAATTTAGGAGAGGTGGATGTTGTTATTTTTCCTGTTTCAATTTTCTTCTTTTGTTTGTTGCATTGGCTTGAATAGTATAGAATGTGACTACAAAAGAAATTTAGACTGCACTATTTTTGTTGGTGTCGTGGGCCATATAGTAGCTACTTCATTAACCTTGATGTTTGTGAATCAGTACTCTAAATGTGTATATTAACATTTCTCTTAGTAATTAAGCATTTTCAGCTATCCCTTGAAGATCAATGTTTATATTAAATTGCGACATGTAGTGATTGGCAATAAGCAAGTGAAATATTCAATATATATCACTTTTTGGTAAAATTGTACTTGCCTCAATAGAACGACTATAAATATATACAAAGAGAGAGAATAGTTTCATATGATGGAACATTAAAATTTAAATCTCAATGATTAATTTTAAAGCTTCTATATATTTATTTATTTTGAACTTTTATGCAATACACAATATACAACCAAATTCAGCACCTCCTTTCCCGGCCTTCTTTGGCAACATAGTCTAATAGATGTTGAAACATCAACAGTAGCCATTAGAATAACACATTATATTACATCACTAACAACGTAAAATAAACGTCATGAGACTATTTTAACGGGATTGGGTTTATTAGTTGTAGTAAGAACATCTTCTGTCTAGGAAGATAAAAGAATTTAGATTGGCTTTGAAATGAAAATCTCTGGGAAATGTAGGATCAAGAAGGCATTAATAGGCTAATTTTCGAAAACTTATATGATCTTTTATTTGTTTACTAGCTTTGATTTCTACCGGATCGAGTGTTAATAATCCTGTTTGAGTGCCATCGCTATCCGTATCAATGTCTTATTCGATTGTCAATCCTTTAATTCTTGCTGCAATTGAATCTGCTTTAATTCCACTTCTGCAAATTAAAGCTTCATTAAGAACGCATACAAAAAAAACCATTCAACAGAAAGGAACGGCACTGAAATCTAATTAAATGCACAACATTATCTACAAACTTAGAACATGATTTCTCCTTCTTTGGCAACATATGAATTCAAATCCTCACCTTGACATTAGCATAAAAAAAGTCTCCACCTATTTTATCCCACCTGATTCGGTTGCTAAGTAATTGTAATCTTTAAATTCATGTAATTTAACGATCAATGGAAATCATCCCCAAGCATAACACGATTCACGGAACAACAGTTAATTATATTCTCAAGCAGCAATAAAATAAAATCGTTGTTTTAGACTCTAATACCAATATAAAGTACTATGTACAACATAATAGTTGTATTCAAAATACTAAAGGTTGGGTATTTTTGGAAAAGCTGAAGGAAATTATATGCAGCTCGTTATCAAGAGATGAGTCAAATTCAACAACAAAGATAGAAACATTGAAAATTTCAATTCGATTTTGTATTATCTATCTGCATAAGACCATATTACTGCCTTTAAGATCAATTGGTTCATTGTAAAGCCACCCTCGTCAAGATAACTATATATTTCTTCCTTAAAACTTCATTATCCATCCCCAGAAAACCAATACAGAAACACCATACACATTGAAACAAAGGCCACAAAATCAATAACCAGATTCAACTACAACAAAGAAAATGCTCACTCAGCAGGCAAAGAGTGCCTAAGACTTCAAGGCCAGAAAAGGAATTGATATAGATTGCAAAATAAATAGTAGTGAATATGGCTATTGTCCAATAGCGACCAAGATATGCATCAGCAAGAAACCCACCAAAAACAGAAGATGCTTGTGATATCCCTAATAAATTGTTAACAGAAAGCATACAACTAACCTTTCTAGAGCTGAGGAAGCCAGTGATTACCATGGCAGGAATGCGATTATCGAGGCCGATGGAACGACAGTAGCTTCTTCAAGACTAAAATCAGAAGAAGAAATGAAGCTCCTGGAATGCAGGGGAGAGGAATTACAGGAATAAAAATATGAAGAAATGATGGAATGGAAATTTCCGAGAAATTTGGTAAGAGGCAAAGATTTTAGGAGAGTACGATACAGAAGTTGGTGGAGGTGGTTGCGTGAAGTTCCTGAGATTAATAACCTAATGGACGTTGATCGGAGAATGAATAGGAAGACAAGAACGCTAAATAGGAGAAGCTAAGGAACTTTTTGTTTTGAAAAAAAAACAGATGTATTTTTTAAAATAAAAATTAAAAAAGTAAGATTTATGAAAAAAATTTAAAAGGGTTGTATTTTTTGAAAAAAAGTTATAAAAGATGACATTTGGGGTAATTTTCTCTATTATGTTTGATGGAACCATCATCACTTGTGCAACCAGAAAATTTGAATTTTTATTTATTCTATTCACTCTTTTAGTTTTTTATTGCATTTTTAAACAGTTATTTTTGTTTTACTTTTCCCCTCTTAGTTATCTATCAAATTTTCCCTCCATTTATGCAACCAAACAAAAATAATTGTTTAGAGGGTGAAAAGAACAAAATAGGAAAATAAGGATTTAATAGAATAAATTCCATAAGTTTAAGGACCAAACTATTCATTTATTTATATATACACTGAAAGGCCAAATAAGCCTCTCGAGTTTATCTGAATAATTAAATAAGCCTCTCATGTTTCGAATGAATCAATTTCATCGTTAAAAAATTAAAATTGGATCAAATAAGCCCTTATGTAATGACTTGTTTAGTTTTTCAGACAAAATAATCAATGTTGAAAGTTTGTCAGCCTAAAATCACTAATTAGAGTAAAGAAATAATAATATTGACATATTAATTTTTTAAAAATTTTATCTCAATTCTTTAAGAGTTTATTTTTTTTTTAATTTTTCAGAGTGAAATATAAAGAGTTTATAATCAAGCATTATGACACTTGAGTTGAGGAGTTTATGTGACCCTTAAGCCTATATATGCATATATCAAATCTATCAACTCATGAAGGGTCAATATCTTTGGCATGGAAAGGGCTACACATTGTGAATAGGTATTAAAATATGATGATCAATATGATCTAAGAAATTAGTATTGTCAAAGGTTTACCTAAAACATTAACCCGACATTTCTTTGACTAATAACTAAGAAGGACCAAATGGTAAATTCAGCATCAATACAAAACCTAAACCTTGAAAAATTTACTGCTCACAAGATACAACTGCTAATTCTTTCTCTGTGTCCAAATTCCAGGTCGAACTGTTTTATTATCCGACCTAACCTTAAAGCTGTAATTAATACTTATATTTTAATGCTTATCAACCTAATCCCTCTTCTCTACCTACTTAACTAGATAAGATGAGATCAGAGCCATAAAGTCTAAGGAAGAATGAAGTAAGCTATCACATTTGTTTTTCTTGTTTCTACATCACTGCGACAGATCCGTAGAAAGGATGCCTGCTCATCATCCTGACTTCATATCGGGTTTCTGGCCGGGAATTTGCCCCCAGTTTGTCCTATATTTGCCGTTCATCTTCTTTGATGTCTATTCCCTATCAACAAGGATTCTGGCAGTAAAATTCAGGTATAGATTCTAAAAAGTTACATTCGTCATTCTTACAAAAAAGAAGCTATTTCCACTCCCATCAGCAGTATAAGAATTTCTATTAATCTTCCATTTCCCAAATTCACTAAATCCTATCTCACTTACTGTTTCAGACATCCTTCTGAGATGAATATATGCCAATATGATGGCCTTATCATAGAGCAAACCAGAAACCAGGAAGAAACTTTGATGCTTGCAATCACAACTATAGTTGGATCTTTAGGTAATATATTCCATAAATAATCAGAGTATTGTTTTATTTCCAACAGGCAATTTCAGTAAAAAAGAATATTTGAAAGAAATACAACTTATATTGCGCATCTAATTCATAACATTGCACTGAGCAAGATATTCAGAAACCAAAAACAAAACGAAAGGTTAAAAATCATTAAAGGTCAAAAACATAATAAAATTATGAGACAAATGATTGGTTCATTCACAAAGAAAGGGTCATTTTATAAGAATTTGCAAGATCCTTGGTTCCCTGGCAGGCTTAACAGAACAGCTGGCACATAAACATCAACTGTGCTTTGTAAATGGTCCATCAGTAAAGGAAATGCCACTAACTGGAAAGATATAGAAAAAAGATGCTAATGCAGGATTCAAAAACAGGGCGTGAGAACAAAACAGTTATAATAAGTTAACCTATCATGGAGCACAAACTAAAGCAACTGAAAATTGCACCACAAGCCTTTCACTGGATTGTATTTAGCTAATCCTTCTGATTTGGAAATTAAAACTATTATGTTTCCAGTCCTGTGAAGAGGTTGAAAATTTCAATTCAGTATACTATAATACAAGGAAATCAGCCTGCATCCAAATAAACATGAGATATATTGGGAGAAGTTGCTGAAATCTTCCAATCGATAACTATTGGAACTAGGCTAGTTATTTCGATCACAACTACAAGCAACATATATGTACCATACAATTCCAAATACGCATCTTCAAATAGCAATCACTAGCTGCTGCGGAAGACATAAGAGACAAAATTTCAATAAGGTTGTGGATTCACTAAAAAAAGGGTAAAAGAGGAGTTCTGTGATGTATTTTTGCCAAACTCGTGATAAATACCCAATGCTACTAACTGCAGTAAATTTGTCTAAATTTACACAACCACCCCGAAATTGTCGTCCAGAAGCCCAGTTCCTCCTTTTATTCTTTCATTTTCTACTTTCTATCTCCAATCTTCCCCTCATTTGAATAGTACACTCATAAAAGGTTTGCAGCCAAACTTCTGTTTATCAAAGAATAAAATGTGTAGCAACAAACACATGCACTGCTGTCCAGGTCTTAAGCTATTCAGAGTAGAAGAGAAGAAGCATGATCTCTTATAAGGACTCTAAATCATGGAGTATCATGGACCAAGGTCCATGATTCGAAGTTGCTCAATTAGCAGCCAGAGCTTCATGCCTAGCAGCAACATAATTCACGTAGGATATTGCTTTCCAATTTCCTCCGTTGGAAGCTAAGTATTGTATTTTTACAAAATATTCTACACTAGTTACTTTAGTTAGTGTGTTTTGACACCAATTGTCTACTCCCAAATAAACATGCGGGAACTTCATCAAAAACAATTATCGTAATAAGATGCAAGTGTTAAAAAAAAATAAAATAAAAGTGAATCTAAGACTGGTATCAAAATAAAAAATTGTGTATAATACTAAATAAAGATCATGAAAGAAAGGATTCTTATATTCTCCACTATAACGAAATGTATATATATAAATCCCTTACAACTTATTGCCATGAGCTTATTTAAGGACAAAGCAGCTCCTCAGAAGATCGATTGGAGAAGATACTCCTCTCTCCCTTATGATTCTACTCCTGTATTGGTTATATCCTCCCTATAAAATTAACAAACATTGAAAAGAGTCCTACTTTTTGATCTTCTTGTGCTTCTTTGGTCCTGGAACTTCCAATCTCCCAACAGAACATCCGCACCTCGCTCGAAAAATGAGAACTGCTCTTCCATTAGGTGGTGCCATCTTCTTCAATTCAGCCTCCAATTCGCGATGGTAAACACGAGGCAATTCAAATAAGCCCCTTTTCACCCCATCTTTCACCAAAGTACCATTAGAGTTCTTCACACACTCCTCTGTCTCAAGCTGAATATCAAATTCTGCCGCTTTCCTTAGGCCTTTACAATTTGGATTCCCACATTTCCTAGTTGTACATATAAGAACTATCCAAGCAGCAATTGCAGCACAAAAAGTACTAACTCCTATAGATGCATATATGATCGGATTTCTCATAATCTCCTCTTTGACCACATAATGAATGACACCAACAAATTCAAAGAAATTGGTGGTTACAAACTTGATGTAAGGAAACAACAAGAACCCACAAGCACCAATAACAGCAATCAAGATCACAACATCAACAACAGCTGATCGAGATCTGGCACAGACAGGGATATTAGAACAGTTTGTAAGATGATTATTTGTCTTTCTATTCTTGTGCAATTGATTATTATTCCTTGAATTCGGATACAACTCAGAATTTGCCATAGGTGTTGCTGATTGGTCGACCGAGTTGCAGACCGAGATTGAGCTATGGAAATAGACCATTTCAAATTCAAAACCAGAAAAATTTCAATCAGAACTCCATCTTTCAGATCCCACCACCGTTAACCGATCCAGAGCACAAAAACAAATCAGACCCACCAACCTACACCCAAAACCAGATCGCCCAACCAGGTAAAAATTCAGAAAGGAAGAAACTTGACGTGCTATTCAAGGTGAGAGACAGTAATTGTCGGTGCCCAGATAAGAAGCAACAATGAAAGAAATTATGACCACAAAATAACATAAGATTGAATTAAGAATTGGACATAATCCTCAATAAAAAGAGTGATGAGATCCTTAAGGCCGGCTAAGAAGCCAAGGCAGAGAGGAAGCAGAGAGGACAAGGAAGAGTCATTTAACTCGGTGTAATTATTTATATTAGTTAATTACAATCTGATTTAAAAGCTTTAGATTATGCAAAATTGCAAATGGCAGATTTGCATTTAGGAAGAGAGAGAGAGAGAGAGAGAGAGGATACGACACGCAAAAGAGCAATTTAAAGGGCAAATTGGAATTTTAGGATCTTACGCGGGCTAACAATGAGTGGGCTTGGATTAATGATGTGTCAATGATTTGGTGGGCCATAAGTGGGCTTTGGCCCACCTCTTCTTTTTCATTCTGAAATCATTAGGTCATCTTTGCCCTTATTTTTGGTTTAAAAAGTATACTTTAATCTTCATTACGTTCCCATTTTGGCTTAACCAAGTTTGTATTTTTTTTTTGGTCAAAACTAAGCTTGTAAATATAATTCAAAAAGAAAAAAAAAGAGTATGTAAAGGGAATTAAATTAATGCTTAAAAAGAAAAAGACGGTGAAAGGAATTAAGATGTGGCCCAAAAAACCAAAGTGATGATACTTTTCTTTGATGATTCACTTTTTTTACATTGATTTATAATAAGGTTGAATTATATTTTATCAATAGTTTTAACAATTTATTTGGAAGTTAAATGACAAAAATTCTAAATAATTTTATCTAAAATCTATTATATAATTATTGAGTCTAGATATGCTGCCGAAAATATTCATTTTTAAATCCGAGAGGCCTTTATTTATAGCATTTTAAATTAATTTATTAACTCATTAATTATTGATGACAAGTGAAATGCACAGCGAGTCCTTTACGATTGCGAACACCTGCAATAACAACAGTAGACCGGTGGATTTCAGACAAGGGAACCTCCGACAGTCAAGTTAGAGATTCTGAATGAAGAAATAAAATTGAGTCACCTTTTCATACCTATTTCTGCTCCTTTTATAGGTGGGACTGACGCATTTCCAGGAGCTAATGGGAAGAGTTTCCCGTTTTTCCGGCCACTAATTCATTATTGGCGAATTTCGAGGGAACGTGAATTAGTGGTGATTGTCTGTCTAACGTGATGGAGTTATTTTCAGGACTAGCCTGTTGCCGGTCTATAGTTCGGTTGAAAGTTTCTTAGGAGTTTGACTTTAGATTGGTTCACGAAATCCTCTTTGGACAAGGTATTCGGTCCATATCGAACCGTTGAACCAGTCTAATAGTCCAGTTATTATCAATTATCATATGTGTTTTTGCTAAAGAAATTGTTAATTTGGTAAGAAGCTCAAAATATCCTAATTGTTTATGATCACCAATGGAACAATATAATCATATAAATACCCCCCATTAAGGTAATAATTTTTAATAAAATGGAAATGTTGATTACTTGGTGAATTAATTATTACTCTTTCTGTTTTTTTATGTGTTAATTTTGAATAAAATTTAAATTTTATTTATCTGTTACTTTTATATTTTTAATATAATTTAATTTATTTTTTTAATAAAGTTAAAATCAATTAAATTTAATAATTTAATTTTAATTATATAATTTAATATTAAATTGAAATTTATTTATTATTTTTTAATTTTAATAAAATCTATAAAAATTAGAGATTAAAAAAACAGAGGAGTATCGAGTAAAATGTTAAGTGTATGAACAGAAATAGGAAACAATGTGAAACACTCAAAACTGAGTATTGACTTGCGGTCATTTTATATTGATTTTATTTATTACGCGTTTGCGTATGGAATTTGGTTCAAACTTCAAATGGCAAAGCCTTCAAATTTCATAAAGCATTAAGTAATGTGAGCGTCACGTTCTGGTTCGCCGTCACTTCTGCCCAATCCATTAACCAAATCTTACGCCAAGCCATTCAATTTTCAAGTCCTAATTTTAGTCAACCACACAATTTGCTAAATTTCAAAAAGTCCATCAACCACGAAAGCAAAAGTCATGATTCGTTTTTATAAAATCAAAATTATTTTATTTTTTTAATTTTAATGTTAAAGTAAAAGTAATCAAAATTATTTTTTTATTTTAATATTAAAGTAAAAGTAGTCATTTAAGGTAAAACGAAAAAAATAATATGTATATGTGATAACTAAATATAGATGAACACTCTATTATTACTTTTAAATTTACTAGACTTCTGAAATAGTTGATCCAATTTAAGGTTTTTTTTTTTTTCACAGCAAATCTCAAATCCAGTCAAAGTTATAATGAAGGGATTAGTGCACAAATGCCACAAAAGAGAGTATTTTTGATTTTGCCTTCTTTTTAATTTTCCTTCCATGAATGTAATTTCTTAATTTTACTATTTTAAATCTGCTTCATTCTTTCATTCTTTTTCCTTTTCAATTTCACATACTAAACATCTCTACGAAACCATAACTCTTCACCACCATCTTCTTTTCTTCTTTTTCTCTTCTTTCCATAGCCGACCAGTGATTTCCATCGATTCTTATGAATTTATGGCACCCTAAAGCAACTAGTTTGAGTTGAACTAAGTACTTAATTGATATTGAGCTAAAAGCAGGAGTCGTGATCCGGTATGCTGTGTGTAGTATGCATATGCACATTATCCGATTAAATTAGATTGTGCACATTCCTGCATATAAAGGCACCAAATAACGCCCCTAAAAGTGGTGGATATACTGAAAAAGATAAAAATAAAATTAAAAAAAAAAAAATCATGTCTAGAAGAATATAGCCTGCAATTTTTGTCAAACTCTGGTGTAGGGTGTGTTATTTTTTTTGAAGGAAAGTAAAACTTTCATTAATAAAAATCAGCCTCCGTAGTTGAATACAGAAAATATGGAAGAGAATTCATCCAAATATGAAAACTAGACAAAAATCGAAGCTCTAACTAATTTATAAGTTACAAAATTCGTTGATTTTTTACCAAAAATAAATTTAAAATTTGTTAACGACAAACACAAACTAACACAATAATTTACAATAAAACCCAAATCAAAATCTAAGTACAAGAAACAAGAGCTTGAACAATGACCTGGAAATCGAACTCAATAATAACCTAACTCAAATTCCTTGATTTGACTTAACTTAAAACTTCTCGAATTGCTAAACCTTCAGCCAATACAGGGGATGAAACTCCGTAAAGAGGGCCACTTTTAGTTGCCTTAAAATAGCCCAGATCATCTCTAAGAACAAACCCATAATAACCACATTTATTTGAGCTACAAATAAGGCTGCGTCTACATTTAATTTCAACCATTACAAGGGAGGTTTAACCCAGCCACTACCATGGGAAGCTTCTGAGATAAGCACCTGAGGACCAGCAAAAATTGTAGGATTGGGATTAAGTTTTGTTGCTTTGAAACTTTGAAGCAAACTAATAGCCCCATAATTATACTTTCAACTCGGTTTCCTCTCCCATTCCAAACAAACTCATTACGATTTTTCCAAAAACTCCAACAAAGCATAAGAACATCTAAACATTTATACATGGACAAATTGAAAATAAATGCAAGCCAATCAATAAAATTCACAAAAGAGCCTCTTATAAAACCACAAAAGGAACGGGACCAACAATCTTTTGCAAGGGGACGGTGTAATGACCCAAAATAGGCCCTAGTAGAATTCAAGGATAATTACATGTTATTAAAGTCTAATTGAGCATTATTGGATGAATTATTAAGAGTTAAGACATTAATTGGGGCAAAAATGTTATTAAGTTATCATTAATTTTGTGATAAATGTGTAAATTATATGGTATGAATTTTATAAGGTCATAATTAAATTATTATTGTTGGTTTAATAATATTCAAGGGTGTAATTGAAGTAAAAAGTATTAATTTGGGGTAAATTTGTAAATACGGCATCTTTAGGGACAAATGTGAATAAATGAATAATTGAGAGGTTAATTTAAGAGAAAGAATAAATGAATAGGTTAATTTATAACATGCAAGAAATGGAGGGATCACTTTATAACATGCAAATGGGTGTGGGTTATTTATAGGACATGCAAAATCTTGAGGGACCAAGAAAGAAATTTACCTTGCCACTATATATATATTATATTTCACATGAAAGAGAAGGTATGGGAGAGAGGGACGGCATTTAAAGAGTGAGATTACAGAAATTCTTCTTTGCTCTCTCATGTGTTCATGGTTAATCTCTTAAAGAAATCAAAGATGAAATTCTTGCATGTGATGATTAATCAAGAGAAATTGTGCATCAAATTAAGGTAATAACATCAATTAAATGACATCTTCTTCTTCTTCTTCTTCTTCTTCTTTTCATTTTGATGAGGTAACGGTAGAGTAAGGTGCTGGAATTTTAATTAAATGATGATGTTGGTTGTAAAGGAGAAAAAGAAGGTAGAGAGAACAAGGAAAAAGGGTTTGCAAAGGATTGAGAGTGAAAAAGGGATTTCGGCCAAAGGTATGGGAACATAGGACTGTTCATATTGCATGTGAAATTATCTGCTAGAACATATTGTGGTTGACTTGAAATCTTGAGTAAATTAAAGAGAATACAAGATAAGAAATGCATATGAAGTTACGGTGTGATTCCTTTGACCTAGTGACAGAAATTTCAGTGTAAGTTAAAATAGAGACCTCAAAATGTAACAAATCAAATTTCTGTAGTTATATAAGACATTTTCCTATAAAATTGAAGAAGGAACCTACCTTCAATTCTGCCTTTAGATATTTTTTATGATTTATTGAATTTGAGAGAACTACAAATTTCGGATTCTAGACCAGGTTGGGGAAAAATTGAGATATCTGTATGTACAATGATCAGAATGACATGAAATTAATTTATATGTAAAATAGACTCATAAATACACATTTTATGTGAAGGAAGTAATGCCTGATTTTATTTATAAGTATGTCAAATAATTAGCATGAAATTCATTGAATCTGCTTGTACTGTTAAGGTGCAGATATTGGTATTTTGGGCATAAGTATTAGTAGAGAAGTCAAAATCTTATGCTGTAAAATTCTGGGTAAACTAGATACCTAGGAGTACGTTTTTGATGAAGAAATGCTGGTCTAAATCCCTCTTGATTTTGTGCTATGAATTTTTATAAGTGACAGCTAACACTGTTTTGGTTCTATGAACAGCCTATAGTATTTCTCAAATATCTCGAGCTATAGGTCGGATATTAAGGTAAATTTTGATGTTCTGAAAACTAGACACATATAGGAATAATATTGTAGAAGATAATTTAGCCTAAAAATGATATTTACAAATTCATTTGTGGCTCACAAGTTGAGTCCAGAATGCTGTCCTGTGCAGATTTTTAATATACTTTATCCTATGGTTTTTAATTAATTGAGTTAAATATGTGTTTATGTGATTACAAAATAAATTGGATAGGGCATGTAATATAACTATTAATACAAGATTATATGTATACATATACATTCACACGTGTACATAGGTAAGGACTAGTGATGAATATATCTAACATATATTCGTGATTAAATTTGTACATAATTGTTATATGCAAGGTTAATGTATGTATGTACTCTTATGATGAGTAAGTGTATATTTTAACATGTACCTATACTATGAAAAAAAAAATACAATAGTATGACCATGTTTACATGTAATGCCTTATGGGTAACATATTAAAGTATATATATTATGATGATATATGCTCAATTATCATTAAGCAATTTCTAACATAGAAATACATGTATCTAAGGATGTAAATCAAGTTATGATTACATATGTATAGCTTAACTACATGTTGTTATGATAAATTCATAGTTACATCGAAGCACATTGAATTAAGTATGGCATGTAATATGATTGTTGATAAAGGTTTACATATAATTATATTTGTACATAAGTAAGGATTGTTGGTAATGATATAAAAATATCCATATGTGATCAAACTTATGTACATGGTTGTTGTGTGCAATTATGCTTTTATGTACATATTTTTAATAATGAAGTAAATGTTTATTTGATGCATGCATGTATACTATGAAGTTAAGAAATGTTTAAATAGGATAAATGAAAGTTTATAATATAAGACTATCATATGATTATATGAATGTAATATATATAAATGTATATATATGTAAATGTCTAAATGATTATACACGATTTTTATTGATCTCTTGAAGTTACTATGATACTTATAATTTGAAATGTCAACTTTAATTGTATAAAGAAGTAATGTGATTTGTAGGTTATATGTGAACATATAAACATATGTATATATATAATATGATCTTACATGATTGGGTTTGAATTTTGAAAGATGTTTTAGAGTAATAATTCAAAAAACATGTTTAAAGTGAAATGTCTAAATATGTCTTTATTTAATCATAACATAGATATGTACATGTATTTGCATTTAATTATATTTTAGTGTAATAATAATAAAATATAATTAGGTATATTGTGAGTAGAGACACTCAATATAATATGATGATAAATGTTGTTCATGTGGAGATACATGCCTTGTTCTCCTTGTAATTAAAGAGTAGTAATACTTAAGTGTGCTCGAGATAACATGTTTATAGAAAATTTATACGTTTATATCTATGACACCATGCTCGTATATATATATATGAATATATATGTATGAACATCAATATGTATATGATTACCCTATACATAGTTATATAAGAGTATACATGTGTATACATGTATATGAATGAATAAAGAAAAGATAACGTAAAGAGATCTTACTGCCTGCGTTGAGTCTAGGAAGTGGATAGGTAGGCATGCCTATAAGGATACCTTGCAGCTACTTCTGAACAGTTTTGACCAGTTTAGGTCCACTTAAAATTAAAAGTTACAGTGATCCTGATTGGGTTTAAAAGTTAGAGTTTATTTAAACAATCCTCGTATGGGTTGTAGCCGACCCCGCTTGGATCCGCTTGACCGGTCCATGTTATTTATTTGATCCCATTTGGATCCACCGATTTATCATACAATTTTATCCCTATAAGGGATCACCGTTTAATACCTCCGGGTATCTTATTTGTACCTTCAAGTGCCACCGTTATAATCAACAGTTTTGTACCTTCGGGTGCTATAGTATAATCCATTATTCACCTCTTTAGAATAGTGCAAGCTTTATTATCAAAGGTTCAGAAAAGTTTAATAAGGCATGCAAATTCTTAGTTGACTTTATACTATTCTATATATAAAACTCCTTTTGTTGCATACAAAACCCATGTCTAAAAGAATGCCCAATAGTATATGTATCTATACTGCTAGTATAAAAAATGCATGCTAATTGTTAAATGCTCTCTATATATATGTCCTTTATTTTTATATGTATGACAACGTATGAATTATGCTATAACACCCATTGTTTTTGAAATATGTGTTTTCTTATGTTTATATATGTGTTCACATTATTGCATGTACACATTCTTTAACGTGTATTTGTTATGTTTGGTTGGTAGGCTTATTCTTATGATACATCTAGTATGTTATAACATAAATAACTTATGGAATATAAAGTAAGCCTATAGTAATATAATAATCTCATAGTAATTGGAAGTGTTGTTTTCTTATATAATTCTAATGTGTGTATATATCCAAGACATACAAGAATAGATATAAGATAATTTCAGTGTCTATGAATATTGTTTATGAAATTAGGAATAGATAACTACACTCTCATGATCAAGCATTGATTAATAAAATAATAATATTATCAATGGTTGAACTTAAGTTCAAAGGATGTTGGAACTTGTATGATTACATATGGTGAATGAAACGTCAACGCAAAATTTTACTGTTGAAATTTATGATTTTTATAAGTGAATGTAAATGTTTAATTTCTTTCATTTCTTGAAATAAATCATTGTTATATTTGAGGCATGTTGTGTGCTTGTTGACGATCACTGTGAGTAATCGTTTATCATGATTTAGTTCCCCACTAAGCTTTATAACTTAGTACGGGTGTTTCATCCGTATAGGTTGCAAGGCTATGACTTTCTCACATGACTGATATCTGTAGCAGGTTGGCAAACACAAGTCTTTGAAGATTATAAAGTATATAGTCTTCTTTTTGGTTCTTTTTTTTGTATTTTGAGGATTTTATGTTGTGTTGGAAATCTTGTAAAAGTACAGCTGTTTTGTAAGATGTTAATCAGTTGTTATATTTTGTAAAGAGACTTTAATGTATATTGTGAAGTCTTAATAGTATAACACTCTTATGGTATAAGTATGAATACCAGTTTTCTATATAGTTGGTATATATTTTTGTGGCACAGTAATACATGTGTAATGAGATGGATAAAGTGATATATATAGATTATAGGATAAGGGTGCTATAGACAGTCAAGAAGAGCATGCATAATACTTTCATCATCCAAACCACATACCTTACAAACAGGGTCAATATTCACCTTCCTGGAGCAAAGAATATTGTTTGTAGGAAGACAATTTGCACATGCCACAATTTGCACATGCCCTTCAAATCATATTAATGACCTTTGGTGGCAAATTTAGCTTTCATAATCTATTCCAAAAAGAGCTTTGATCTGGAATAACCCCACTTTTAGCAGAGTAAAAAACTTTTGAATCTACATGCTACCATTAAGAATCACAAGGGAAACGCATACTCAATCGAATCATCTAAATCAACAGCTTATCTCTATCATTGGAAAAAGAATGCAAAAGAGCATCATTCCACAAAAGATCGTTGGGCTCCATTAAATTCGTAACTCGAAGCTCCTCACTATTTTGAACAACTTCACTACTAGAAAAAATAATAGGGTCACTCGCATTTGGTAACCACGGAGAATTCCAAACAAGTATATCTTTTCCATTACCCACTCTCCAGCAGCTGCCTTTTTTCAAAAGATTTTAGGTTGCCCACAAGCTTCTCCAAACATAGCTAGGATTATTTTTAATATCTACTTCAAGGAAGGAGCAAGCAGAGAAATATCTAGCCTTGAAAAGACGAGAAACCAAATAATCGGGTTTAGTAATAAGATGCCAAGCATGTTTACCTATCATTGCAAGATTAAACTCATAGAAAGTTCTAAATCCTAGACCCCCTCGGACTTGCTTTTACAAAGTCTAACCCAACTTTTCCAATGAATACCTTTATTATCTACTCCTATGGATCCCTACCAAAAAGCATTAAACAAATTTTCTATCTTAGAATACAAAGTAATAAACAACAAGAATGCACTCATTGTGTAATCAAGGAGCGATTAGGCCACAATTTTAATCAGAATTTCTTTGCCAACTCTAAGAAAAAGAGTCATGTTCTAGTCTTATAGCTTTTTTACGAACCTTGACTTTGATAAAGCCAAACACCTTGTCTTTATTTTTCCCCACACACAATGACATCCCTAAGTAAAAGTCTTGCTTTGAGCCCAACTAAACATTTAAAATATTTCTGACCTGGTCCCTACCAGCTCAGATAGTGTTGGAGCTTAAAATTATTAAGGATTAATTAAATTTATACTCTGCCCATAAGCATTCTCATATACCTTAAAAATTTTGTTCATTAAGTGGACTTCTGCCTAGTCTGCTTTGAAGAAAAAATAATTGTCGTTGGCAAATAGTAAATGTGATACTAATGGCGCACTTTGAGCAATTAAAACTCCATGGATAGAACCCTAAGATTTCATTTTATTCAACAAGTAAGTTAAACCTTATGCATAGATAATTAAAAAGATATGATGACAAAAGGTACCAGACTTATAGGACCAGACTTATGCTTACAATAAGTAACAAAAAATTTCACAGAAGAGATGCACATCATAATAAAATTAGAGGAAATTACCCCAGTTATCAACTTTTTTTTCCTCTTTCAAAAAATACAATCCTTTTTTTTCATAAATCTCACTTTTTAAATTTTTGTTTTCATAAATACAATTTTTTTCCTAAATAACTTTCCCAAGACTCCTCGCTCTTTCCCAACTCTCTCTCTCTCTCTCTCATCTCTGAATCCAAACCGAAAGAAACACTCCCCATTTCATCTTTTCTTAAATATTCTTTCTTTGTTGGTCTTGTTTTCTACGTTTTGATTATCAGTGGACATCTGCTTTATCCCTTCTGGTTCCAATCTTCCCGCTTCAAAAATGGAGATTAGGCCTCTCTTATTCTCTTTTCTTCTTTTTCTTCTCCTTGAATTCTCCCCAGCTCAGAATCCAGGTACCCATCAACTTTATTGTTTCTTTAGCATTTAAAACCTATAGATTACACATGTAGCATGAAAATATTTTTCGATAATAACATGCAGGATTGATTTGCAAAAGAAAATGAATATATATGAGTTGCTTTTGTCCGATATTTCGGTGCAAGACAGGTAGTGCATAAGAGAATCATTTGTCGTACAAAATATTACTTCAACGTAATGTATTGATATGATATCTTTCAAAAACTTAGAAGAAAAAAGAAATTAGAGCAGATAATTAATAAAGAAGGAAGCATAATAGAAGCAAAAAAGAAAAACAAATGGACTTTCTTATCCAGCTGAAAAGAGCATGCTATCAATGAATGGATAATTGAATATTTACATGTATTTTAGGCTGGATATAGCCAAAGATATATATTATATAAATTCAGAACGAGGACGGTATTGTTTATAGTTTCTGTTTGGGTTAATTTAATTTCACTCGAGTTATACACGGAAAAATAAAAAAAAAATAAAAAAAAGTAGTGACATAAAAATATTTCAATTTTATCTATTTTACTTTCAAAAATTATTTTAATAGGAGACCCATCAAAATTCATTGGAATATACAGTTAGTAAATATTAGCTTTCATTTTTACATCTACTTACTTGAACTACATTGGTACCCCCCTAACATTTTTTTTTTGTATTTTGAATTACGTAATTTTCATTGGTATATACTAACTATATATTCCAGTAATCTTGTTACTTATGGCATTTACATAGGTAAAGCTTGAAATTGAATTATAATTAAAAAGGAAAAAAAGAGCTCCATAAATCTTGGATTATTCCAGCCATTATCTAAAAAGTAAAACCCATTAGTCAATTTCAGTTTAAAGTGAAAGTTAAGCGAAACATAACATACGGCGAAGTTCAAACGTTTATATTTTTGCTTTGTGTAACCAAATGCAAAGTATTAA
Organism: Excoecaria agallocha; assembly: GCA_037975025.1. Lineage (NCBI taxonomy): Eukaryota > Viridiplantae > Streptophyta > Magnoliopsida > Malpighiales > Euphorbiaceae > Excoecaria > Excoecaria agallocha. The sequence goes on along the minus strand of CM075816.1, from coordinate 13,120,329 downwards.
ATGTCTCGGACTCTAACCAATGAAGAAAGTTTTTAATTCTATTTTAACATTTTTAGCACATTTATTATGTGATGGGCTAAATTGCTACTCCGACTTTCAACCTTTTTTTTTTTAATTACACGATGGTTGTTTATATATACAAAAGGGTTGATTTGCTGATACAGATGATGATAGTAGAATGCTGATTTTATTACCTTAGGAGTCCTATTTTCCAATAAGTTTTATAATTCACTATTTATTTATTTATTTATTATTTCAAAAAATACTTATTGGAGAATTTGAATAATATGTCAAGTATTATTAAATAAAAAATCATTAATTGTGTACAATATGTACATACGGTGTGTACTAAATGTACACATTGTGTACAGCATGTACACACGGTTTATACTAAATGTACACGCTGTGTATAGCACATATACACGGTGTATATATGATATACGCACTGTGTATAGCATTTACATATTATGTGTACTAGATGTACATACTGTGTACAGCATGTACACACGGTGTGTACTAGATGTACACACTGTATATAGCACATACACACGGTGTGTACATGATATACACATTGTTTATAGCATGTACATATTATGTGTACTAGATGTACACACTGTGTATAGCATGTACACACGGTAAGTACTAGATGTACACGATGTGTATAGAACATACACATGGTGTGTACATGATATACACACTGTGTACAGTATGTACACATGGTGCGTACTAGATGTAGACATTGTGTACAGCATGTACACACTATATGTACTAGATGTACATACTGTGTACAGCATGTACACACGGTATGTACTAAATGTACACGCTGTGTATAGCACATACACACGGTGTGTACATGATATACACACTGTGTATAGCATATACATATTGTGTGTACTAGATGTAATATTATTCTTTTATAATATATTAAGACTTTTGATTATCATTTTTCTTCTATTAAATCTTAATTTAAACTCAATATTGCATTAAAATAACTATTTATATAGTCATAATGTAATACAATAAAAGTTAAATGATTTATATATATATATATATATATATATATATATATATATATATATATATATATATATATATATATATAACTGATTTTGTTTATCTTCATTTCCTCCCTTCTTTTTAATTTTTTACGTGGTGTAAATCCAGCCTTTATAATATTAAATCTAGCTACAAATCACACGTTAATATTTTATTTGAGAAAATTTTACCCCAAAAAAAGGAAAAAAAAATATTGGACAGAGGCAGGAAAGCATCCGAACCCCGAACATCATTAATCACTGTTAGGATTGCTATGCACACAATGCATACCAAGCAGATGTAGTGGTCCCTTTAGCATCTTTCTGATTTATAAGATTGGACAACGATGGAATACAAGCGAGAAAGTTCACTATTGTTTCGCTGCTGCTCTCTACTACAAAATGGAAAACATTATACCCTCTCTGATCAACCAATTGACAACAATCTGGGCAATATAATATGATAATTTTCATAACTTCAATGTGAGTTTCACCATAGATAGCAGCTATGTGGAGTGGTATTCTTCCACGATCATCACGAATATATGCAGCAGATCTATTCAATTCTAATAGTTGCTTTAAAATTTCCAAGGGAGCAGAGTAGGAAGCATGATGTATGGGAGTCCATCCTTGTTGGTCTACTTCGACCGTGAGACTGTTATTTTTTTTTCAGTATCATTTGTGTCATTCCTAAAAAAAATAATATAGAAATAAATCAACTTTGATTCCAGCTTAGATATTCAAGAGCTCAAGAGTTGCATTATTTCATATAGCGTTTTGAAATCAAAGTTGGAAGCAGGAGAGCTGACCAAATGTACCTGAATTATTTCTAATAACTGCTTCATGCAGAACTGTTCTACCATTAGGACCGTGGTTTGCTGGCGAGTTGCAGGTTCGCAGTATCTCAAACAAAATGTCAGAGTGCCCTCTCTCAACAGCAAGATAAAGTGGACTTTTACCAGCATCATTAGCTAAATACATGAAATCCGGATCGTCACTGGTCAAAATCCGCACAACTTCAACATGATTATGTCTGGCAGCCTCATGTAAGGCCGTTTCCTTCGCTATATTTTGGATCCTCAGCATCTCCCTTGCAGTCTCTGCCCCTCTTTCTATATCTTCATTATGCTGAGCTCTCGCGTGATCAATAAGGACTTTCACTATATCATCATGACCGTGGCGTGCTGCAATGTGAAGGGGAGTTTCGCCTCTGGTATTGGTCTTAGCTAGTAGTGACGGACACTTGAGGAGAATCTGATCCACGAATTCGATTGATTTCGTTCCTTTTGTTCGTGCAGTGATGTAAATATGCAAGACTGTGTTTTTGTTAGGAGTAAGTAGAAGATGAATAGGCTGGAGATAACTATTGAAGTCGTCGATTTTCCTTCGGCTGCTGCCTCATAGGAATTGGAATCCATATAATACATGCTCTCTCTTTTTTTAGGTTGCAGAGCGACATTTGTTGTTGTTTCGCCAGCATCAAGAGAACATGAAAACTCCATTATAGCATAATTTGCTTGACTTGAGAGTTTACTTTGTGTAATAATATTCTTTATTCAATTGTCGAATACTAGTCTGCGTGGAAGGAAATTGTTGACGCTTGATCTTTGATGGATATTAATAATATAAGGACCAAGACTTTATTTTATTTGAGGTGGGACAGAGCGGCAAAGACGGAGGTCAAAGAAATGTAATAAGAATTGAAAAGTTATATTTTTTGAAAATATAAATTGTATTTTTGTTATTGAAAATTTTAAAAATTATATTAGTGAAAAAATTATAGATGTATTATATTTTTTGTTATTTTTATTTCTTTCCTGTATATTTTTATAAAAATCCCAATAAAATTATCCATTTTTCTTGAAAGCCCATTTTTCTCATACAATTAGCCAAATAAGCCCATTCCATGTAATTATAGGTTTTGCTCTGCAAACCTCTTTCTCCCTTGTTGTTTCCTATGAATAGCATGCAAAATTTCATAAGCAACCATTATGTTGTCCATGATAAGCCTGCCTGCTACAAAAGCACTTTAATTCTCAGAAATAACCGATGGCATAACACATTTTATTATGTTGGCTAACATCTTTGCCACAATTTTATACAATATATTAAAAAGCAACATTAGCCTTAGATCAGTAATAACTTTGGCTCTCTATTTCTTTAGGATGAGAACTATAGTTGTATCATTTAAGCTATTTGGCGAAGAGAAATTTTGAATTTAAGCTATCCAACGAAAACGAAATTTTGAATAATTTGAATACATGCTTTAGAGATGTTATTACTTATAATATCCCAACAATGCTAATAAAAAGCTAGATTAAACCTGTCAATACCTGATGACTTATCCAAGTGCATACCAAACAAAGCTTCCCTAACATCATCTTTGGTGAAAGAGGATATAAGCCACTGTTTTGCTCATTCAAACTGATAGAAGAAATACAATCAACAACCTCATTATTGTGTGTGTGATGAGAAGTAAAAAGCTGTTGAAAATAATTAAAGATATGCTCACCTAAGCCTGTCTCCCTATTAATCCAATTGCCCTCCTCATCTCTCAAGTTTTTGACATTATTTTTTCTCATGTGTTTTAAAGCATAAGCATGGAAGTATTTTGAATTCACATCTCCTTCTTTTAACTAAAACAATTTAGCTTATTGTTTTCGAAAAATCTCGTTTTGGTTTAACACATCAAAGAAATCTCTCTTGGACGAATTGAATCAGGATCCTGCCCACTACAATACCTATTCATATTAGCTTTACACAACTTTAATCTAGACTGAAAATCCTTTAAAACACCTACCCCACCCTCTCCCTTAATTCTGGAGAGCAAAAGCATAATGGCTAATCTTCTCGCTAACACTGTGCAGATTTGTACCATCCCAGGCCAAACGAACCACATCAAGCAAATTATTGTCTCTAAGCCAAGAATTTTCAACTCTAAAAGTTTAAGGAGAAGAAAAGTTATGGTTAATTCGAATGACAATGGGAGAGACTAAAAGCAGGTTATGGTCAACGAAAGAGTAACCCAAATTCTTAACTCTGTAATTTTTAAAGAGATCAATCCCACTGGGGCTAGCAAAAGCACGGTCCAGCCGCTCTTCAATCCAAAAATCAATGCCCCTACTCTTCTCCCACATGAAAATGCCCGTCCACACCTAAGTCCACAAACCCTCTTCTCTTTTCATTAGAGTTGAGCAAGTTATTGAAGTCTCCCACACAACACCAAGGAAGAGAAGAAGAATGAGCCAAGGTTCGAATAAGATTTCGAGAAACAACTCTGTGATTTCTGTTTAAGTGACCATAGAAACCTGTTAATCTCTAATGAGAAGCATTTGAGAAACAATTTGAAGATCTATAAAATGCCGAGAATAACCCAACAACTTGATATCTTTACTATACTTCCAAATAAAAGCTAGCCCACCACTATGACCCAAATTGTTAGCAGCAAAACACCCATTATAACCCAAAGAAAGCTTAATTTTATTAATAAGTAACTAATTACACAAGATTTCAACAAGAAAAATAAATCTAGCTTTATGAACCTTAACATGATCCTTTAAAATATGAATTGCACATGGGCTGCGAAATTAAAATATGTAACTTGGAAAACATTCACCTAGACTGGTTGTATAAGATAAATTTATGAAAATCAAAGAAAATAGATATGAAAAGGCATTTTTAAAAAAATGAAAATAGTTAAACTTAAAAAAAAAAAAAGCATTTTTAAAATATAAATATATAAAGATTGAACTAAAATGTAACTTAAGAGCATTTTTGAAAAACAAAGTAAAAAACAAAAGAAAAATTTACATTTCATGTAAATTACTTAAAAAGTCGAAACCAAT